>CM076571.1:583291453-583748993 GCA_034641835.2 Pinus albicaulis
TATCATGAGAAATCGAAGAAATTGTACGAGAAAATATGATCGAAAAAGAGACCTTGAGGAACGTAGAGAAGAGATGATAAAATCTTGCAAAAGAAATATAGAAGCACTCTCAAATATTGAAGGGGAAAATCAACCTCAACTAGAAGTTGAAACAAGTATGTAAATATAAATATTATGATTTTGATATATTTAAATTTTTCCTAGTGTAAAATGTGAAGCTTAATTTTTATTTGATGAACTAATTTGAAAAATATTTTTCAATGTAAACAGAGAGATATATTCCTCAAAACATTTATGATGAGATACAGAATTTTGAAAGAGAAAGTGAAAGAGATATAGAACCAATGATTGAAGATGGTGAAAATGATGAAAGAAATTCAAGTGAAGAAATTGAATCACAAGGTATGTATATATATATATATATATATATATATATATATATATATATATATATATATACATGCACGTATTATTTAAATTATACATATATTTATTAATTTAGTTATTTATTGAATATGTAAACTTATTATGTACCATTCATTCGTATATGTACAGATGAAATCAATGTCAATGACGAGATGTTAGAAAATGTTGAAACTCACACATATGGAGACAAAAAAGTTGACCATTATATATGATATCATGTTAACCACATTTTTTAGAAGTATTTCATAAAGGAAAATGTGACAGTTCAAGCCCAAATGTTGAAAGGTCTCCTATCATTAAGGAAATTAAAAGAAACTACGACTTTATTGGGTATGCGAAAATCAACCAAATATTAAAAAATGAAGGAGAATGTGATACAAAATATAAATAGTGCTATAAATTCAATTAAAATATATAGACAGAAAAATGTTTCAGTTGTACGTAGAGAAATACATATGGGAGTGGTTTCATCAAGTACTAAAGAGAATCACTTGGTAAAATCTATGGCACGAGCATTAGGAACCTTGCGAAAAACTTTGCACAAACATCAGAAATTTCGGTTACAAATAGATGTAAATGATGAACCTTCTTGTTGGAGAGTTATTTGTAGGCAACCATACAAAGATAAACTCGGAGAAAATGTCAAAAATAATATGGTGTGGAGAGAACTCAGTGTCTTTCCAGCGCAGGCATGTGATGCGAAGAGGCAATAACTGAAAAAGTACAAAGACATGAAAAACATTCTTGGAAGCCATTCGGAATGGTTTTTTCATAAACTCTGGAGGAGAAATCATTAAATTCATGTTTCAATCAGTGCTTTTCTTCAACAAAAACCATGGCATGTAAAACCTATCACCATACGCGACATTTGTTGTTTCCGTTATCATGTGGAATTTGAGTTATATTATGACACATTCCTTGATTTTGGTAGAACATTTTGGAAGGATTCACCTCCTCCTTCCACTATTCGTGATTTCATATCTCAAATTCTATGTGAAAGAGAAAGCGATGAACTATTTTACGAAAATAAATGTGTTGGTGGTAAAAAATGCGATGATTGTGGAAATTTGACTAAATTTCAAAACAAATATCGTACTAATATAAATGATCAATCATTGTCCAACATGAAAGTGAAATGGAAGAGATATGAATATATCCATACATCAATTCAAGGTACAAATAGTGTTAAAATAATTGAATTACGAGAAGAAGAAATTTTTGTGATAGAATTTTTGAGAAAGTTTGAGGGAGAAATTTACAAATACACCAAGCATTCCCATAGAGCTCAATGGAAAGACTTGCAATTCAAAAAATCCCATGAATTTTTTCCACCAGGGAGCATTTTGTCACTAATTTATTTTGTAGAAAACTATACATTTGTTCCACAAAAAGAAATTCAGAGTGAATACTATCATTCTGACCAAGTCTCCATGCTTGTCCATATTCTATATAGACATGCTGAACAAAACGTCGATCATATAGAAAGCACCAGTGAAAATCGACATATTATTAAAGAATATCACTTTTATATCAGTGACGATCGTACACATGATACATATTTTGTACAACATTGTTTTGGAAAAATTTATGATTCCTTGAAAAATTGTGGAATAACATTCAATGAACATTGGATATGGTCAAATGGATGCGCAGGACAATTCAAATCTGCATGATCATTCTTTTGGTTGTGTTTTTTTCATAAGAAAACCTGCATTAAACATTGTTGGAATTTCTTTGAGACTAGCCATGGAAAATGAGAACATGACGGTGCAAGGGCATGCATAAAATGAGAACTTCGAAGATATCAAATGAACCCCTCTGCAAACTGACTTGTGGATGCAAAAGAAGTTGTTCAATGGTGCATCGCTGCTCTAAGCCATGAGACTAACCGATCAAGGGAAGTGCGAAGGTACATTCAATTTATTTTTATTGAATATCTAATTAAATAAACAGTGTACATTTATCACAATGATTATCTTTGATTGTATTTTGATATCATATTTACATTCATCTTTAAATTTTCCATATAAAGGTTTTTTTGGCATATTGGGATTGAAGACGTAGATAGATCAATTGGAAATGATGTTGAAACAATAAAAGGGACTCAAAAATTGCATTCAATTAAAACAAAGTCATCCAGAAATGTGTTTGCATTGGACAAAAGAAAATATTCTTGTTTTTTGTCCTTTTTGCATAAACAACACAAAATCCAATGACATTTGTGAAAACAAAATGTATGTAAAAGATTGGAAACATACAGAGCTAGATACAAAGGGCAAAATGTCCATTGCAATGTTTGAAGAAATGCAATCAGAGGAGACTACAATATCATCTAATGGTGTTCGAGTTTCTGATCTTGTTAGAGAAGGTAACATTTGAATTGCTTTCTAATGATAAAGATCTAGAAATAAATTTGAATATGTATAATTTTGTCAAGTTTGTTTTATTGTACAGGAGATGTTTTTGTTGTAATTGCACCTACTGACAACGATGAAAATGTGAAGTATTATTTGATGTGTTGCACTGAATGAAAAATGAAATTATTAGAAGACTATAATGATCACAGATTTCCATATGAAAGAGGATCTATTATACTGAAAGGTTATTTTTCAGACAAACTAATCAAAGTGGGAATTTTGTTTACTTTGAAGACTATGAACCTGATTTCATAAGTTGTCAATATAGTCACTTGGTGTGTGCAGCACGCATAAAGTTGATCGAGGTTCAATCAAAGAAAAAAACGAATATTAAGAAATGGAAAATGTCAAAATCCGATCATGAACGGATTATTTAAGATGGCATTCCATTGGAATTTTTTTTATTGAACTGCCCAACAATTTATTCTCTTTGGATTATATGTTCTAGAACTTCTAGTACTCAATTAAAAATTGAGTTGCCTTGTTATGTTATCTGTGCAAGTGTTTGCACATGTACAAATTTTTTTGGCACATGCACACTCTAGTATCAGCTGAAATTAGCTTTTCTATACACATGTATTTATAAAAATGTTGCACAAGTAAGAAGGGATGATAGCATATACATACAACATATATATACATATATATGTGTGTGTGTGTGTGTGTGTGTGTGTGTGTGTATGTTCTAATGTAAAATTAGTCACTGCTCAAGTAGTTTTTAATATGCATTGATGAAAATGTTTCACGATCAATATATAAGAATTTCATGTAGAAAGTTTTAAATTAACTGAAGTAGTTTTTGTATACGAGCGATAGATCTGTTGCATACGCTATATATACTAATCCTATTAATATCTACTTTTTCTTGTGGGATTTTTTGGTAAAAAGTATCCACAATGCAAATAAATCATCCGCAGTATAATTTTGTACAAATATTACTCAAAGAACTTATTCGACTTTTGGTGGGATTTTACCTACATCTCTATTCCTGATTGAAAATGTAGTACAAAATTTGTCTGTCCAATGGTCGAATATGTTCTATGTGCATTGATGAAAAATGTTGTGCACGTATTGGATATATGTGTGTGTGTGTGTGTTCTAGAATGCAATTAATTTTTCAAGTATTTTTCCCATGTGCATTGATGAAAAAAAATTCACGTACTGAATATATATATTCTAGAATGCAATTAAAACTGAATGGACCATCAATTTACCAATTTATAAATCGACAAGGCTACCTAGTTGAGTGCATTAATGACGTTGACACTAATTCAAAAAACATATATGTACTTCTTATATTTCCAATCAAAATTAAGGAGATTTATATTGGAAAGAGGTAGAACATATAGCCTATGAACTACTTTAGTTCATAGGTCAATGAAGGTATCATCATGTGGGAAAATGTTTCAAGAACACTTGATCATACTTAAAATTAAACTTAAGACTGTTTTTGATCTTTACATACTACATACTATTGTTTGAGTGATTTTTTTTTTTAAACTTACCAAATGTACTTCAACCATGTCCAAAACATGAATTTTAAAAACTTTTTGATTATATCAAAACAAATTACTTCACATGTCATGCCAATTGTAGTTGAACTATCCAATAAAAACATTAAACTTTTAACATTATATCACATGCCAAATGTAGATTGAAATGGTATCCAAAATTAGTTTTAAAAACTTTTTGATTATATCACAACATTACTTCACATGCCATGCAATTTATAGTTCCAAATATCCAATTAAATGTTTAACATTATATCGATATGCTAAATTTAGGATTGAAACCGATCTAAAACTTATACTCTTTAATTTAAAAATTTATAGATCACATTGTTACTTCATACAAAATGATCACTACATGCCATATGCCAATTTGAAGTTCTTGACTATCCAATTAAAAACATTAAACATTTAAAATTAAATACATGCCAAATGTAGTTCAACCATCCAAAACTTGAGTTTTAAAAACTTTTTGATTATATCACAACATTACTTCACATGCCATGCCAATTGTAGTTCAACTATCCAATAAAAAAATTTAACATTATATCACATGCCAAATGTAGATCAACCATCCAAAACTTAACTTTTAATTTAACAAAAAATTATAGATCACAACATTACTTCACATGCCAAATGTACTTCAACCATCCAAAACTTAAATTTTTAAAAAATTACAAACAACAATTATAATACTTCATTGGTTATGAATATTTTTTGCCAAAATGTGAAGTGTATTTGTAGAAGTGAAAAATGACACACATTAATTTATAGATGACAACATTACTTTTAGTTCAATTTATCCAAAACTTCTTAAAAGTTTTAAAAACCAAAAAATTATAGCAATAAACATTACTTCACATTCACATGCCAAAAGTACTAAAACCATCCAAAACTTAACTTTTGGAACAAAACTAATTATATTAACACTGTAATAAAATATGTCAAAAAATTGTAGATCTCACAAGCATCAAGTATCAAGTTATATATATATATATGACTGTGCATCTAGATAATATATAAAAAAGTAAATTTAAGAGTATCTAAATCTTGAAATTAAATCTACAAATCATGTCCATCAAATACAGATGGATGTAGTGTCGTTCCTATCACAGTCTCAATCCGCACGTTATCTTACGAAGCATGGGAAACCTATACACAATGCACATACAAAAATTAAAATTTGATGTTTTAAAAATGAATGAGAATATATATAGAACTTCATTAAAAAAATATATATATAAAAAATAATCATGCAATACCTCATGAGGTTCCCTCTGCATTTGTTCACCTGCTACAAGTTCCCCCACGGGAACATCTCCAATCGTAAACTATACAATATACATGTACAGTTATATATATATATATATATTAAAAAAATTCAGATGAAAATGCACGTGTGCATATATAAACTTATTTTCAATAATATTAAAAAAAAATTAGACAACTTGTTCAAATGGTTGAAATGGTATGAATGTTCCTATCTCAGTCGCTAGAGTTCGTGGATTAAAGAAATATTCTATAGAAACCTAAAATTCAAATTTTTAAAAGTATAAAATAACTCAGGATCAAGATCTCAATTTATGCATTAAAACTTAAATACAATCTGTAATTCTATAAAATTATAGCTAAATTAAAAAACATATATATATATATAAGTGAAAAATTCAATACTTCTGCAGGTGAATTTGGGACATCTCTTAAGAGAGGCTCCAAAATAAAACCTCGAAGAACCTAAAATTCAAAAAAATTAAAATAACTCAAGATATAGATATATATATATCTCAATTTTTAATGGAAATTTTTGAGGTGGAATATATATATATATATCTATATATATATATATATATATATATATATATATATATATAACATAAATTTTAAAAGTGAAAAATTGTCCATACTTTTTGTGGAAGTGGCACATCTCCTAAGGAAGTAGAAGGAAGTATAAGGTACATCGGAAGTAGAAGGTACATCGGAATCTGTTAAAACATTTATTTATTTTAAAAATATCACTTAAAAAACACTAACATTTGTCAACATATCTTGATGGTGAGACCCATCTTCATTGTTTGAACCGGACTGCCCTAATATTATATTCAATCTGTTAATGATTTTCGGCCATTCATTCTGTGGGGACAACTCATCGCAAATGATATTTTAACATATAATGATACAATTTTGTTAGATTAATGTACATACAAATAAATGTATACATGTACATACACATGTATTTATTACAAATTGTACACATGTATGTGTTAAAATAATTAAACCCTGAGGTCATTAACGCATACCGTTCTCGTGCCCTCTTCCTCATGAAGAACTAGGTCTTGCCAATCATTCCAACAGTTCTTTGCATATATTTAGAGATATTCAACATCCATGTTGTCAATCTCTTCATCTGTACAATACACAAAATTTGCACGTGCATTCTCACATGCTCTTTGTCGATTTAGACAAACATCGACTCCACCCAATCCACTATAAACATTGTCGATCATAACATCCCTTGCTTCTCGACTTATTTGAGAAGCCACATCCATCTCTAACCATATATTTTCAACCCAAAAAGGTTGACTCACCAATGGTGGCTCAAGGCGAGGCAACTCCACATCTCGCTTAGCACCCCTATGGTCACAGAATCGAACTTTCCCTAGACCAAAAAATTTTGATGGAACGTCATTATAATTGGGTTTCATTAAAAAAAAAAAATTCTACGTAAAAAAATTGTGCAAAATAAACAAGAACCTCATCATTCCAGGGGAGCCTTCCATAGGCCGCAAGGTGCCTATCATACAAATAGTAATCTATATAGTGGTGCTTGAAATATTGCACCTTCAACATTTTTATTTTTGGCCCTTCCTTGAAATTAATCATTGACTTCGCCATATATTTTGTAACTCTTTGTTTTACATCCTCCCATTTATCGGGACCCATTACTGTTTCCTTTCTCTTTCTCATGACTTCTACAAATGTATCAATCGTTGGCCCAAGATTTTGCTACACATTTACTAGTTTTCGCAATGAATGTGTAAGTATTTCGAGGCTTTGTTGACTCTTAGTAGGTAAAGTCAAAGCCTTCTAAGGTGAATTGAGCCATTTTTCTTTCCCATGGTATATCAGAAATGTCGGACAGATAAGTTGTGGTGTGTAGACAACCTTCTTCTTAAATGTAGAGTTCTTCCTTGTGTCTATTTTGACCAATATTTGGAACATTTTCAGCCTTTACATCAATATATATAAAATTTTGTATATTAGAAAAAACACGTGTAAACAAATTTGTACAAATTCAATGAAAAAATATTGAAATTGATGGAAACCTCGACATGGTTGGCTAGTATCTTCTTCACCCTGAAACTATTGAGAATCAAAACGACCCTGCTGAGAACCAACACCACTAGCCATTGATTGGCCTCCGGGAGAATAAATATTAGCACCTTCACGCAACCTGCTACCACTTATTGATGGCCCTCTAAGGGGATTTGAACCACCACCAACCTCTCGAGAGGAGAGAGAAGCTTCATAAAAAAATACGAATTTATAATCAATTGAAAATACATGCACACACTGACCTCATTAGATTCCATATGGAGAAAGTAGAATTTTAGATCGCACTCAAAATCCATCAGACATATAAGATGCATTTTTAGACACTGCACAATGCAGCAACCCTAACTAGCATTGCCTTGCTGCGAATCTTCATAAGGTATAGCATCCATGGATGTTGGCGGGGGCATTGTTCCTCCACCCCCCTTGCCATAACTCGAAGCTTTCAGGAAGCTTGTTGCTGGAGCCTCCAAAATATTGTTGTATGAAACACAGTAGAAATTTGTAAATAAGTTGGATTGCATCCTAATCGTGGAATTTCCAATATAAGAAACATGTAGATCAGCAGTCAATCTTGCAGATAGAGGGCTCATCAGGCAGCTAATCGGGCTTCGACCCTCACCCAAATCCGTTGAAGCTTGGGTGTAGAGGAACTGGACGCTGCTCATATAAGAAGGAATCAAGAGTCATTTTGTAAGGAAAGAATTTTTTGTTTTCGTGATCGAAAGCTCTGAAGAAAAAAACCTCACATTCAGAAACGAACCGTACTTCATGGGGCCTTAAGGTTTATATCTGAACAAATGGACCTCTGACTTCGATCCAACTCAGGATGTGTCGTCTGTCGTTCCATTCTAGGTTCTCCTACCTCATCTCCCATTACATTGCTAGAATAAAAAATCACTACATCCTATCGGCAATACACTTCGAAGGTATATAGACCAAGCAGTGTGGAAAGACCAGTACTCATGCACACTGATTTGTGTGGAGGTTGATCTGGAAGTATGGCTACCGGAGGAAATCAAACTAACTGCTACAACCATTTCACAAGACATTGCAAAAAGAAGGTCATAGAATAGAGTGAGAATGCAAAAGAAGAACAATGGATCATAGTGCAAAAAGTAGGGACAACAAAACCTAGAAGTAAAGGAATAATAAAGGAAAGTAATCCCAGGCAATCGGGGAAAGAAAAAAAATATGGGACCCCCAAGCCCATGTCGAAATCAGAATCTCAAAATGCAGAGTCCAGCAAGGCCATAGAAGAACCAAAAGCAAATAAGGATAGTAGTGAACAATCAAAGCCATCTCCAAACGGGAAAGGCACAGAGCAAGAAGGGTAAATGGCAGGAATTCCAGAAGTAACCCCCTCTCCCTCATATCTAACACAGCCAGAAAGAAAGTACTAGAATCACCAAGCTCCTCGGAGGATGAGATCCTAGAAAGGCCTACCAAAAGAGTAGGAAGAAATTCCCACAGAGAAGCAGGGGAGGAAGAAGCATAAAGAAAAAAGACCCAAGGAATTCAACCTACTATAGAAATGTCAATTGGTACAAACACAAGGACAAGGCCCCCAAAAGGAGGAGGCCCAACCACCCCCAACAGTAAGTAATGAGAACCGTCTCTTGGAACTGCAGAGGTTTGGGGAACTCGTCAAAAATAGAAGCGATCAAGGACCTAATGAAAATGGAACCAACGAACATCCTCATGATCCAAGAGACAAAAATCAAAGGGGAAGCACTTCTAGAGATCAGCAAAAATAAATGGCAGAAGAATACAAGAAAAGAAATAAGTGCAAGGGGCTCTTCCGGAGTTATAGCAATCTTGTGGAAGGAAGACCAGTTTAGGATCGTCAACTCCTACAATACACAACACTAGAGTTTCATAGAGCTAAAGCACATAGCAAGTAAGTTAACCATTGAATTATTCAATTTATATGTACCGATATTGTATTCTGAAAAGAAATATTGTTGGAAAACATTAAATGAGTTTCTAGAACTGAACTCCCCAAACAATATAATCATTGCTGGAGACCTTAATCTAGTGATGAATGAAAAAGAAAAGAGAGGGGGTAGGAACAACAAGGATCAAATGGTCTATGTAGTAGAAGACATGATACAACGATGGGACCTAATAGACATTAAACCAAGAAAAGGGCTTTACACCTGGACCAACAATAGGAGAGGGAAAGATCACATATTTACCAGATTAGACAGGTTCTTGGTCCAAAGCACAATGTTGTGCGAAAGGAGGCTTATCTCCATAGCCATTCTTCCCAAGCTTACCTCAGACCACGAACCCATCCTACTAATGGTAGAGGAGGAAGAGAATCTGGGGCCAATCCCATTTAGATTTAGTCCACTGTGGAATCGAAAGAGTGGCTTTGTAGAGATGGTCCAACTAGCATGGTCCACCTTAGTCACTGGCTCACCCAACTATGTATGGGAACAAAAATTAAAAATAGCAAAAAGGGCCCTCAAGGAATGGAGAAAAATCCCAACAAACACTCCCAAAAACGAAAGAAAGGAGTCACTGCAGCAATTGGAAAATCTGCAAAGTGAAATGGATACAAAAGTTAATACTAAAATAGAATTAGAAAAGGAGCAAGCAGCCCAATGTAAAACACTCTGCTCCTTCAGAAAGGAAGAAGAATATTGGAAATTAAAGTCCCGTAGTGTTTGGTTAGAAGCTAGAGATAGAAATACAACCTACTTCCATTGACAATATAGAGCTCTCCTCTCCAGGAATCACATCACAGAGATTACCACCACCAATGGGAGGCTTTGAAAAGGAATAGATCAAATAAAAGCTGCTACTACTTTACATTTCCACCAACTTTACAGCAAAGAGAATGATGACAGTGAAGAAGGAAATAAATAATTCCTCAAGAAAATTCCGGCATTGGTCACTAAAGAGGGAAATATAGCATTATTGAAGCAAACCAATGAAGAATAAAGCAACAAAATCATGTGGTCCATGGGCCCTGACAAAGCCCCCGGGCCAGATGGGTTTACCATTCATTTTTATAGGATATGCTAGGATATAATCAAATCAGATCTTATCAGAATGATAAGAGGATTCCTATAGAAAGAAAAATTGGGTGGTAGTACCAACTCAACTTTACTTGCATTAATTCTAAAATAAACAAATCCCGCCTCCTTTGATATGTTCAGGCCAATCTCATTATGTAACACCTCTTACAAGATAATTGCAAAACTCTTGGAAAATAGAATGAAGCCATTGTTGGGCAAACTCATCTCAGATTTGCAAGGAGGATTCGTCAAAGGGAGACACATTTTGGACAATATAATTCAATTCCACGAAGCCATGCACTCCAGTAGCCTTAGAAAATAGAAAGTCATGCTGATCAACTCAGACATGGCCAACGCATTCGACAGAGTAAAGGTGTCCTTCCTATATCAAGTCCTCCTCTCCTTCGGATTTGAGCAAGAGTTTTTAAATCTGATTCAATCCTGTACCAACAGCCCTTGGATAGCCCTTTTGGTAAATGGGAGGCCAGTTGATTTCTTCAAAGCCTTGAGGGGGCTAAGGCAAGGATGCCCCCTCTCTCCATTTCTATAAATTTTAATGGAGGATATGCTTAGCAGAAAGCTGGAGCAGGAAAATATTGCAGGAGTTGCCCCAGGTTTGAGAATAATGAAGGATCTTAAACCAATAAATCGTGCCATGTTCACAGATGATTCCCTCATGTTGGGAGGAGCTTCTAACATAATAGCCTTTGCATTTAAAGGCACTCTTCAAGCCTAGTGAAAAGCATCTGGAGCACTAATTAGTGAAAGGAAAAGTGTTGTCTATAGTTTGAATGCAAAAGAGGATGAAACTCAAAAAATAGCTCGCAATCTCGGGTTCAATGGATACTCAAAAAGGGACAAAATAAATTATCTTGGGCTGCCATTAACACTGGGCACAAACAAAGTCAATCTGTGGGAACGAGTATTAATAAAAATCAAAGGCAAATTCGTTCCATGGGGAGGTCAATGGCTAACTCATGGAGGAAAATTAATCCTGATAAAATCTGTTCTTTCATCTCTGTCGATCTACCAAGCATCCTACCTCATGGCACCAAAGTCAATTTCAGGGGACAATCAACAAAATAATGAGAGATTTTTTGTGGCACGAAGGAAAATGGAACCAATGTAAAATTCACCTTGTTAAATGCGAGACAGCAAAGAGAACTATGAGAGAAGGTGGTCTCCAATTTCAAGATCCAGATCTCGCCAACACAACACTGGGCTATAAGATATTGTGGAAGCTTCACAGTGATCCCAACCACCCAGTTAGCAAAATGCTGAGGCATAAATATATACCGAATGCAAAAATCAGAAATCTGTAGAACACCAATATCAGGAGGAGCGCACTGTTATGGCAACTCTACATCAAAGGAAATCGATTTTTCATGCAAAATATGTACCACATCCCAGGAAATGGAAAGCGTGTAAAACTGTGGATAGATCGAATAATGGGGAATCCACCTTTAGCATCAAGCGCCAGCCTACATGAAATCTATGATTTTGTAGAAAATAGAGGAGAAAAGAGCATTCATGACATTTCGAAATTGGGCGACATTGGTTTCTGGACAAATTGGAACTTCAGGAATGTACCAAATCATCTCCTTCAACAAATAACAATTCTTAAAGAGGAGCTATGCGATGCAGCTCCAGTGCACAAGTCAGAAGATGATAAATGGGGATGGACACCTTCAGGAATATACTCCTCGGCCAAAGGCTATGAAATGTTACAACCATAGAGAGACAGATCCCTCCCAGCAAAATTTTGGATGGAGGTATGGGATTCAATGGTGCTACCTAAAGTAAACTTCTTCTTCTGTACATTAATGCACAAAAATATCCTGACTAGTGAAAAATTAATGAAAAGAAATATCGTTGGTCCATATAGATGCTCATTATGCAAAGAAGCCATGTAAACCATGGACCATTTGTTTGTAGACTTTCTATTTGCAAATAAATTCTGGATTCTCATACTCCATGGTATCAAGGTTTCTAACACCACTAAAATTTCAGTAGTAGACCTATTATCTACATGGAAGGACCGATACCCTTTGCTCTCAATCAAATCCTTATGGGCCAGAGTTTGGATCACCATCCCCAAATTTGTGTGCTGGAAGCTATGGCTTGCTAGAAACGAACAGATATTCAGAAATGTAGCCTAGACCCCCAATATGGTAGCAGCAAAAGCAAAAGGCCTTCTCCTAGAAAATTTGAACTCTCAAAACCTCAAAGGCGATTCTTAGTTGTAGCAGGAAGAAAAGAGTTGGCTCGGTACCTTTTTGCTTACTCAACAGATTCATAGCATTGAAAAACCCCATCTCAATCCTGAGTGGAGGCTAAGAGATAAGGACAAAACATTCTAGATTTGGTGGAGGAAGCAAGGAATAAATACAACTTTCTTTGATGGTGCCTCCAAGGGAAACCTCAGGATAGCGGGAGCTGGAGGACTTAGATACTCTTCTGACAGGAGCATAAAAGAAACCTTCAGCTGGGGACTAGGATAACGAACCAACAATCAAGCAGAAATTTTGAGTTTGATAAAAGCTTGCCATATAGACAAATAAAGAGGACACCGGGAGCTGCTAACATTTGGTGACTCTGAAATCCTATTAAAAATGATACATTCGAAAGGTCAGTTTAATGACACTGGCTTAAATAAGAATCTGCAAAGGCTGAGATATATTCTACAAGATTTGACCTCCTTCGAATGCTATCATATCCTTAGAGAATCAAACAAATAAGCGTACAAATATGCCAACAAAAGTTGTCTCTTGGCCCAAGGAGACCTCAACATAAATGATGGAGATCCAGTAAAAAATTGTATTCCTTGAAAAATACAATAGCATGTAATAAGAAAATGTAGAATTCTTATACTGAAGGTTGTAAGGTTGTGGCCAATTGGAGTTCCCTATCAATAAAATCCATACCCGTTTTAGTTAAAAAAAAAAAAAAAAGTACATGCATACATATAAATACACATGTACATATTCATTGATTAAATTGTGTTAAAACCATACCATGACTGGGTGAAACATGGGCATCCATGGCTGCAGTAGAGACCCTTCTTTTCTTATTAGCTCCCAGAAAATAAAAAATTAAACTTATTAACAACTAGTTTAACTCACAAAGTCGATAAAAAATCAATTCCATATGTACAAATATGTATGGAGATTTAAGAAAATATTTAAATTTACCATGAACAGCTCTCGATCTCGATCCCTGATCCCCCCCTCTCGTAGAGATATGGGGTTTTGTTGATCTTTGTCGTTCATCCTCCATGATATATATATATCTACGGCGGACATTTACAATTAATTTTTTAAATAACTAATTTAAATTAAATTCAAAATAAAGTTCAGAAAATTAATGTTTAATTTAGTGTAAACAAATTATGTAAAACACAACTTTTAAAGCACTAATTGATGTGTGAAACTAAATTTAACAAAAAAATAAGTTATAAAAATGATAAGTTCAACAAATTGTATTTTACATGGTGGGAGCACACTTGGTATAAAATTGAAAAAAACACATTGTCATTAAAAAAGAAATGAAACTCCATTTAAACAAAAAAATTGTTGAATTCAACACATTTTAATTTCATAAAAATGTGAAGTTCACCACTTGTTGCAAATGTGAAGTTCAGCAGCTTGCACTTTACATGGTGTGGTTGGAGCACACTTGGTATATAATTGAAAAAAGCACATGGTCATTAAAAAAGACACATTTATAAGTACACAACATGCACATATCCAAGATATGTTACAATGTCGATCAATAAATTTTGAAGGAGAGCTTCTCAACACTAATTCATCTTTGAGAGATGAATCTTGAATTTTTGAAGAAGAGTGTCTCAAAACTAATTCATCTTTGAGAGATGAATCTTGAATTTTTGAAGAAGAGTGTCTCAAAACTAATTCATCTTTGAGAGATGAATCTTGCATTGGCATTGACATTGCTCCGTTATGATTGTAATTCATCTATTAATCCATGTTTGATAGATGAATCCTGAATTTTCATTGCCCCACACAATAAATCAACATACATCTTATTCACGTTTGTAAAATGCGTTATACTAAAAAATTGAAATTGGCTAATAATATTGTTTTCTATTCCATATAGTTATTTTACCCTCTCCTTCTTAACTTGGTATATGCCATTCATCTGGTTGAACACAAGTTTAGAATTGGTGAAAAATACAATTCCATTTGATCCGTACTTGATCGTTGTTCCCAAGCCTTCTATCAATCCAATATAATATGCCTCGTTGTTTGTTGTTCTTCCTGGTATATTCATTTTCCTTTGGACGACTTTGCTAGTCGCAATATTGGAAAGCACATAAGTAATCACTACATTCCCTAGATTGGGATAGCAAGAAAATTCTATGCATAATTTCCATTTTTCAACCATATTTAATGGTTTTCTTATCCCTAAAAAAAAAAATTCAATAAAAGTATAGATATTAAATTGACATTTATTGCAAATGCAGGGGAGAGATGAGAAACTTATATTTAGATATATTCCAGAGATTGGCTATAGGGGCATTTAGCAGATATGTCACCTTTCTTAAAATATGAGGTCCAGAAGCTACCTGGCCCTTTACAGACTCTTCCTATAGAACTACCATGGATATGAAAATGAAAAACTTCTAATTGGATCTATTCTAGAGATTGAATGTACGGCCATTAAATCTTAGGTTAAAACCTATATGTTTTGTATCAAATCACTTTTGGTTTCAATGGGAAACTTTTATGGCTAATTTGTGTTTTACATGTTGAATATAAAAGGTTTTTTTCTCTATCATTGTTTGAGACCATGGATATGAAAATGAAAAACTATATACTTGGTTAAAAACTATGTTTTGTATCAAATTACTTTTTGTTTATAAATACTATATACATGTTGACTGTAAGGGAATTTAGATCTATTTCAAAGATTTACTGTCGGGGAATTTACTAGATATGTCACCTACCATAAAAGATGAGATGAAGAGGCTACCTGGCCCTTTACAAACTCTGCCTATAGAACTACCATGGATATGAAAATGAAAAACTTCTAATTAGATCTATTCTAAAGATTGAATGTAGGGGCATTTACTAGATTAGGTTTTAAAACCTATATGTTTTGTATCAAATCACTTTTGGTTTCAATGGGAAAATTTTATGGATAATTTGTGTTTTACATGTTGAATATAAAAGGTTTTTTCTCTCTCATTGTTTGAGACCATGGGTATGAAAATTAATAACTATATACTTGGTTAAAACCTATGTTTTTTATCAAATTACATTTTGTTTCTAAATACTATATACATATTGACTATAGGGGAATTTATAGTAGGGGAATTTAGATCTATTCCACAAATTGACTATAGGGGCATTTATTGTAGGGGAAATTAGATCTATTCCAGAGATTGACTGTAGGGGCATTTACTAGATATGTCACCCTTCATGAAAGATGAGATACAAAGACTTCTTGGCCCTTTACAGATTCTGCCTATAGAACTACCATGGATATGAAAATGAAAAACTTGTAATTAGATCTATCCTAGAGACTAAATGTAGGGGAATTTACTCTTGGGTTAAAACCTATACGTTTTGTATCAAATAACTTTTGGTTTCAATGGGAAACTTTTATGGCTAGTTTGTGTTTCACATGTTGAATATAAAAGGTTTTTTATCTCTCATTTTTTGAGACCATATATATGGAAATGAAAAACTATATAATTGGTTAAAACCTATGTTTTGTATTAAATTTTTTTTTTTTCTAAATAAGTTATATACATGTTGAATATAAAAGGTTTTTTTCTCTCTCATTGTTTGAGACCATGAATATGAAAATGGAAAACTTCTATTTAGATCTATTCTAGAGATATAGCTAATTTGTGTTTTACATACATTGAATATAAAAAAATTTTTATCTCATTCTTTGAGAACATGGATATGAAAATGAAAAACTTCTGTATTTAAAACTATTCAAGAGATTGATTGACTTGTAGGGGAATTTACTCTTAGGTTAAAAACTATGTTTTGTATCAAATCACTTATGGTTTCAATGGGAAAATTTTATGGCTAATTCAAGTGTTTTACATGTTGAATATAAAAGTTTTTTTTCTCTCTCATTGTTTGAGACCATGGATATGAAAATGTAAAACTTCTATTTAGATCTATTCTAGAGATATGGCTAATTTTTTTTTTACATACATTGAATATAAAAGGTTTTTTCTCTCATTGTTTGAGACCATGCATATGAAAATGGAAAACTTCTAGATATTTAAAACTATTCTAGAGATTGATTGACTTGTAGGGGCATTTATGCTTAGTTTAAAACCTATGTTTTTTATCGAATCACTTATGGTTTAAATGGGAAACATTTATGGCTAATTCAAGTGTTTTACATGTTGAACATAAAAGGTTTTTTTCTCTCTCATTGTTTGAGACCATGGATACAAAAATGAAAAACTTCTGTTTAGATCTATTATAGAGATATGGCTAATTTTTGTTTTACATACATTGAATATATAAGGTTTTTTCTCTCATTTTTTGAGACCATGGATATGAAATTGAAAAAATTCTGGATATTTAAAACTATTCGAGAGATTGATTGACTTGTGGGGGCATTTACTCTTAGGTTAAAACCTATATTTTGTATCAAATCACTTATGGTTTCAATGGGAAACATTTATGGCTAATTAAAGTGTTTTACATGTTGAATATAAAAGGTTTTTTTCTCTCTCATTGTTTGAGACCATGGATACGAAAATGAAAAACTTCTGTTTAGATCTATTCTAGAGATATGGCTAATTTTTGTTTTACATACATTGAATATATAAGGTTTTTTCTCTCATTGTTTGAGACCATGGATATGAAAATGGAAAAATTCTAGATATTTAAAACTATTCAAGAGATTGATTGACTTGTAGGGGCATTTAGTCTTAGGTTAAAACCTATATTTTGTATCAAATCACTTATGGTTTCAATGGGAAACTTTTATGGCTAACTCAAGTGTTTTAAATGTTCAATATAAAAGGTTTTTTTCTCTCGCATTGTTTGAGACCATGGATATGAGAATGAAATACTTCTATTTAGATCTATTCTAGAGATATGGCTAATTCTTGTTTTACATACATTGAATATAAAAGGTTTTTCCTCTCATTGTTTGAGACCATGGATATGAAAATCGAAAACTTCTATATTTAAAAATATTCAAGAGATTGATTCACTTATAAGGGAATTTAATATTAGGTTAAAACCTATGTTTTGTATCAAATCACTTATGGTTTCAATGGGAAAATTTGAAGGCTAATTTGTGTTTTACATGTTGAATATAAAAGGGTTTTTTTCTCTCTCATTGTTTGAGACCATGGATATGAAAATGAAAAACTTCTATTTAGATCTATTATAGAGATATGGCTAATTTGTGTTTTACATACATTGAATATAAAAGGTTTTTTCTCTCATTGTTTGAGATCATGGATATCAAAATGAAAAAATTATGTATTTAAAACTATTCGAGAGATTGATTGACTTCTATGGGCATTTACTCTTAGGTTAAAACCTATATGTTTTGTTTCAAATCACTTATGGTTTCAATGGGAAACTTTTATGGAAAGTTTGTGTTTTACATGTTGAATATAAAAGGTTTTTATTCTCTCATTGTTTGAGACCATGGATATGAAAATGAAAAACTATATAATTGGTCAAAACATATGTTTTGTGTTAAATTAATTTTTGTTTCTAAATAAGTTATATACATGTTCAATATAAAGATTTTTTCACTCTCATTGTTTGAGACCATGGATATGAAAATGAAAAACTATATAATTGGTTAAAACCTATGTTTTGTATTGAATTACTTTTTGTTTCTAAATAAGTTATATACACATGTTGAATATAAATTTTTTTTTCTCTCTCATTGTTTGAGACCATGGATATGAAAATGAAAAACATCTATTTAGATATATTCTAGAGCTATGGCTAATTTCTGTTTTACATACATTGACTCTTAGGTTAAAACCTATTTTTTGTATCAAATCACTTATGGTTTCAATGGGAAACTTTTATGGCTAATTCAAGTGTTTTACATGTTGAATATAAAAGGTTTTTTTCTCTCTCATTGTTTGAGACCATGGAAATGAAAACGAAAAAATTATATTTAGATCTATTCTAGAGATATGGCTAATTTTTGTTTTTCATGTACATTTCATATAAAAGGTTTTTTCTCTCATTGTTTGAGTCCATGGATATGAAAATGAAAACCTTGCATTTAAAACTATTCAAGAGATTTATTGACTTGTAGGGGCATTTACTCTTAGGTTAAAACCTATGTTTTGTATCAAATCACTTATGGTTTCAATGGGAAACTTTTATGGCTAATTCAAGTGTTTTACATGTTTAATATAAAATGTTTTTTTCTCTCTCATTGTCTAAGACCATGGATATGAAAATGAAAAACTTCTATTTAGATCTATTCTAGAGATATGGATAATTTTTGTTTTACATCCATTGAATATAGAAGGTTTTTTCTCTCATTGTTTGAGACCATGGATATGAAAATGAAAAACTTCTAGATATTTAAAACTATCCGAGAGATTGATTGACTTGTAGGGGCATTTAATCTTAGGTTAAAACCTATGTTTTGTATCAAATTACTTATGGTTTCAATGGGAAAATTTTATGGCTAATTCAAGTGTTTTACATGTTGAATATAAAAGGGCTTTTTCCTCTCTCATTGTTTGATACCATGGATATGAAAATGAAAAACTTCCATTTAGATCTATTCTAGAGATATGACTAATTTGTGTTTTACATACATTGAATATAAAAGTTTTTTTGCTCATTGTTTGAGACCATGGATATGAAAATGAAAAAATTCTATTTAAAACTATTCCAAAGATTGACTATAGGGGCATTTACTTTTAGGTTAAAACCTATGTTTTCTATCAAATCACTTATGGTTTCAATGGGAAACTTTTATGGCTAATTTGTGTTTTAAATGTTGAAAATAGAAGGTTTTTCTCTCTCTCATTGTTTGGGACCATGGATATGAAAATGAAAAACTTCTTTTTAGATCTATTCTAGAGATATGGCTAATTTGTGTTTTACATACATTGAATATAAAATATTTTTTCTCTCGTTGATTGACAACATGGATATGAAAATGAAAAACTTCTATATTTAAAACTATTTGAGAAAATTTACTCTTAGGTTAAAACCTATGTTTTATACCAAATCACTTATGGTTTAAATGGGAAAATTTTATGGCCAATTTCTGCTTTACATGTTGAATATAAAAGATTTTTTTCTATCTCATTGTTTGAGACCATGGATATGAAAATGAAAAACTTCTATTTAGATCTATTCTAGAGATATGGCTAATTTGTGTTTTACATAAATTGAATATAAAATGTTTTTTCTCTCATTGTTTGATACCATGGATATGAAAATGAAAAACTTCTATATTTAAAACTATTCGAGGGATTGATTGGCTTGTAGGGGCATTTACTCTTAGGTTAAAACCTATGTTTTGTATCAAATCACTTATGGTTTCAATGGGAAAATTTTATGGTTAATTTTTGTTTTACATGTTGAATATAAAAAGTTTTTTTTCTCTGTCATTGTTTGAGACCATGGATATGAAAATGAAAAACTTATTTTTAGATCTATTCTAGAGATATGGCTAATTTGTGTTTTATATACATTGAATATAAAAAGGTTTTTCTCTCATTATTTGATCCTCGGATATAGAAAATGAAAAACTTCTATTTAAAAAAACTATTCAAGAGATTCATTGACTTATAGGGGCATTTACTCGTGGGTTAAAACCTATGTTAGATTTATTCTAGAGATATGACTAATTTTTGTTTTACATACATTGAATATAAGGTTTTTTTTCTCATTGTTTGAGACCATGGATATGAAAATGAAAAACTTGTATTTAAAACTATTCAAGAGATTGATTTGACTTGTAGGGGCATTTACTCTTAGGTTAAAACCTATGTTTTGTATCAAATCACTTTGTGATTCTCAGATGAAAGCTTTTTACTCACTGTTTAGTGTTTTAAATGTTGAAATATAAGAAGTTTTTTCTCTCTCATTGTTTGAGACCATGGATATGAAAATGAAAAACTTCTGTTAGATCTATTCTAGAGATATGGCTAATTTGTATTTTACATACATTGAAAATATAAAAAGGTTTTTTCTCTCATTGTTTGAGACCATGGATATGAAAATGAAAAAACTTCTGTTAAAACTATTCAAGAGATTGATTACTTATAGAGGCATTTTACTCTTAGGTTAAAAACTATGTTTTGTATCAAAATCACTTATGGTTTCAATGAGAAAACTTTTATGGCTAATTCAAATGTTTTACATGTTGAATATAAAAGGGATTTTTTCTCTCTCATTGTTTGAGACCATGGATATGAAAAATAGAAAAACTTCTATTTAGATCTATTCTAGAGATATGGCTAATTTGTGTTTTACATACATTGAATATAAAGTTTTTCTCTCATTGTTTGAGACCATGGATATGAGAAAATGAAAAAACTTCTAGATATTTAAAACTATTCGAGAGATTGATTGACTTGTAGGGGCATTTACTCTTAGGTTTAAAACCTATGTTTTGTATCAAATCACTTATGGTTTAAATGGGAAATATTTATGGCTAATTTCTAGTGTTTTACATGTTGAATATAAAAGTTTTTTTTCTCTCATTGTTTGGAGACCATGGATATGAAAACTGAAAAACTTCTGTTTTAGATCTATTGCTAGAGATATGGCTAATTTTGTGTTTTACATACATTGAATATAAAAGGTTTTTTCTGTCTCATTGTTTGAGACCATGGATATGAAAAACTTCTAGATATTTAAAACTATTCTAGAGATTGATTGACTTGTACAGGCATTTACTCTTAGGTTAAAACCATATGTTTTTGTATCAAATCACTTATGGTTTCAATGGGAAACTTTATATGGCTAATTCAAGTGTTTACATGTTGAATATAAAGGTTTTTTCTCTCTCATTGTTTGAGACCATGGATATGAGAATGAAAAATTCTATGGGTCTATTCTAGAGATATGGCTAAATTTTTGTTTTACATACATTGAATATAAAGGTTTTTTCTCTCATTGTTTGAGTACCATGGATATGAAAATGAAAAACATTCTATATTTAAAACTATTCGAGAGATTGATTGACTTGCAGAGGCATTTACTCTTAGGTTAAAAACCTATGTTTTGTATCAAATCACTTTGTGGTTTCGATGGGAAAACTTTTGCATGCTAATTTTATTGTTTTACATGTTGAATATAAAGGTTTTTCTCTCTCATTGTTTGAGACCATGAGTAAATGAAAAACTTATATTTAGGTCTATTCTAGAGATTTGGCTAATTTATGTTTTGCATACATTTTCAAATATAAAAAGGTTTTTTTTCTCATTGTTTGAGATCATGGATATAAAAATAAGAAAAAATATAGTATTTAAAACTATTTGAGAGATTGATTGTACTTTATGGGCATTTATATCTTGATTTAAAACCTATATGTTTTGTTTCAAAGTCACTTACTGGTTTCAATGAAAACTTTTATGAAAGTTTATGAAATTTATACATGTATGAATATAAAAACGCTATTCTCTCATTGTTTGAGACCATGGATATGAGAAAATGAAAAACTTCATATAATCTATTCTAGAGAAACACTGTAGTTTTATGTATTATGATTAATATGTTTCTAAACTTTTAAGTTATATACACATGTTGAATATAAAGGTTTTTTCACTCTCATTTGTTTGAGACCATGATGATATGAAAATGAAAAAGCTATATAATTGGTTAAAACCTATGTTTTGTATTGAATTACTTTTTGTTTCTAAATAAGTTATATACACATGTTGAATATAAAAATGTTTTTTTCTCTCTCATTGTTTGAGACCATGGATATGAAAATGAAAAACATCTATTTAGATCTATTCTAGAGCTATGGCTAATTTGTGTTTTACATACATTGAATCTTAGTTAAAGCATATTTTTTCTATCATCATTGTTTGAGATCATGGATATGAAAATGAAAAAACTTCAGTGTTTATATGAATATACGTTTTTTACTCTCTCATTGTAGGGAATCATGGATATGAAATAAACGAAATAAAAATTCTATGTTAGATCTATTCTAGGAAATATGGCTAATTGTGTTTTTCTTACATTTAATATAAAATTTTTTTCTCTCATTGTTTGAGTCCATGGATATGAAAATGAAAAACCTTGCATTTAAAAACTATTCAAGATGAGATTTATTGACTTGTAGAGGCATTTACTCTTAGGTTAAAACCTATGTTTTGTATCAAATCACTTATGGTTTCAATGAGGGAAACTATGGCTAATTCAAGTGTTTTACATGTTGAATATAAAGTTTTTTTTCTCTCTCATTGTTTGAGACCATGGATATGAAAATGAAAAACTTCTATTTAGATCTATTCTAGAGATATGGCTAATTTTTGTGTTTTTATCATACATTGAATATAAAAGGTTTTTTCTCTCATTGTTTGAGACCATGGATATGAAAAATAATGAAAAAACTTCTAGATATTTAAAACTATTCAAGAGATTGATTGACTTGTAGGGGCATTTAATCTTGGGTTAAAACCTATGTTTTGTATCAAATCACTTATGGTTTCAATAAGGAAAATATTTATGGCTAATTCAAGTGTTTTATACATGTTGAATATAAAGGGCTTTTTTTCTCTCTCATTGTTTGAGACCATGAGATGTGAGACTAGAAAAACTTCCATTTAGATCTATTCTAGAGATATGGCTAATTTGTGTTTTACATACATTGAATATATAAAGTTTTTCTCTCATTTATTTGAGACCATGGATATGAAAATGAAAAAAACTTCTGTATTTAAAACTATTCAGAGATTGATTGACTTGTAGGGGCATTTTACTCTTAGGTTAAAACCTATGTTTTTGTATCAAAATCACTTATGAGTTTCAATGAGAGACTTTTATGGCTAATTCAAGTGTTTTACATGTTGAATATAGAGAGGTTTTTTCTCTCTCATTGTTTGAGACCATGGATATGAAAAATGAAAAACTTCTATTTAGATCTATTCTAGAGATATGGCTAATTTTTGTTTTACATACATTGAATATAAAATGTTTTTCTCTCATTGTTTGAGACCATGGATATGAAAATGAAAAACTTCTAGATATTTAAAACTATTCAAGATATTGATTGACTTGTAAGGGGACATTTACTCTTAGGTTAAAAACCCATATGTTTTTATATCAAATCACTTATGGTTTAAATGAGGAAACATTTATGGCTAATTCAGTGTTTTACATGTTGAATATAAAAGAGTTTTTTTCTATCTCATTGTTTAGAGACCATGGATATGAAAATGAAAAACTTCTATTTAGATCTATTCTAGAGATATGGCTAATTTTGTGTTTTTACATACATTGAATATATAAGATTTTTTCTCTCATTTTTTTGAGACCATGGATATGAAAATGAAAAAACTTCTATATTTAAAACTATTAGAGATTGATTGACTTGTAGAGGGCATTTACTCTTAGGTTAAAACCTATGTTTTGTATCAAATCACTTATGGTTTCAATGGGAAACTTTTATGGCTAATTTATGTGTTTTACATGTTGAATATAAAAGGTTTTTCTCTCATTGTGAGACCATGGGTATGGAAAATTAGCAAATATATGCTTTAGTTAAAACCTATGTTTTGTACTGAAATTACACATGTTTCTAAATACATTCTATTACTTGTTGAATATAGAGCTTTTCGCTCTATTCGTTGACCAGGAATATGAAAAGGGAAAAACTACTAGGAGATTGGCTTGAGATATGGCCTAATTGTGCTTTTACATACACTGAATATAAGAGATGTTTTGTTTTCTCTCATTGTTTGAGTACCATGGATATGAAAAATGAAAAAATTCTATATTTAAAACTATTCAAGAGATTGATTGACTTGTAGGGACATTTACTCTTAGGTTTAAAACCTATATGTTTTTGTATCAAATCACTTATGGTTTCAATGAGAAACTTTTATGGCTAATTCAGTGTTTTAAATGTTGAATATAAAGGTTTTTCTTCTCTCATTGTTGAGACCATGGATATGAAAATGAAAACTTCATCTATGTATATAGAGTAAAGGTGATTTCCATACATACATGACTCTTAGTTAATCTATGTTAAAACCTATGTTTTGTATCAAAATCTATGGTTTCAATGAAAATAAAGCTAATTTCATATACATGTTGAATATAAAGTTTTTTCTCTCATTGTTTGAGACCATGGATATGAAAATGGCTATACTATTTGTTATATCTATTCTAGAGATATGGCTAATTTGTGTTTTACACACATTGAATATATAAAGATTTTTTCTCTCATTGTTTGAGACCATGGATATGAAAAATGAAAAAATTCTGTATTTAAAACTATTCGAGAGATTGATTGTGTTTTATGGGCATTTGTACTCTTAGGTTAAAACCATATGTTTTGTATCAAATCACTTATGGTTTCAATGAGACTTTTATGGCTAATTCAGTGTTTTACATGCTTTGAATATAAAGGTTTCTCTCTCATTGTTTGAGACCATGGATATGAAAAAATGATAAAACATATTCATTGAGACTGTGTATCTTTTGATTACTAGTATTATCTAGAGATATGGCTAATATACATACATTGAATATAAAAGGTTTTTTCTCTCATTGTTTGAGTCCATGGATATGAAAATAAGAAAAACTTCTGATATTTAAAACTATTCAGAGATTGATTGACTTGTAGGGGCATTTACTCTTAGGTTAAAAACCTATGTTTTGTATCAAATCACTTATGGTTTCAATGGGAAACTTTTATAGGGCTAATTCAAGTGTTTTACATGTTGAATATAGAGTGTTATTTGCTCTCTCATTGTCTGAGACCATGATGAAATATGAAAAACTATGATCTTTATAAATGTTTTTCCTATTTATATATAGATTTTAGAGACATATGAAAGCTAATTTTCTGTATTTAGATCTATTAGAGACTGAAATGTAGGTGTAAAACTCTTAGGTTAAAACCATATGTTTTGTATCAAATCACTTATGGTTTCAATGGGAAACATTTAATGGCTAATTCAAGTGTTTTACATGTTGAATATAAAGGTTTTTTTCTCTCTCATTGTTTGAGACCATGGATATGAGAAATGAAAAAACTTCTATTTAGATCTATTCTAGAGATATGGCTAATTTTTTGTTTTACATACATTGAATATAAAGGTTTTTTCTCTCATTGTTTGAGTCCATGGATATGAAAATGAAAAAATTCTTGCATTTAAAACTATTCAAAGAGATTTATTGACTTGTAGAGGGCATTTACTCTTAGGTTAAAAACCTATGTTTTGTATCAAATCATTTATGGTCTAGATGAGGCTTTTATGGCTAATTTCAGTGTTTTACATGCATTGAATATAAAAAGTTTTTTCTCTCTCATTGTTTGAGACCATGGATATGAAAATGAAAAAACTTCTATTGTATCTAAAACTATTTAGAGATTGATTACATTTTAAAGCATATTTACTCTTAGGTTAAAACCTATGTTATATATAAAATCAGAGATATGGTTTACATTGATGATGTTTTACCATGGGCATTGATTCAGTAAAAGTATCTATCATTGTTTGATTCACGGATATATTTGAAAAAGCTTCTATTCAAATTATTCAGAAGATTGATTGATAGTAAAGGGGCATACTCTTATGTTAAAACCTATGTTAGATCATATTCATAGAGATATGGCTAATTTTGTGTACATACACTTGCCGAATATACAAAGGTTTTTCTCTCATTGTTTGAGACCATGGATATGAAAATAAAAGAAAACTTCTATTTAAAACTATTTCAAGAGATTGATTGACTTGTAGGGGCATTTACTCTTTGGGTCTAAAACTATGTTTTGTATCAAATCACTTATGGTTTCAATGAGGAAACTTTTATGGCTAATTCAAGTGTTTTACATGTTGAATATAAAGGTTTTTTCTCTCTCATTGTTTGAGACCATGGATATGAAAACTGAAAAACTTCTATTTAGATCTATTCTAGAGATATGGCTAATTTGTGTTTTTACATACATTGAATATAAAAGGTTTTTTCTCTCATTGTTTGAGACCATGGATATGAAAATGAAAAAACTTCTGATATTTAAAACTATTTAAAGAGATTGATTGACTTGTAGAGGGCATTTACTCTTAGGTTAAAACCATATGTTTTGTATCAAATCACTTATGGTTTCAATGGGGAAACATTTATGGCTAATTCTAGTGTTTTACATGTTGAATATAAAAAGTTTTTTCTCTCTCATTGTTTGAGACCATGGATATGAAAATGAAAAACTTCTATTTGGATCTATTCTAGAGATATGGCTAATTTGTGTTTTCATACATTGAATATAGAATATTTTTTCTCTCATTGTTTGAGACCATGGATATGAAAATGAAAAAACTTCTAGATATTTAAAATATTAGAGATTGATTGACTTGAAAAGGAGCATTTACTCTTAGGTTAAAAACCTATGTTTTGTATCAAATCACTTATGGTTTCAATGAGGGAAAACTTTGTATGGCTAATTCAGTGTTTTACATGTTGAATATAAAAGGTTTTTCTCTCTCATTGTTTGGGACCATGGATATGAAAATGAAAAACTTCTATTTTCAGATCTATTCTAGAGATATGGACTAATTTGTGTTTTACATACATTGAATATAAAAGGTTTTTCTCTCTCATTGTTTGAGACCATGGATATGAAAATGAAAAAATTCTATTTTAGAAACTATTCGAGAGATTGATTGACTTGTAGAGGGCATTTACTCTTAGGTTAAAGCCTATGTTTTGTATCAAATCACTTATGGTTTCAATGAAACTTTTATGGCTAATTTATTTGTTTTACATGTTGAATATAAAGAGTTTTTTCTCTCTCATTGTTTGGGACCATGGATATGAAAATGAAAAAACATTCTATTTTAGATCTATTCTAGAGATATGGCTAATTTGTGTTTTTCCATACATTGCATATAAAAGGTTTTTTCTCTCATTGTTTGAGATCCATGGATATGAAAATGAAAAACTTTGTATTTAAAACTATTAGAGAGATTTATTGACTTGTAGAGGCATTTACTCTTAGGTTAAAAACCTATGTTTTGTATCAAATCACTTATGGTTTCAATGGGGAAAACTTTTATGGACAAATTTAAGTGTTTTATATGTTTAATATAAAATGTTTTTATTCTCTCATTGTCTGAGACCATGGATATGAAAATGAAAAACTATATATTGGTCAAAAACCTATGTTTTGTGTTAAATTAATTATTTGTTTTTAAATAAGTTATAAACATATTTGAATATAAAGGTTTTTTTCATCTCATTGTTTGAGACCATGGATATGAAAATGAAAAAACTATATAATTGGTAAAACCTATGTTTTGTATTGATATTTTTGTTTCTAAATAGTTATATACACATATTGAATATAAAAGTTTTTTTTCTCTCATTGTTTGAGACCATGGATATGAAAATGAAAAAACATCTATTTAGATATATTCTAGAGTATGCTAATTTGTTTTACATACATTGACTCTTAGTTAAAACCTATGTTTTGTATCAAATCACTTATGGTTTCAATGGGAAAACTTTTATATGGCTAATTTCAGTGTTTTACATGTTGAATATAAAAGGGTTTTTTCTCTCTCATTGTTTGAGACCATGGATGTGAAAAATGAAAAAAACTTCTATTTTCAGATCTATTCTAGAGATATGGCTAATTTTGTGTTTTACACTACATTTGAATATAAAAGGTTTTTTTCTCTAATTGTTTGAGTCCATGGATATGAAAATGAAAAACTTCTATTTAAAACTATTCAAAGATTGATTGACTTGTGAGGCATTTACTTGATAGGTTAAAACCTATGTTTGTATCAAATCACTTATGGTTTTCAATGGGGAAACTTTTATGGCTAATTTGTGTTTTACATGTTGAATATAAAAGGTTTTTCTCTCTCATTGTTTGAGACCATGGATATGAAAAATGAAAAACTTCTATTTTAAAACTATTCACTAGATTTATTTGTACTATAGTAGGGGCATTTTAATCTAGTAGAATTACTATGAGAGTCTATTTTATCAGATATGGGAAAATTTGTGTCATTTACTGACACATTGAATATATATAGAGCTCTCTCATTGTTTGAGTACCATGGATATGAAAATGAAAAAACTTCTATATTTAAAGAACTATTCTAGAGATTGATTGACTTGTAAAGACATTTACTCTTAGGTTAAAAACCTATGTTTTGTATCAAATCACTTATGGTTTCAATGACGGAAAACTTTGCTATGGCTAATTTCAAGTGTTTTACATGTTGAATATAAAAAGGTTTTTTCTCTCTCATTGTTTGAGACCATGGATATGAAAATGAAAAAACTTCTATTTAGATCTATTCTAGAGATATGGCTAATTTGTGTTTTACATACATTGAATATAAAATGTCGTCTCATTGATTTGAGACCATGGATATGAAAATGAAAAAACTTCTATATCTAAAACTATTCAGAGATTGATTGACTTGTAGGGGCATTTTACTCTTAGGTTAAAACCTATGTTTTGTATCAAATCACTTATGGTTTCAATGGGAAACTTTTATAGCTAATTTGTGTTTTACATGTTGAATATAAAGAGTTTTTTCTCTCTCATTGTTTGAGACCATGGATATGAAAATGGAAAAACTTCTATTTTAGATCTATTCTAGAGATATGGCTAATTTGTGTTTTACATACATTGAATATATAAATATTTTTTCTCTCATTGTTTGAGACACATGGATATGAAAATGAAAAAACTTCTAGTATTTAAAACTATTCGAGATTGATTGATGTCAGAGACATTTACTCTTAGGTTAAAAACCTATGTTTTGTATCAAATCACTTATGGTTTCAATGAGGAAACTTTTATGGCTAAATTCAGCTGTTTTACATGTTGAATATAAAGAGTTTTTTTTCTCTCTCATTGTTTGAGACCGTGGATATGAAAATGAAAAACTTCTATTTATATCTATTCTAGAGGTATGGCTAACTTGTGTTTTACATACATTGAATATAAAAGGTTTTCTCTCTCATTGTTTGAGACCATGGATATGAAAATGAAAAACTTCTAGATATTTAAAACTATTCGAGATGTTGATTGCATTGGCGTTTTGAAATCTCACGTTAAAACCTTTGTGTATCAAATCTTATCGTTTTCAATGCTGAAAACTTTTATGGCTAGAGAGTGTTTTTACATGTTGAATATACAAAGGTTTTTCTCTCATTTTTTGAGACCATGGATATGCAAACGATAAAACTTCTAAATTTAGTTAGAGACTATGTAGTAGTTTAAATTACTTTTTTGTTTCTAAATAACGTATATAGATGTTGAATATAAAAGTTTTTTTCTCTCTCATTGTTTGAGACCATGGATGTAGAAAATGGAAAAACTTATTTTTAGATCTATTCTAGAGAATATGCTAATTTGTGTTTTACATACATTGAATATAAAATGTTTTTTTCTCTCATTGTTTGAGACCATGGATATGAAAATGAAAACATTCTAGATATTTAAAACTACTCGAGAGATTGGTTGACTTGGCAAAGGGGCATTTACTCTTAGGTTAAATACCTATGTTTTGTATCAGATCACTTATGGTTTAGATGAGAGCTTTGTATTCATTTCAGTGTGCTAAATGAATACAAAAAAGTTTGTTTCTCTCATTGTTTAGGACCATGGATATGAGAATGAAATACTTTTTGTTTTCAGATCTTACTGATTGCTGAGGCAAAGTGGATTTAGTATTGAAACGTAAAAGCGTCTATCGCTCTCATTGTATAGGACCATGGATATGATTTTCATTTACTTCTCTTTGAGCTCTTCAAGAGATTGATTAACTCTATAGAGGCATTTATATGGATTATCCTATGTTTTTGTATCAAAATGCATTTATGGTTTCAATGAAAACTTTTATGGCTAATTCCAAGTGCTTTTACATGTTGAATATAAAAGGTTTTTCTCTCTCATTGTTTGAGACCATGGATATGAGAAATGGACTTCTATTTCAGGTCTATTCTAGAGATATGGCTAATTTGTGTTTTGCACACATTATGATAAAGTTTTTTTCTCATTGTGTCGAGTCGTGGATAGCAAAAATGAAAAACTTCTATATCTAAAACTATTCGAGAGATTCGTGTCATGTGTGGGCATTATACTCTTAGGAGTTTAAAACCTATATGTTTTGTTTCAGATCCTTTGGTTCTATGAGATATGGCTATTTTATGTGTGCATGCATATGAATATGAAAAGTTTGTTTATTCTCTCATTGTTTGAGTCCATGGATATGAAAAATGAAAAACATCTATTATTGAAAACATGTGTTTTCATTATGAGATTGATTGTACTTTAAAGTAGGTGCATACATATCTCAATATAAAGGTTGCATATATTGTCGAGTATGATTATGAAATAGCTATATACTGGTTAGACCTATGTCTTATTGGTTACTTTTTGTTTGCTAAATGAGTTACATACACATGTTGAATATAGACGTTTTTTTGCTCTCTCATTGTTTGAGTCCATGGATATGAAAATGATTCTATTTAGATATATTCTAGAGCTATGGCTAATTTGAAGCTCTTTAGCATACATTTGACTCTTGAGTTAAAGCATAATGTTTTGTATCAAATCACTTATGGTTTCAATGGGAAACTTTTATGCACTAATTCAGTGTCTTTACGTGTTGAATATAAAGGTTTTTCACTCTCATTGTTTGAGACCATGGATATGAAAAATAGCACTTCTGATTTAAAGATCTATTCTAGAATTGTGGCTAATTTTGTGTTTCTAAATGCTATTTACATATAAGGTTTTGTTTTCTCATTGTTTGAGTCCATGGATATGAAAATGAAAAAATTCTATTTAAAACTATTCACGAGGATTGATTGACTTGTAGGGGCATTTACTCTTAGGTTAAAAACCTATGTTAGATGTATACGAGAGATATGGCATTTGTGATCCATACACCTGATATAAGAAAGGTGTTTTTGCTTTCATTATCTAGTCCTAGGATATAAATGTAGGGAACATTCTAGGTTTAATATTCAAAGTAGTTTGGTGACTCTTTAGGGCTCATTGTCTTAGAGTTGACCAATGTTTTGTATCATGAGACCACGTATAGTGGTCTTCTAAATGTGAAACTATGTTTATGACTATTCTAAATATCTGCATTCTAGAATATAAAAAGTTTTTTTCTCTGATTGTTTGAGACCATGGATATGAAAATGGAAAAACTTCTGTTAGATCTCTTCTAGAGATATGGCTAATTTGTGTTTTACACCCATTGAATATACAAAGTGTTTTTCTCTCATTGTTTGAGACCATGGATATGAAAATGAAAAAATTCTTGAGATTTAAAAGTATTCAAGAGATTGACTGACTTGTAGCATTTATACGCTTAGGTTAAAAACCTATGTTTTGTATCAAAATCACTTATGGTTTCAATGAGAGCATTTGTTATAGGCTAATTCAGAAAGGGGTATTTATACATGTTGAATATAGGTCTCTCATTGTTTGAGACCATGAGATGTAAAAATAGAAAAACTTCTATTTAGATCTATTCTAGAGATATGGCTTTAATTTTATGTTTTACATACGATTGAATATATAGAGGTTTTTCTCTTACTGTTTGAGACCATGGATATGAAAATGAAAGAAAAAACTTCTAGATATTTAAAACTATTCTAAGAGATTGATTGACTTGTAGGGGCATTTACTCTTTGAGTTTAAAACCTATGTTTTGTATCAAATAACTTATGGTTTCAATAGGGAAACTTTTATGGCTAATTTCGTGTTTTACATGTTGAAACATAAAAATGTTTCTCTCTCTCATTGTTTGGAGACCATGGATATGAAAACTGAGAAAACTTCTATTGTAGATCTATTCGTAGAGATTTGGCTAATTTGTGTTTCTACATACATTGAATATAAAATGTTTTTCTCTCATTGTTTGAGACCATGGATATGAAAATGAAAAACTTCTATTTTTAAACATATTCTAGAGATTGATTGACTTGTACTGACATTTAGCTACTTAGGTTAAAACATATATTTGAGATCATATGTAGAGATATGGCTAATTTGCGTCTAACATATCTGTTGATGACCATGCGATATGAAAATGAAAAAAATTCTCGTATTTAAAACTATTCAGAGGGTGATTGACTTCATAGAGGGCATTTACTCTTAGGTTAAAACCATATGTTTTGTATCAAATCACTTATGGTTTCAATGGGAAACTTTATGGCTAATTCGAAAAGTGTTTTACATGTTGAATATAAAGGTTTTTTCTCTCTCATTGTTTGAGACCATGGATATGAAAAATGAAAAACTTCTATTTAGATCTATTCTAGAGATATGTGCTAATTTGTGTTTTACATACATTGAATATAAAAGTTTTTCTCTCTCATTGTTTGAGACCATGCATATGAAAATGAAAAAATTCTAGATATTTAAAACTATTTAAGAGATTGATTGACTTGTAGGGGCATTTACTCTTAGGTTAAAACCTATATTTTTGTATCAAATCACTTATGGTTTAGATAGGAAACGTTTATAGGTTAATTCAAGTGTTTTAAATGTTGAACATAAAGTTTTTTTCTCTCTCATTGTTTGAGACCATGGATATGAAAATGAAAAACTTCTGTTAGATCTATTCTAGGGATGCTAGCTAATTTTTGTTTTTCATGCATTGAATATAGAAAGGTTTTTTCCTCTCATTGTTTTGAGACCATGGATATGAAAATGAAAAAACTTCTGATATTTAGAAACTATTCAAGAGATTGATGTGACTTGTAGAGGCATTTACTACTGGGTTAAAACCATATGTTTTGTATCAAATCACTTATGGTTTCAATGGGAAACTTTTATGGCTAATTTAGTGTTTTACATGTTGAATATAAAAGGTTTTTTCTCTCTCATTGTTTGAGACCATGGATATGAAAATGAAAAACTATATTTAGGTCTATTCTAGAGATATGGCTAATTTTGTGTTTTACACTACATTTGCATATATAAAGTTTTTTTCTCTCATTGTTTGAGACCATGGATATGAAAAATGAAAAAATTCTATATTTAAAACTATTCAAGAGATTGATTGACTTGTAGGGGCATTTACTCTTAGGTTAAAACCTATATGTTTTGTATCAAATCACTTATGGTTTCAATGGGGAAACTTTTATGACTAATTCAAGTGTTTTACATGTTGAATATAAAGGTTTTTTTTCTCTCATTGTTTAAGACCATGGATATGAAAATGAAAAACTTCTATTTTGGATCATATTTTAGAATTAGATTAATTTTTATTTGTATGAGTTATATACTATCATGTTTAGAATATATGAAAAGTTAAAAACCTATGTCTTTTGAGATATCATGAAATGATTAACTTATAAAGGGGTTTAAATCTTAATCTATGTATCAAAATTCTTATGTTTCTAAATAAGTTTATATATACATGTTGAATATAAAAATGTTTTTTTCTCTCTCATTGTTTGAGACCATGGATATGAAAATGAAAAACTTCTATTTAGATCATATTCTAGAGATATGGCTAATTTGTGTTTTACATACATTGACTATAGTATAAAGATTTGTTTTTCTCATTTGCTTTGAGATCATAGGATATGAAAAATGAAAAAATTCTATATTTAAAACTATTGAGAGATTGATTGTCTTTTATGGGCATTTTGATACTTAGGAATTTAAAAACTATGTTTTAGATCTATTCTAGAGATATGGCTAATCTTTATGTATTTTCACATGTATTGAATATAAAAGGTTTTTTTTCTCTCATTGTTTGAGTCCATGGATATGAAAATGAAAAAACATTCTATTTAAAACTATTCAAGAGATTCATTGACTTGTAGGGGCATTTACTCTTAGGTTAAAACCTATGTATCAAATCATTATTCTCAATGAGACTTTTATGGCTAATAGTGTTTTACATGTTGAAATATAAAGAGGTTTTTTCTCTCTCATTGTTTGAGTACCATGGATATGAAAAATGAAAAACTTCTATTTAGATCTATTCTAGAGATATGGCTAATTTTTGTTTTACATACATTGAATATAAAAGGTTTTTTTTCTCTCATTGTTTGAGACCATGGATATGAAAAATGAAAAACTTCTATTTAAAACTATTCAAGAGATTGATTGATTTGTAGAGGCATTTACTCTTAGGTTAAAACCTATGTTTTGTATCAAATCACTTATGGTTTCAATAGGGAAACTTTTATGGCTAATTCAAGTGTTTTACATGTTGAATATAAAAGTGTTTTTTTCTCTCTCATTGTTTGAGACCATGGATATGAAAATGAAAAACTTCTATTTAGATCTATTCTAGAGATATGGCTAATTTTTGTTTTACATACATTGAATATAAAGTTTTTTCTCTCATTGTTTGAGACCATGGATATGAAAATGAAAAACTTCTGATATTTAAAACTATTCGAGAGATTGATTGACTTGTAGGGGCATTTACTCTTAGGTTAAAACCTATGTTTTGTATCAAATCACTTATGGTTTCAATGGGAAACATTTATAGCTAATTCAAGTGTTTTACATGTTGAATATAAAAGGTTTTTTCTCTCTCATTGTTTGAGACCATGGATGTGAAAAATGAAAAACTTCTATTTAGATCTATTCTAGAGATATGGCTAATTTGTGTTTTACATACATTGAATATAAAAGGTTTTTCTCTCATTGTTTGAGACCATGGATATGAAAATGAGAAAAATTCTAGATATTTAAAACTATTCAGAGATTGATATTGAAAAGGGACATTTTACTCTTAGGTTAAAACCTATGTTTTGTATCAAATCACTTATGGTTTCAATGAGAAACTTTTATGGCTAATTCAGTGTTTTACATGTTGAATATAAAGAGTTTTTTTCTCTCTCATTGTTTGAGACCATGGATATGAAAATGAAAAACTTCTATTTAGATCTATTCTAGAGATATGGCTAAATTTTATGTTTTACATATTGAATATAAAGTATTTTTTTCTCTCATTGTTTGATACCATGGATATGAAAATGAAAAAAACTTCTATATTTAAAGACTATTCAAGAGTTTGATTGTAAAGGCATTTACTCTTAGGTTAAAACCTATGTTTTGTATCAAATCACTTATGGTTTCAATGAGGGAAAACTTTTATGGCTAATTTGTGTTTTACATGTTGAATATAAAAGGTTTTTTTTTCTCTCTCATTGTTTGAGACCATGGATATGAAAACGAAAAACTTCTATTTAGATCTATTCTAAGATATGGCTAATCTGTGTTTTACATACATTGAATATAAATGTTTTTTCTCTCATTGTTTGAGACCATGGATATGAAAATGAAAAACTTCTATTTAAAACTATTCCAGAGATTGGTGACATTGCTCTTAGGTTAAAACCTATGTTTTGTATCAAATCACTTATGGTTTCAATGGGGAAACTTTATATGGCTAATTTGTGTTTTCACATGTTGAATATAAAATGGGTTTTTTTCTACTTATCATTGTTTGAGACCATGGATATGGAAAATGGAAAACTTCTATTTGGATCTATTCTAGAGATATGGCTAATTTTGTGTTTTACATACATTGAATATAAATGTTTTTCTCTCATTGTTTGATATCCATGGATATGAAAATGAAAAAACTTCTATATTTAAAACTATTCGAGAGATTGATTGACTTGTAGGGGCATTTAATCTTAGGGTTAAAACCTATATGTTTTGTATCAAATCACTTATGGTTTCAATGGGAAAACTTTTATGGCAAATTTCAAGTGTTTTGCATGTTTGAATATACGTTTTTATTCTCTCATTGTTTGAGACCATGGATATGAAAACTAGAAAAACTATATAATTGAAAACATATGTTTTAGCTATTAAATTAATTTCTTTTATTTTAAATAAGTTATACACATGTCAATATAAAAGGTTTTTCACACTCTCATTGTTTGAGCATGATATGAAAATGAAAAACTATATAATTAGTTAAAACATAATGTATTGGTTACTTTTTGTTTCTAAATGAGTTATATACACATGTTGAATATAGAAATGGTCTCTCTCTCATTGTTTGAGACCATGGATATGAAGAATGAAAAAACATCTATTTAGATATATTCTAGAGCTATGGCTAATTTGTGTTTTACATACATTGACTCTTATATTAAAGCATATGTTTTGTATCAAATCACTTATGGTTTCAATGAGTCCACTGGATATGATAATGACACTTCTATGTAAATACTATTCAAGAGTTTATTTCTGTGACATTGTTTAGGGGCATGTTTACTCTTAGGTTAAAAACCTATGTCTACTGATTTATTCCTAGAGATATGGCTAATTTGTGTTTTACATAAATTGAATATAAAAGGTTTTTTCTCTCATTGTTTGAGTCCATGGATATGAAAATGAAAAAATTCTATTTAAAACTATTCAAGAGGTTGATTGACTTGTAGGGGCATTTAATCTTAGGTTAAAACCTCTGTTACATCTATTCTAGAGATATGGCTAATTTGTGTTTTATATACATTTAATATAAAAGGTTTTTTCTCTCATTGTTTGAGTCCATGGATATGAAAATGAAAAAATTCTATTTAAAACTATTCAAGAGATTGATTGACTTGTAGGGGAATTTACTCTTAGGTTGAAACAAATGTTTTGTATCAAATCACTTATGGTTTCAATGGGAAAATTTTATGGCTAATTCAAGTGTTTTACGTGTTGAATATAAAAGGATTTTTTTCTCTCTCATTGTTTGAGACCATGGATATGAAAATGAAAAACTTCTATTTAGATCTATTCTAGAGATATGGCTAATTTGTGTTTTACATACATTGATAAAAAAAAAATTCTCTCATTGTTTGAGACAATGCATATGAAAATGAAAAACTTCTAGAGATTTAAAACTATGAATAGATTGAATGACTTGTAGGGGCATTTACACTTAGGTTAAAACCTATGTTTTGTATCAAATCACTTATGGTTTCAATGGGAAACATTTATGGCTAATTCAAGTGTTTTACATGTTGAATATAAAATGATTTTTTCTTTCTCATTGTTTGAGACCATGTATATGAAAATGAAAAACATCTATTTAGATCTATTCTAGAGATATAGCTAATTTGTTTTTTACATACATTAAATATAGAATGTTTTTTTCTCTCATTGTTTGAGACCATGGATATGAAAATAAAAAAAGTCTAGATATTTAAAACTATTCGAGAGATTGATTGACTTGTAGGGGAATTTACTCTTAGGTTAAAACCTATGTTTTGTATCAAATCACTTATGGTTTCAATGGGAAACTTTTAAGGCTAATTTGTGTTTTACATGCTGAATATAAAATGGTTTTTCTCTCTCTCATTGTTTGAGACCATGGCTATGAAAATTAAAAACTTCTATTTAGATCTATTCTAGAGATATGGCTAATTTGTGTTTTACATACATTGAATATAAAAGGTTTTTTCTCTCATTGTTTGAGATCATGGATATCAAAATGAAAAAATTCTGTATTTAAAACTATTTTAGTGATTGATTGACTTTTAGGGGCATTTATTCTTATGTTAACACCTATATGTTCTGTTTCAAATCACTTATGGTTTCAATGGGAAAATTTTATCGAAAATTTGTGTTTTACATGTTGAATATAAAAGGTTTTTATTCTCTCATTGTTTGAGACCATGGATATGAAAATGAAAAACTAAATAATTGGTCAAAACCTATGTTTTGTATTAAATTAATTTTTGTTTCTAAATAAGTTATATACATGTTGAATATAAAAGGTTTTTTCACTCTCATTGTTTGAGACCATGGATATGAAAATGAAAAACTATATAATTGGTTACAACCTATGTTTTGTATCGAATTACTTTTTGTTTATAAATAATTTATATACACATGTTGAATTTAAAAGGTTTTTTTCTCTCTCATTGTTTGAGACCATGGATATGAAAATGAAAAACATCTATTTAGATATATTCTAGAGCTATGGCTAATTTGTGTTTTACATACATTGAATCTTATGTTTGACACATGTCATCTAATAATTTTAAGTATATTATTAATGATAATTAAAAAAAAGAAACTCATATTGGATCGATAGTATTGTTTCATTCACCTGATTCGTGTTTTTGCAAATTTTCCATTAAAATTTTACGCTCTTATGGTCGTACATAAAAAATAATCATATCGAGCATTTTCATTTTATGGCTCTACATGATAAATAGTAAACAATACATATTAGCTAAAGTTACATATAGTTCAAAAATAATATTTTTTATAAAGAATTTACAAAGAACTTGCCCTTTTTGCTTTTCTTGATGTCTTAACAGTATTTTTGTTACTTGATATCTTGTCAGTCATTTATTTATCAATATGAAGCCTACAACATATCATTCATTAATATATTTATAAATAAATTCTCAAATTTTCAGTTAGAAAATAAATCTCAAGACACCAGTGCGCCTTTCATGAAACCCGCATAGCTGCAGGTGCATGGATATATTAACAACGCACCGCCAAATATTATAGTACGCCATATGGTGTGTTTGGTATTATAAATGCACCGAAAAAATAGTGTAATAAACGTAACAGTGCATGGGGTATTATAAACACACCACACAAACGTTGCAATACACCGTACAGTGCTTTCCTAGTTAAAGAGAGCACCAATGCCCTATTTCAGATTTGGCGCACAGATTTAAAAAAATGTTTTCAATTTTTTATGACACAGAACTTGCGCAGTGCATTGTAATAATACAGAGCACCGATGCAGTGGAGTACGCAGGACACACCAATAAATAAAAATCCATTTATTCAAAAATTCACGCAATTGCCAAATGGATTGGGATTTGACTATGCAAGTCATCTTGTGGGTTGGATGTGAATCTAAAATAAAAAACCTTAAGTCTGAAATCACAGAAACATGGAGAAGGAAGGGAAAAAAAAAACAATTAAAGGGTTCAGGGTAAAAATGGATAAAACTGTAGGAAAAAATAAAAAACTGCAGAAAAATGTAAAAAAAAGAATTAAATTCAATCACGAAATGGTTTAAAATTGTATGATAAAGGACTTGAATCACCAGAGTTTTGGTTTCTGATTGTCTGAATAATTCCGTTGGAAATTATTTCGCTAGCCACAGTGCCCTCATGCTCTCTTGCTCCAAGTCTGTCTCCTGCAAAAATCTTACTGAATTTTTTTCGCAAAAATAGTGAAATAATGAAAAGTCTTTAGTATTTAAAGAATTATTTTATCAAATTAGATTTTTGAAAATATTTTGCTGCCCATTTTTCAAATTTCCATTTTTTCAACTTAAACAAAATAGAGTTGAGTTTCTTTATTTTTGTTTATTTGTTTTCGGTGTGCGTAAATGTGACTCACCGGTGCGTTTTATTAATACTACGCACCGGGGCCTATTAGGATAATAAGCGCACCGGACTTTTAAATTTTTATTTTTTTTGTATGTAAGATCATAAAAAATAAGGATAATTATAAAGTACATGAATTTATTTTCGTTATTTTTTAAACTTGATATATGTAAGATCATAATAAAATAATGATAATTATAAATTACATGAATTTATTTTCATTATTTTCGAAACATTATGTTACAAGAATTCGTATTATTCTAGATTTGTTATTTTACAACTATTTTCAAATTTACAAATTAAAATATTTTAATTAAATCATTTCACATTAATACAATTAAAATTTTCACATTAATAGAATGAAAATTTTACAAATTAATATTTTACATACAATTACATTAATTAAAATTACAATTACAATTACAATTTCACATTAAATTCACATACATGAATTACGATTCGAATTACAATTATAATTTTAATTTTACATACAATTAAATTTACAATTTTACATATAATTACAATTACAATTTTACAAATATTCTATAGACAATTCAATTAAAATTACAGCTACAAATACAATTACATTTACAATTTTACATAGAATTACATTTACAATTACAATTACAATTTTACAAATATTTTACATACAATTCAATTAAAATTACAATTACAATTTGTGAAATTTACATACAATTACAATTACAATTACAATTTTACAATTTTACATAGAATTAATATTTAAATTACAATTACATTCATGACATAATATTTAATAAATATCATGGTCATTTAATAATATTAAATTAATTAATAAACATCATCACGATCATGATAACCATCGTGCAAACATCATATTCAACTAATAAACACATTCAATTAACATCAAATTAACATTATATATTAACATCATCACAACACAAATATCAAATATACATCTCAATATAATGTCAAATAACTCATGCGCCTATCACATATACACATCTATCTGCAAGCTAAACATTAAATGAACATATCTAACATGACTAACAATATGCGCCACATCATGATGATCATCAACATGAAAATTAAGTACAACTGCAACATGAGCATAAAATACATGGACCATATATATATATATATATATATATATATATATATATATAATTGAATAATGTTAAAAATATACAACTATAATATAAATCATGTCATGGATCAAGCGCTGGTAGTAGTAACAACATCAATAACACTAGTAGAAGTGGATGCGGCCTGCTCAGTAAAGCTAGGTGTAGCCTTGACAGTCGATGGTTGACTAGCCTGCTCATGATCATGATGATCACTAGTAGTGATGGATGCATCCGCTGGTGGTAGTACAACATGATCAATATGAGGCGCAGTAGTAGTGGAGGTGGCCTGCTTAGTCAATAGTATTGCAACCTCGGCGGTCGATGGTCTAGCCTACTCATGATGATCGTGACTAGTACTCATGATGGATGCTGACTGGACGTGGCCGATGGTCCAGCCTCATCTCCATGATGACTAGTGTCAGATGCTGGCAGTGGAGCCTCATGCTGATCATTAGGCGCACCGCGAGGTGAACGATCACGAGATGAATCTGAGTGGCTGCTCGCAGACTATCCATCACGTGCCGCAGCTCGACTACGCCTATAGCTACGGATAATCCTCTTCAATCGTGTAACAGCTATCGTAGCTCCTAAAACATGTCACATCAGTCCATACATGTCACGCGACATGCCTCTCCACATCCATATCAATCTATCATCGCCCTGTATCTCTCTGTAAACTAATGCCCGCATCTGAAATCAATCCACGGAGTTGGCTGCCCAAATCCATCTGGTATCTGATCTCTAGTCAACTACGCCTAGCAAAAGGCGATACCGGTGCACCATGAGGTGCATGAGGATCAGCATGTCTCTCTGCTGCGCCACCGGCCTCATCCTCTGGCGCAACAACCATCTCCTGATCGTAATCATCAAGATCGACACCTGGATCCTGTGGTGGATCCGGCATCTCATCGCCATCAAAATACCCAATGTCTACAAAATATATACAAGTACACAACAATAATTAGACAATTTCATTACATAATTTAATAAAAACAAGTTAAACAACATGTTAGAATAAATATAAATAAAACAGTAATATTACCTCTATCATCCAATGGCTCATCAAGAGTGGAGAGGATGTTGGGACACCCTCGCTAATCTAGTCCAGCATAAGGACATGGGACCATAATGAAGGGATGCAGCTTGCCAACGCTGGCTAGTAAGTCCAGCGAATCATGTGATATCCTCGGTGGAAACATAGTGTCTCCCCTCTTGGGCATCATCTGCCCCGACTTGCGCATTCAAGCGTGAAACATGGGCCTACGAGGCTGTCGAACAAAACTAGGTCTCATCTCCGGAAACCTCTCAAAAAATAAAAATAAACAACTCTAAAGCAAAAGGGAAGTTGACCCTCCCTTGTGCATGAGCATGACATCTCTCTAAGGCCATACAAAACTATCGCAAAAAAATGGCAGACCACCTGACAAGTCAAGGCTATTGTACTAAAGAATCAATGTCATATAAATGCAAGCAACTAATGTGTTGCCCGTCATTGGTGTTGTGTGAAATGATTGAAGTGATAATAGAGAGGCACTCCACGTCCTATCTACCAAAAGCACCTATACGTAACTGACCTCTAGGTACCTGAAACTATGAAGGAGACAGTACATGTGCTCCAATGTATCTTTGGGAGTAAACTAACTTACTCACTACTACACAACCAAGTGGCGCATCTGGGAATGAGGGAAAATCCACCCCTCTCCTCGATAGTCTTGTAATAAAATAAATTTCCTCCTCAGTGGGTGTGTACCACTAGTCAGTACCAACCTGAAAATCTTGTCGGTGGGAATGCCACCTACCGATAAGATGTCTCAGAAGCACACTATGGGCCTTTAGGCTAGAAATAGCCTCCTCATAGAACTTGAGGAGGCCTACCTGCTTAAGGATCACCTGGGTATTTGAAGTAATAGGGAGAGGGCATCCATCTCTCTCCTTCTCTCTCGCCTCCCATTGGCAAATCATGCCATAATGTTCTGCTTATTGTTCTTGTTGTTGCTCCCATTCTCTCTGAATCATTGCCATATTAAATAATTTTTTTTTATATTAAAACATAAATGTATTTATAAATATACATATATAATTTTTTTTGAAAAAAAAAATACATACAAGTCGGTGCTCCATAAAAACGGTCTCGCACTGGTGTTGATGCATTCTAATATTTCAGCACATCATCCTTGGGGCTGCTAATGAAATAGACCCCACCAGCTTTGGTGCCGATGTCTATTTTTCAAGCACCGTGGACTGTATATAATTCAGAATACATGTGCACTGACTGAAATATGTGCCCCAGCACATATAGTCGTGTCAGCACACCTACTTCATGACAATGACATAGTTGATGGTGCAGTCTTTTACCCGACCGCATCATTAACCCTCTAGGAATGCAAAATACGGTGCGCTAGCATAAACTGGGGTAGAAAATGCAGTCAACACACCACACTGTGATTGCCAGGGTCAACGGTATGCCTAGATAAATGAGCGCACCGCCTTTTTATTTTTTATTTTTAATTTAAAATTATTCGGGGCGCCTTCCGGCACCGCCCCAGAAATGGTGCAGTTACCATTAGCACTGGTAGTAGTGCTACCTATAAATTTTATAGGTGGCACCACTACCGGTTCGAGCCGAATAGCTTGAGTGCACCGCGCAACATTTTTTTTTTTTAATAGTTATTTTTAAGTTTATTTCAATATCTAATCCAGTAAAAGGCTTAATTCTAGAAAAACTAGAAAAAATACTTAAGGCTATCTCTGGCCGAGGAGGCATATCGTCGTAAAATTTGGGTGGAAAAATTTTCCCACTATTTTTCAAAATGCAAGTCAGAGATTGGTAGCCAATCAGAGTAGCAAGGCGTGTAATGGGTGCAATAAGAGTACCGATGTCAGGGCACTTAGAAAATAATAAAATAGTTAATCGGGGGCTTGAGAGCTCTAGAGCACCGAGGAAAGTGAATAATGAAGTTTCTTGCCGGAATTTTTTTTATTAACCCCGTTCCGATGTGTGGGGTTTTATAGTGCACAATATATTAGGGAAATCGCACCGGGCGCTTATCAATTTTTGCGTGTTGTTTATAACACGCCACGACATTGCCCTAACCGCGACACCGGTATGTTTTAGTTTCCGCACGAAAATTTTATGATGCACCAGGGCGGCGTAATGGTAAAGCACCGGCGCATAATAGTCACAAAGCACTAGTTTTTTGGCCTTAATTTTTTTTATATAACGCTATTCCAGTGCGTGTTGTTTCTGGTGGACTGGTGCTCTTAGAGAAGAATGCACTGGTTCATTTCTATTTTCGAGCAATGTTTTATGATGCACTTGCACGGAAGAGTGTTGAGGCCCCAGTGCATTACAGTAATTGGATGCCCCGACAGTGTGTACTTCGTGCACGCTATCTGGTGTGCCAATGTTTAGTGTGCACCGGTGCGTTCTATGGTATCATGCATACCGATAATTGATAGCTCAAGAGCACTGGAAAACTGAAAAATCTAGGTTTTTTGTCGTTTAATTTAACCCTTTACTGGTGCGCATTATTTATAGGTGCACCAGTACTGTTTGCTGCAAACGCACCGGTCAGTTTGTGTTTTTGCGCATTTTTTATGATGCAGTGGTGCAGTTTATGTCTATTGCACCACGTGGTTTCTGTGTTGGTGTTTTGTTTTATAATGCACCGGCATAGATGATTTGTGAGGCACCGGTGCTCTATTATATTATGGCGCACTGGGTATGTGTATACGGAGTGGACGGTGTTCGGTGTGGCAATGATTTAGGCCAGACGGGTACTTTATTTTTTTGAGAGCACCGCGGTGAGATTTAATGATAAGGGCATCGATAGGAAAACATCTGCAGAACCCTTTGCCCGCCAACCTCCTCTAGTAACCTTTGCTAGAAATTAATGTATGGGGTATTTTTCTTTGTGGTTCCTCAAGAACATCCAATAGAGGGTATTTTCCTTATATTGATATAAACATGTTCCAAAATATTCTCAAATGTACACAGTAGTATTATAAATTTTCATATTTAATTAATAGAGAGAAAGCCAAAAAAAGAAGAGACAGCGCCAAAAAAAGCAGAGACAGCGCCAAAAAAATTACATATATATATATATATATATAATTTATGTAAACATGTTCCAAAATATTCTCAAATGTACACAGTAGTATTATAAATTTTCATATCCAAAAAAGTAGAGACAAAGCCCAAAAAAAGCAAAGACAAAGCCAAAAAAAGCAGAGACAGAGCCAAAAAAAGTACATATGTATATATAATTCATAGAAACATGTTCAAAAATATTCTCAAATGTACCCAAATAGTAATATAAAATATAATTTTCTCATATATAATTAATAGAGGAGCCAAAAAAAGCGAGATAGAGGCAAAAAACAAAGATAGAGCCAAAAAAAAGTAGTACATATGTATATATAATTTATATAAACATGTTCCAAAATATTCTCAAATGTACATCTGTAGTATTATAAATTTTCATATCTAATTAATAGAGACGAGATAGAGATAGGGCCAAAAAAAAGCAGAGATAGGGCCTCTCTCATTCATAACGATTTCTCTTATGGATAAATTCTCTACGAGAAAAATAGTGACAATGTTAAACGTACACGAGAAAGTCACGGCAAAAGGACTGCGAAGACAACGATCCCTGTAAGACGTTTAAAGACAAATGATCCTCGAAGACGTCATGGAATACCTACTGCAACAAAAAACATCAACGAGAAATTAAAAAAATCAAATAGAAATTAAAACCGAAATTAAAAAAATCAACAGAAATTAAAACCAAATTAAAAAAACAACAACAAAAAATATTACAAAAATTTAAAATTTGGTATCTTACCTCCTTTGAGCTTCATTCGTGCATGACATAGCCGAGCACATGAGAATGCTTTGGACGAGAAATGAGTGCGCGAGAATCGTCGGATAGAAAGGAGCGCGCGAGAATCTTCGATAGAAACGAGCACGTGGTAAATGTGAACAGAAACCCCGAAACAAGTTGCGGGAGCGATATATTTATAAAATAATAGTTTGATGAACTAAAAGTTTCAGCCACTGCCGGTTTTCAAAAACTCGGTGAAAAAATCTATTTACCATTTGTCGTTAGTACGCCATCAATGTAAATGGAAAACGAAGTTTGAGCCGAACTAAATTCAATAGTTCAACCTAACTCCTAAATTGTTTCGTACCAGACTATGACAAGAGTTCGACCCAAACTATGGAGAAAAAACAAATTTCCACCTCGAATTGTCACAAAAGTGTTACCCACCTTTGCATTTTCACCCATAAATTATACCTTATTATGAGTTAAGGAATCTCGATTTCCATTATTAAAATCTCAAGGATTTCTACTCTTCCATTTATTTAGTAATCATAGGAGATTTTATGAACTCGATTTGTTTATACAATGATTCTTCTTATTATACTTTCTCATCGATAATGATTTACCAATTATTTCATTTCAATATGTGTACGAGATAGGGGCTAATAATAAAATTTCCTATATTGTACAGGCATTTCACAATTCCACATTTCTCCACTTTGACTCATTATGCCATCGAAGAATTTACGATAATAAGTTTCTTGAAATTAATTAAATTTTCTTTGATTCTTTTGTTCCTCATAATCTTCATTTCTACGATTTCTAATCTCTTTCTCTTACAACTATATTTCTCTGTGATCGGTCGGAAAGATAATTATTAGATACCCTTATTTTTTTATATACACTTTTAATTTTTTCTATTGTTTAGAATCTATGCACCCAGTATTAATTTCTTAATTTCTATTATATGCAGGGTAACCTCTACCATAATGCCTTGCTTTACATCTTTTTTGTTATAGTATCTATGTCCAACAATGACATAGTAACTTTGGATTTCCTTTTATAGGTTGGTCCAATAGCCTCCCTGGGGACTTTCTTTTATTATACATCCGCATTATTCTCAAAGAGATTATATACTTGTAATCTATGGGATTGAATCCCCAATTTTATATAAATATTTGGACATAAGTTTACTTGGATAGTATATGTATATAGATCTAATTCTTCCGACTTAATCTAATTCAAAATATTTTAATATACTCTAATTCCAGTACTAAGGTTATATCTACCATTCCTCATATGATGTATTCTATAAGATCTATATTTCAATTCTATTAATAATTTATGAGTTCCTTATTGTAATTATGAGAGAATATTATGATTTAGGTATAGCATCCAAATCTTCAAATGTTACCACGATAGAAGATTTTATTTGAATGATCTAAATTCACATTAATTATCGGACATAATTGATTTCATTATGTACTAGTTTATTTACATCTTTTCATGGTTAGTAAAATAATTCTACTATATTTACTTTCGAGATAAATTGATTCATACAGTACACCTAACCTCAGATTTAAACCTACTTCAAGGTTTAGACATTTTGAGAGTAGGTACTCTTCCCATAATTATATGTGCAACACAACGGATCTATGCTATATTTATTATATAAGATTTCGTTAAATGCATAGATCTAACAGTTTACAACAAATAGAATTTTCCACATTATTTTCATACACAGAATATAATCCTTGACAAGTTTAGCTAATTCCTTCACTACTATTTTGAACTTCAATATAATAACACAAATACAAGATAAAATGAATTAACTTGTGCATACCAATTTTAGGTAGACTATTTTTCCATCCAACCTATGAGCTCTTTCTCCACGTCTCCCCCGAGTAGAGATCAATTCCTTGCGGTAGTAGACAACCTCTTGTGTACCCATAATTTTCTTATGTAAGCCTCCTTTCCCATCGTCTTGTTTTTATAACTACGTCCACTTAATCAAGATTTTGTTTTTCTGATTCATATAGTACATCTAACCTCGGATTTAATCCTACTTCAAGGTTTAGACATTTTAGAGTTGGTACTCTTCTCATAATTATCTATGCAATAGAACAAGTATGTTATATTTATTATATAAGATTCTATTAAATGCACAAATCTAACGAGTTTACAAAAAAAATGAATTTTCCACATTACTTTCATACACGGAATATAATCCTTGACAGAGTTTAGCTAATTTATTTCACTACTATTTTAACTTCAATATAATAACATATATGCAAGATAAAATGAATTAAATTTGTACATACCAATTCGGGTAGACTATTTTCCACCCAACCTATGAGCTGTTTCTCCACGGCTCCCCAGTAGAGATCAATTCCTTCCATTAGTAGACAACCTCTTCTTGTGCCCATTATTTTACTTTTTTAAGCATTTGTTTTTCCCATCAGCTTGTTTCTACAACTGCATTCGGTTAATCGGGATGTTGTTTTCCTTTTTTCATAGGCTTTCTTTTTGTTTTCCCACAAAATAACTTTAAAACTAGATTTTTCCTTTTTTCTAGTTTTATTCCACCTCTTCCTAGTAACTTTCCTCTTTATTGGGGCATATTTTTTATACTTTTATCTCCAACCTAATTTTTTAATATTAAATTTATTTTCTCCAAGGATTTTTGGAGAACCTAGGGAAAGTCTTGCGAACCTTATCCATCCTCATGGAATTGGATTCACGATCTCTAATTATACTCCAGTATTTTCACAATTAATTCCATTTTCATAATAAAATATGTCCACAATAATTTGTTTTTCCCTTAGGTCCAATTGATCCTTTAGGATTGTACAACTATCTAATAAAAGCAGAAAAAACTAGGGATATTATATTGCATAAATAATCTTGTTTGAACCACTCAAAATAGGTGCAACCTGATCTGCATATAGGAACACGTTTTTTGTCAATTCTAACAATAAAATATTTGGCTCAACACCCCTTTGTAATTTTGAAATATCCAACCTTCCCTTACTTGGGTGTAACAATACAAAATGTTGACTTAATAAGAATGAAGTCTTATTTAATTCTTTGATGGCTTTTTTAGCTCGACATTTTTGTCAACTTGTAATGAAAATGTCAAATAACCAATTACACCCTTCTAGGAGTTGAACATTTCGGCACAAAGGTGAAAACTCTGCATTAACAACACCAATATTATGGGACCAATACGTAAATTTTCATGTGATTTATGCATATTTCTCACTAGCTTGGTTTTTGTAATTGTTTGTAGTAAATGAAGCCTTCTTTGTAGGAAGTGAAGCACTTGTGTGCATGGTCGGGTTGATGAGCCCATGAACTAGATTCCTTTCTCTTGTCAAAAATACCTTCCAATTCAATATTATTGAGGTTGGTATCGAACTTGTCATCTCGTATAGCCAACCATGTAGTAGTTTCATGAAAACATTGCTTAGAGTTTACACCATATTTCCCAATTATATCACCAAACAAAATATTGCATCAACACTTATTTGCATAGTTACTAAAGCACCAACTGTAGTTGAAACTTCCATAAAAAGTAGTAGCCTCATGATAATGACTATGACCTCCAATATTTCCATCCTATCCATCAATTTTGTAATCTATTTCCAAAGGTCATGTTTCTTGATCATCTTTGAAATTATGTACCAATGGATTTACCTCACAATCTACTTTTAACCATTGGAAATATGACACTTGTCTCTAAATTAGCATTCGATATGAGTACCAAAAATCAATACAAAGGCTTGCCATGTGATTTTTGATGCATTTAATGTTTTGTCTACTCGAAAAAATTCCAGTAGTTTTCTTTGAAGCTACACCCAATACGCTTCCCAACTTCTAATCTGAGAAATAGGCCCTTCACTACCAACAATGCTAAAAAAACCCTAATCTTGAAGCATGAAATTTCATTGGTGTCAATATAATATCTTTGAAAAAATACTTCATTAAATCCTTCAAGATATGCATGATGAGAAGAGAATCTATAACATTCTAAATAATCACGAGCTCCTGCAACCTTATGAAACAAGAAAAATCATCTCAACTTCATGCTAACTCGAAAATGTTAATTGTAGTCTTGTAATTTTTTTTGGAACTTGCATATTAACTATTTTGTATGTGATCCAATGGTTTTGAACCATATAATATGTTTTACCCATACAATATGCAATTTCATACATGAAATCGGTATAGTTGAAACCATATTCCATATGATTTCATTTCTAGAGCCACAGAAATATCATGGCACACGATATTTTCACCAACGATCTTTTATTTTGTTAATGCATACCATCCCAATAGTGGAAAAGTTAAGTTCATTCAATCAAATGGTGATCAACTACCATTGCGGTATTCTCTTATGGAACTTCTTTACAACCTCGATATCGCGTATTGGTTATTGCTCATGTGAAATAATAATATGTACTTGGAACCTTCTTACCATAACCTCCACGAATAACTATGAGAAATTACCTATGGACATGCTAGTCATATGTTTCCATGCTACACATTGTGGTAAAAAGAATTGTTGTATATCGGAGGTTCAACGTGGTAGTGTTGGTCAAATAATATAAAGCAATGGAACTATATTATGGTGTAGTAGGTCCATGTGGAGACATCATTCAAATACCTGCAACAATGTCCGGTCAAACTATACACTGCAGGGCAGTCGAACTAATTTTAGTGCTTGGTGGGATGTTGAACATGCAATTTAGGAAAATCATGTTAGTGGTTGAATAGAATATATCATAGCAACTGGTGGAACACTCATCCTCTTTCGTTGGTATATGGTGTTTTTAATTTGTGTGTTTAATTCCATGAGTTAGGACACTCGTTACTTCATGATGTCAAAGGCTAATTATTCCACAAGCATCTTCTATGAAATTGGGATATGAAACATCATATATGATATTGAAAAATATGAGCTCCACCACTATGCATATAGGATTCAATAATTTGTTTGGATTTCATAAACATGCATGAATAGTACCCTTGTAATGTATATGATTTTATAGTTGTGTCCGACTTCGCAATCATAATTTTCCAAGCCCCATTTAGTTTTGCAGCTAATTAATTCTACAAATTTTATCTACCTCCTTAAATTTTGACATATATAAAGTAAATTTCTTCAAAATTTCACTAATATAAACTACAAAAAGTGATTTTGTGACATGCTATGTGTTCCTAAGAAACAAAACTCAAATATGTAGATATGACACCCATTTCTTACCGACCCATGTAAATGGGACCTCTTTCTTTAGATGAATTACATCATCATATGCTTCTTGGGTTATAATTGTTGGACTAAAATGTTCATTCACTTTATTTTTTCTTTCCAGGTGCTTACAAAACCCCTTTTTTCATGCTTTGGACGAAAACTGGGGATGAAAATTTCGAGCATTTCACAATCCGATGGCCATTCATCTCAAAATAAGTGCAATAATTCTACAACTATGTCTCCTTCTTTCCATTTTCTTTCTTTTAATTTGGAGATTGCTCATTTTGTCTTGTTTCCATTGTGGTAAACATGATTTTCCTATACATAGACATTCTCTTCCAACACTTTGAAAATATATGATTGTTTAGCCCACAAAAAGAACCTAAAATTATATACGATAAATCATGAAGAACATTACTAGGTTTCTTGTAATCGAAAAGTGAGTTTAGTTTAGCTGATGCATATACCTCTTATGATTTTCTTTGTCACAACTTTACTGAGGAGAACTTGAGAGTGTAGGAATTCCTATCGAAACATTACTTTCTTTAGTGGTTTTGGAACACTCTCTAACCCCCTCTTTTCCATATCCTACACTAGCATATCAAGGTTAGCCTTTAAAATCAATGGATTTTATTATACCTAAGCAATGTATACCCAAGACCTTTCATTCATATCCCATTTTGAATAATAGTTTCAATCCAATTCCTTGAGTGTGCATCTCAAAGGACCCAAAAGAAGCATTTTTTTGTCTTGAAAATGGAGATAAGAAGTTACTTATTACCTAATTTACCTTAGCATTTTAACACTTTACCAAGGCCTCTTCGCAACTTGTAATTGCAACTCCATACTTTCTAACTCTATCTTGAAGTTCTTACTTCTCATGTTTCAATGTTTTCAACTACTTCCACAACTCAACACTTTCCCTTTCTTCATTATACAATTCCTCCACCATTTCCATCATCATGGTTAAGAATCCTTTAAGAAGAGATGATACTTTACAAAGTTTTTTTAGGAAGAGGGTCAGAAGGTTTCTCATTTCTTGGAATTAAAATTTTCAAATACTTCTCTCTTCTTAATTTTAAAACTCGGTAAGTATTCACACTAAGAAAAATAATCAAACTTATGTGATACCAAAAATAATCCCAAATTCAATTTGTTACAAAATTTATTTGTTGGTCCTACTTAAAGATACTTTATAGAGTCAAAAAAAATTTATAGTCTCAATCATGGAATTTTATAAGAGAGTTCTATCTCAAGAAAATAAAGTGAACAAAAAAATCAATCACATAGAGACAATTTGCATCTAGAGTCTGGAAGGAGAGAACATCCCAGGGAGATGGTGGAAAACCGGTGGAACTCTACTACCTGTTATAGTAGATGAGACTAGATAGGAGTCCTAAGGACTACCTCCTTGAAAGCACTATTGTGAAATCCTACTTTGGTGAGTAGCACGGGGGAAGTTGAGGATGTCATTGCCTCGCTCAAGGTTGGGCAGATGCCATCGGTGTTAATTAATTGAGATAGGTAAAAATAGAATGGAAAGAAATGAGAAAGAATCTTTATAATATGTGCAGTCTTATCATTATAATTTTTTGAGAATGTGAATATATGTTACAGAGGTAGAAATAGAATTATGAAGTGTGTGATTATTTTGAAAATGACAGGGAGTAGTAAGAATCTGTGAATGTTAATTCAGACAATTATTATTCCTTGAAAAAATAATACTCGTGAAATGATGTTTCGAGAGAATGAATATTAGAAATGTTTTAGTTAATATATGATAGAAAAGAGTAACCATTAACAAGTTGGATAGTTAGTCCCCTTGGGAGAAAGAACCCCAAAATGGACAATATGTTTGTCCTCTAGATGAAACAAACTAATACAGAGATAGAGGATAAATCCTCTCAAGATGGTTTCAGTAACCTATGTAGAGTATTTATATGAAACAAGAACATATAGCATAAATTTCAAAGAAAATATAAGACAAAGGAAGAAAGAAACTGTCATGGAAATAAAGTATCGAAAACTAGAATATCAAAATATATATAAACTGTAATTTCATATCTATTTATATTAATTAAATATAGGAAATTATATAAAAAAAGAGTACAATTTCTCAGGTCATACATAAACGAAAAAACAAAGAATTGTAGCTTCTAAAATTAAAAAATTGTGGTTATAGTACTCTTTTGAATAATCGGGAAAGAACCCCGGATGGAAAGACATATCCGGAACTATAAATATATGAAACTATAACATGAATAAATAAATTGGGTCATACAACCCAATAGATAGAAGTAAACCATAAATAAATGCTTTAATCTACAAGAGTTGAAATGAGTCTTTTGAATAGCCAAGAAACAAGCATATTGACCGAGAGAACAAAATGTCGGTCGAGCCGGTTTTCCATATATATATATATATATATTACATTGCAAATATCAACCGTGAATAATATGATACTGAGACATAGATATAAACCTTAAACCCTACTTTTCAATTCTAGTCGAAGTGGTAGATCCCAGACACACGGTAAGGCCACGATTGTGAAGGAAAACTTGAAAGGCACTGGTAAATAAATTAAAAACTGAAGTAATAAAACTATGGAAGCCCTTATGGGTATTTATACGATGAAATAAATCACCATTAAATACAAGTTGTGCATGAAACATAACCGAGACAACACTACTATGTATATAAGAGTCTCAAAATTACTCGGACCCTCAAAAGGGGACTAGATCTCATAATTCAACAAGTACAAAACTTGAATAACCATGAATCCTTTAAAATTAAGATAAATGTGTAAAACGAAATAAGCTACCCCTGGAATGACTTGTGCACCTGTAAGGGAGCAAAAAATATCGAGTTGGGTATGTTGCAGGGAACATGAAGACATTATGATTATAGAGGGTGTTATGAAACCTACTCCAAAAATAGAAGAAAGTAGAGATCAAACACCTCATAATTCAGCCACTTTGAGGGGGGAAACCTCCCTTTACATTACATAAATGAAACAAATTATTGGATGATTCAAATGAAAAAACCTCATTTTTATATATAGGAGTCCATGGGTCACAATATAATCGTAGCCGACCTAAAAATGAGAATGTAAGGGCACAATAATAACAATATAGTGGTTACAAGGGGTACAACAAATAAAAATAATGGGGCTACACTAACAACAATAAGGGACTACACTAGTAATATAAGGACCTAACATGCCCCTCTCCTTAAAAAAAAAGATTTTTGTCCTCAACACTTGAGTAGATATGGATGCTTCTCTATAAAATTCTCATCCTCCCATTTAGAATCTTCGGAGGGTAAGTTCTTCCCTTTGATGAGATACTCGAAATTGATCGATTTCGTAGTTGTCGAGTTCTTGTTTCCCCGATTGCTTCAAGTTCCAATATGATTTTTCCTTCCTCATCAAGTTTTTGCAATATTGTTCAAGTACAAGTGTGTGACCCTATAACCTTCTTTAAGCATGAAACATGGAAACCCGGATGCACTCTAGAAGAAGCAAGAAGATCCAATTTCTATGCCATAGTAAAAATATTTTTTCAACACCTTGTAAATACCATAGTATATTGGTGATAATTTATTATCCTTCTTAGGTTCGCGTGAAGCCTCGAAAATCGCCGCTACAACATTGGGGATAACCACTCGGTCCCGGACCTTAATGCAACACCTTTTCCTGCTTATGATAGTGGCTCCAACTCGGTTTAACTAGGGTCGTTTGAAGCACTTTTTCCCTATTGCTAATTGGTTTATGATGTGTCCTTAACTACCAATAGACAGGGATATCAGATCAATTCTTCTTCAACGATCCGGCAAGAGAATGACCATTAGAGTGATTTAAGGTTCGACCAAAGCAGATTACCGTTTTCTTTGAAAGGGACTTAAGAATGTAAATTTAAATCTAAATTACAAACTTACCATTCTATAATGCAAGTAAAAGAAACTAATCTAAATCCTATCTCAATTAGAGTAGATGAAAATCTAACCCAACTAAGAGCAAGATGATTAAATAATGAGAATTAAAATATGTCTGGTTTTAAATTAATATTAAGCTAACGAAGAAATTCAATTAGCTCACATTTGTGAGTACCAAAACACATTCTATTGAGACCATTTGACTAAAATAATTAATCATCAACACTCCGGAAGAAATTCACAAAAATTGATGTCGATTATCATATCAGTCAAACTAATAATTAAATGATAACATGTGGAAGAAATTCACAACACATTACTATTTAATAAATCAGTGTTATAAGACAGATTTCTGAGTAATGGTTACTCAGAAATCAGAGTTTAATTCATAAGAGCAAAGATACATAACAATTTGAGACAAATTATCCATATCAACAGAAATGCCAAAACATGAATAAAATGAAACAACAATTTTATTAACATAAAAATGAAACTGATATTTGCTACAGAAATGCCAAAAATACCAATTAATTGAATCTGCTTCTCTGATCCTAGTCTCTAACAGTACTTTACATTACTTGAATTCCTGCTTTCAAGACTAGAGCTGCAGAAATGCAAACTCTGCCCATCATGCATAATTCAAGATATAAAGAATAAACCCTCATTAATGTTCAGATCTGAAGTTTTTCTCTCCTCCCCATCTACAACTCTAAATTCCTATAACAGAAATGCTTTTAGAAGTCTGGAATTGCAGAGGAGAGCAGCCCCTATTGCATTCTGCAATCTCATATTTATAATATTTGCAAAGGAATTCTTGAGATGAAAGTTTGTTGAAGAGAAATCTTCCCAATCCAATTTTATTTGCTCAAAATTCCCATCTTTAATTGCTGGAGCATTCTCATTGATTGAGGTCTTTTTCCTCCATATATCTTCTACTGTTTTCCTGCTAAAAGAAATCAAAATGATTTAAAATGTAACAATAAAATCAAAATACCATTTCTGGCATTAAAACAAATCCAATCAAATTTAATTTAAATAAATCATTAAAAATAAAATATAATCTCTCTATTGATGCCTGGGATGTTTTAATTAGCCAAGGATATTATTGACAAATGAATCTGCAATTAGAAGAGGCTTGGACAAATGAAAATGCAGAAAATAAATCAGAAAATTGATTTTGTTTTAGAAATTCGGAGCTTGATCTTCTGCATAATTTTTGACCCAATTAATGACCAGATCTATTAGTGGAACCTCCTTAGAAATGTTCTCCTTGATTTTATCTTTCCAATGAGCCGTCCTAAGCCTCATTTGGCCAAATAAAACTCATTCTATGGGCCTCCAAAGTTGGTGAGTCAATTCTGGCACAGTTCTGGAATTCTCTGTTGCTGGGCTAAAAATCATCATTTAAATTTAAAAAATTAATCCTAAATTAGAATTCTAAATAACTGATAATTAATTTTAATTTAATTATTAAATATGAACTAAACTAATTAATTAATAAACTATTTATTAATTAATATCTAACTAACTAAAATATTAATTATTTATAAACTAATTAATATAAATAATATTTAAATTTTAATTTAATTAAATTAATTACATATTATATATTAATTATATTAAATACTAAATAAATAAATAAAAATATATTAAACTTAACCTACCACTCCATTAAATCTACTCATACGTATCATTGAAAAATTTAAAACAAATCGTTAAAACTTAAAACTTATGAATTAATCCATGTGAGTTTGTAAAGGGGTAAGGTGAGTGGAGGGTGACGTGAGGGTGAGTGAGGTGGAGGTACGGGAGGCATAAGGGAAAAACAAAAATTTTATATTAAAACTTTTTAACACATCGCATATTTCCTTATCGCAATATCGCAGTTTGTCAAATGTGCATTATATAAAAGTTGCGATATGGTCCGATATTGCGATATTGCGATATGCGATGTAAATTTTATTTTATATATATATATATATATATATATATATATATATATTTTTAATATTAAGTTTTAATTTTAATTAAATTAATTATATTTTATTATAATAATTAATTTAATTAATATTTAAAATTTAATGTTAAATATCAGTTTTTTATTTTTATTTTTTTATTTTGGTTTTATTTTGATGATGTTTAGTTTAGTTATGAAAATTTCTAAACTACAGCGACTCGAAAATAAATAAAAAGAATAAAAATAACATTTTTAACCCAGACTAGATAAATGATGGGACTTCAAAGGAGTGCCATTTTCAAACCAGTTAACCAAATGAGGCGAAACAAGCGTCAATGGGAAGCTTATAAAAATTCGATTCTAACAAAGCAATCAAAACAAGAATCCGAAGAAAATGAAAAATTAACAAAAGCATAGGATAATCAGCTAAATAAAATCCTAAAAGGTGCTTAGCCAAAATTTTATAGAAAGGGTCTCCATTATTTGAAGTGAACAAGTCAAAAATGGGGGGGTTGTGTTTTACCACAACAATGGCGACACACGGGAGAAGAACCAGTTATCTCTGTTTGATATGAATGAGATTTTCCTAAAATTCAAGTAAAAATAATTAAAGAAAAGAGAATTATACTTAAAATGCTTGACTAGGTTCATTAGTGTGAATAAAAGAAAGAATCATCTAACTGTAATTTTTCTTAAAATTCCTCATAAATTAAAATATTTCAAAACTTCTATATCAGTCCTTAATTAGTTGTAGAGATAAAGCAGGGGTCACTTTACAGCTTAGCTTTTAAAATATACTCATTTGTCACAGGTAGAGCCACTGTTGCCAGCAAACATCTATAGTCTCGACAGGGTTACCTTTTAACCACCAATGATTCAGAATCCCATCTCTTTAAAAATTATTGACCTAGAGATAAATCCATTTATATATGTTTATTTTTATTTTTTATTTTTATTATAAATCTTAAAAGCCATTGTCCTAGTTTGGTAGCCAGATAGTTGACAATGCCATTCACTGGTTATAATTGGACTGAACAAGCTGGCTCGTGATGAGACCCCTTGTCTTATAATTGTTTGCAATCATAAGCCATTACCCTGGTTTGTTTAGCAGTGTTGGTAATGTCGGCCTATTTTTTCCCTATGATCATGGTAAGCAGGCTCATGATGAGACCTCTTATCTTTTAAGTTTAAATATATCTCTGGATTATACTCCAGAAAAATAAGACTCTTCGGGACAGGGAGAATCATTGACTCCTTAAGAGTTAAGAATGACAATTTCAGAGTTAAAAGGTGCTTTGCTGTAAAGTGTCTTTACTTGGTTAAAAATAACTTTTCTTGACTGATAATAGAACTTTGAAAGATCTTAATAAAATATTGAAATCTCAAAATGATTACAATTTTGATGAAAAAAGATTTTTTTCCAGATTTTATGATACTTTGTCAACTTCTCTAAATTGGTAATCTCTTCCTTAAGTATGTCTACTTTTATAATAAGAAAATAAAATTTTACTAAGAGATTTAAGAAAAAGCTAATAGATGACTATTAACAATTTTTCTCCATGTATGCTGACCATTGTTAGGTAACAAGAAGGCCTTCCATATAAATCATGGCAACTTCACCAAAATAAAAATTGAAAACCAAAGGAAAAAGAATTCTTATGCTAAAATGAGAAAGAAATCAACAAAAATTAAAGATGAAGAAAATTTAAAAATGGAAAGGAAAATCCAAGTTTCGCAAGATAAACTCAAACAATAATGTTTATACTAATGTCTCAACAATATGAAGAAAGAAAATAATCGTGTAATCAATCCTTCTTATGTCGAGATTTAGAAAATTCATACCTTGCAGGGTTGTAAGTGTTTTAGGTTTTTTAGATAGCAGTGATGATAAAATTCGGCCACAATGAAAAATTTCTGTCTGATTTCAATCTTTTTGTTTCCAAGCATCATCTTAATCATTTTCTAAAAAAGAAATGCTTAAAGAAACAGATTAAAGGTTTAGAAATTTCCTAGCGCAGCTGTTTCAGTGAAGATTATCGCTGCTTATTAAAATAAAGCCAGGATAAGAGTATGGACTTCGAAAATATGATCTGGTGGAGGATTGGAAGCTTTTATGAAAGGCTGCAAAATAGATTCATGTATCAGAAAAAACAAAACTGAAACTAAAGTAACGAAATGGAAATTAATGAAAGTGGGTACATGAATCTTACCATTGGATAATTGCTTTTGATCTTACCTGAAAGGTATCAGTTTCTCCAAACTAGCTGACTTCTTATTTTAATTAACATTAAAAACATGAAGAAGTCAAACTAACCAAAATCCTATAACCAAAAATCATTACTTATTTTATCTAAACTAAAGCAAGCAGTAAAATGCAAAAATGGAATGCTTAATGTTCAAGGGAAAACAAATGCATCAGAAATGAGAATGAAAATTTGTAGTAATGACTGTTTCTCAATATATTATAAGTTTCATATAAACTCCATGATTTTATAAATTGTCCATAATCAAGACCAAATCCAAAATAATAAAATTAAAATATGAAGATAGAGAGGTCTTGAATTTCCTTTTTAATTATGGAATTATATATTTAAAACTGAAATATATGAGAAATCAAAATGATTTGAATATGCTGCAAATTTTTCATTAACAGCTTTCTTTCCATAGTGGTTACCCACACTCGCTTTTAAAATAACACATCGCTGTATTGGATGATTCGCATCACATGTTTCTTCATTATGCTTTGAGTTTAATTTGCAAGACTTTGCCTTTGTTGCTATGCCATATATCGATTAAATGTTAATGGCTCAGAGGCATGCATTGAAAGCTATCACATTAGAGATTGCAATGGCAAATTGCCGATATGAAAACATGTAATGAAAACATGTGCAATGAAATGAAGCGATCACATCATTAAAGATATATTATATTGGGGATCAGGGAATATTGACATTGTGCTTCCCTTATTGCACATCGCACATCGCAGATTCTGAATTGTGATGTGAGCATAATTAAAAATGCGATGAAGCGATTGCGATATCGGCAATTTCTAATTGGTGATGCTAATCGGCGATTGGTGAATGTTTTGGTACCTGATGTAATACAATATGATTCTTGCGATGCCGAGATGCGATGAAGAGTGGACCCAATAGCTTTATGATGAAAATTTAATAACATATCGGATCTGAGACATCGACCCTTTTAAAGTTATGCTTCTACCATTATTTGCGATTGAATGGACGCGATATTTTATAAACTTGATTTGAATTTTATATCGGGTCCGGAATTATGTGGTTGTCGCAATATTGGTAAAGGAAATTCACGATAATGGAGTATACTTCAATTGCAAACCTCTGATATGCGAAATGAGAAATGCGATATCGCATATAAGTGAGGTAATACATCGGAGATCTTTTATGAACAATTTTTTATCAAAACTGCTAAGAGCTACTTACGATGAAATCTTATGATATTGTTTTTAATTTCGATTGGGTTTCCCAAATGAATAAAAACAAAGTTAAAGAATGCTCACATTCTAATGAGTCTCAAATAACATTTCCCTGAACCTGTTGCCAATTTGAACTCGGTTTGCTGCTTACTTCAAGTTTTGAAAACAAATGAAAACCTACAATTAAAACAGAAAAAGTATCAAAAATAAACTAAAGAAAAGACAAACTAATAATAGATGAAAATGAACTTGTAAATGTATACCTGAAAAGAAATTGTCTGTAGATTTTACCTCATGAATCTTCAAATTCTTCCTTTGATTTATCAAAATTTTGACTTTGTTCAAAATCATCTCATTATTTATTCTAAATCGGAGTGAGCAATCAGCCTGAATAAGATATGTTTATTCATGTTCGGGAAATATAAAATTTACCAGAAATAAATATGAAAATAGGCTTCCCTTTGAATTGCAACAGCAACTCCTTACCTCTGCTCATTCCGAATTAACTTGAGAAAAATCAGTATTGATATAGTGACTGTTTAATAATGCCTTTAGTAAATAAATATGATGCACATTGCAACATTAAATAATAAACTAAAGATCAGAATGGGATGAAACCACTACAGATTTAAATGTGTGCACATAGCAAAATAGACACCCTTAAAATCATTTTAACAAATTTTCGAGGAAGATAATATGAACTTCATGTGATTACCATGAAAGGTTAGACTGAATAATAATGATCAAATTGGAATTAAGCTTATAATAGACAGTCATATCTTTCATGGGAAAATGAGATCATGAAGCTCTGTATCTTCAAAACCTTTAACAAATAAATTTCAGAAGAAAATCATATAAGGACATTTCTAAATAGAGAAAAGTGGGTTTGCGGTGATTGGTGCCAAGTGCAACCTCAATTGAATTTAGTCAAGACATTATTCAAAATAGGTAGAGTAGAGATATTGCTGAAATAAATTTTGATTTAAAATATGGGGAGCAAGAATTAGAAATTTTATGATAAGAGGCAAATATTTCCCTGAACATGTATATGAAATGAGAAGGGCTGGTTGCTTGTTTTATTTTTTATCTAAAGAACTATTAAGAATAAATTAACTACATAAAACAAACTAACTAAATTAATTCTACTTCTATTCTAACCATATACATGAAATTGACTAGGTATAGTCATATTTCCAATGTAACCATTTTCTCATTTTAATCCCTGTATGTATGTACAATTCAGATGTTAGTAATAAAAATACAAATCTAATTGAACTAAAAAAATTAAACCTAAAATCAGAATGTACAACTATTGTTAGAAGCTTATCTAAAATCTCCTTCTCATGAAATTTTCTTTCCAATTGAATACCAATTGGATCATAGAAATATGGATGAATTTCTATTAAAAATTGGGAAATGTTCAAAAGAAGAGATAACAGGCCAAATTGTGGATATGAGCTTTTAGATTCAAAATCTTGAAAGAAACTATTAGTGTTATATGTAAATGTTAAGCTATTGACAATCTTCCATGAAGGAAAATTTTCCAAATATTTTTCAAATGAATTAATGAAAAATGGATGGAAATATTTTAAATGAAATGGAAAATTATTAATTAAATTGGATTGCTGGCAGATTTCTAAAAATACATTATCTTGTTGATATTGCCTTTGAGAAGATAAAATCTTTTGATAAAACATTAGCATCGATTGAAATTGAAATTGAAATAGCTTTTGATGCTTTTGATTATAATATAAAACTTCAATTTTCCAACAGGGCAATGTATCAATTGAATGTTTGATAATAAAGTGCTCAATATGCCAGCGTAATGTATTAAAAATCTGAAAAATAAAATCTGAAAATAAATCTGATTTAATACAAAATAATTGAGGAAACAAAAATAAAATGAAATCACTATTGTTACAACTAAGGTTACATCACGATTGGGATCGCTTTGAAATAATTTCTTTTTCACAAGGATTGGCCAGAATTATGGAATTTGAGTAATTTCGAATTCCAACTTGTGAATTAGAAAGAGATTTATGATTATGAACATGAATGAAAGCTTGATCATGATATGAATCATAAATTGGAATATTTTCTCGAATAGTGAAATCATGAAGATGATTATCTGCTTTAGAATGAGGATTGGTTGGAATAATTTCTAAATTAAAATGTCTCTCATTCTCAGATGTTATTTGAATTTTCCGATGATGATTTTCTCGAGAAAAATCAACATCTTCAATGTCAGAGTAATTATCATAAATGACTTCACAAGATTCTCTAGAATTCCCTTCAATTTCATCCAGTATATCCAAACACGGAGGAACAAGAATTTCATGTTCATTAATGGAAAAAGAATGATCATTAATTGTTTCTCTATCTTGATAAAAACTTAATGGTAATTCATTTATATCAGCCTTTGTTTTTTCTGAAATATCATTAACACCAAGAGGGGAAAATTTACCATCATAAAAAATATCAGGATAAAGGGAAAAATGTGAATCTGAAATAATTCAATTAAAAATGTCTCGGTTTGATAACTCCTGTGCATTATAATCATTGTAAATTTCAGATTCCAGATCATTCCTTTGCGTGCGCATGCTTTCTTGAAGAAGTCTGCTTTGCTGCTCTGATTTCGACATTTGTTCACCATGGGAAAATTCTGAAATTTGTACAGTAGTTTGCATTTTATTATTTACTTTGAATGTTGTTTGCACTTGCTGATTGGAAATCTGATTTTCTGAATTTAATGCAGAGAAACTTTCAGATTCTAATGCAGGTCTTTCTCCAAAATTACTGTTGTTGTCTTCTTGCATTTGATTAGAAATATTTTCCAAACTTTGTGAAACCTCTTCATCACAATTTATTTGTACATCCAAATTGGATTTCTCATTTATATTGGAAGGGGATGGAACAATGCTTGAACTAATTTCATATGGATCGGGACTAGGGGGAAGAGAATAATTATGTTCAAACCAATCTAGTGATTCTTCTTTCATAGGTTCATCTTCGACATTAAATTTTAAACAATTCAAATGAAGTCGAATATTAAAATCTCTAACAGACTCATTTTCATTTCGTAGATATTCAATTTCATCACATACCTGATCATAATCATAGTGGTCAAATTTACAAACGAAAATTGTAACAAATTGATCCCAGCTGTGAATTGAGGCAACCGGAAGAGTTCTACACCAGTTTCTCGCTTTTGCCGCAAATGTGAGAGTAAAAATTCTGCATAAAATGCCTTCATCAATTCCTTGAAAATCATAATTTGAAACATTTTGAATAAATTGAAGGACATGATTAAAAGCAGAAGAATTTCTCTCACCATTAAACTTTACCTGAGACAAAAGTCTTACCACTTCGGGTGGAGTATTGGAAGATGCACGTCCATGGATACAACTCCAAATTGGAAGTTTAAAAGGAGCCATCGTGATTAAATAAAATGTTAAAATTGAAAAGACTCCAACAGACAACAAGTTTCAGGCCCTCCTTCTAGCACCAAAAATGTTGAAGCCTCGAAAATCGCTGCTACAACATTGGGGGATAACCACCCGGTCCGGACCTTAATACAGTTCCTTTTTCGTTTATGATAGTGGCTCCGACTGGTTTAACTAGGTCCAGTTACCTTTTCCCTATCGCTATTGGTTTATGATGTGTCCTTAACTACCAATAGACAGGGATATCAGATCAATTCTTCTTGCTGATCAAGCAAGAGAATGACCCTTAAGCTAATTTGGGTTCAGGCAAACCACAACTAAGATTTTGCCTCTTTGAAAAGAGGACTTAAAAGAATGTAAATTTAATCTAATTCCAAACTTATTCTATAATGCAAGCAAAAAGAAACTAATCTAAATCCTATCTCAATTAGGTAGATGAAAATCTAACCCAACTAAGAGCAAGATGATTAAATAATGAGAATTAAAATATGTCTGGTTTTAAATTAATATTAAGCTAATGAAGAAATTCAATTAGCTCACATTTGTGAGTACCAAAACACATTCTATTGAGACCATTTGACTAAAATAATTAATCAACAACACTCCGGAAGAAATTCACAAAAATTGATGTCGATTATCATATCAGTCAAACTAATAATTAAACGATAACATGTGGAAGAAATTCACAACACATTATTATTTAATAAATCAGTGTTATAAGATAGATTTCTGAGTAATGGTTACTCAGAAATCATAGTTTAATTCATAAGAGCAGAGATACATAACAATTTGAGACAAATTATCCATATCAACAGAAATGCCAAAACATGAATAAAATGAAACAACAATTTTATTAACATAAAAATGAAACTGATATTTGCTACAGAAATGCCAAAAATACCAATTAATTGAATCTTCTTCTCTAATCCTGGTCTCTAACAGTACTTTACATTACTTGAATTTCTGCTTTCAAGACTAGAGCTGCAGAAATGCAAACTCTGCCCATCATGCATAATTCAAGATATAAAGAATAAACCCTCATTAATGTTCAGATCTGAAGTTTTTCTCTCCTCCCCATCTAAAACTCTAAATTCCTATAACAGAAATGTTTTTAGAAGTCTGGAATTGCAGAGGAGAGCAGCCCCTATTACATTCTGCAATCTCATATTTATAATATTTGCAAAGGAATTCTTGAGATGAAAGTTTGTTGAAGAGAAATCTGCCCAATCCAATTTTATTTGCTCAAAATTCCCATCTTTAATTGCTGGAGCATTCTCATTGATTGAGGTCTTTTTTCTCCATATATCTTCTACTGTTTTCTTGCAAAAAGAAATCAAAATGATTTAAAATGTAACAATAAAATCAAAATACCATTTCTGGCATTAAAACAAATCCAATCAAATTTAATTTAAATAAATCATTAAAAATAAAATATAAGCTCTCTATTGATGCCTGGGATGTTTTAATTAGCCAAGGATATTATTGACAAATGAATCTGAAATTAGAAGAGGCTTGGACAAATGAAAATGCAGAAAATAAATCAGAAAATTGATTTTGTTTTAGAAATTCGGAGCTTGATCTTCTGCATATTTTTTGACCCAATTAATGACCATATCTATTAGTGGAATTTCCTTAGAAATGTTCTCCTTGATTTTATCTTTCCAATGAGCCGTCCTGGGCCTCATTTGGCTAAATAAAACTCATTCTACGGGCCTCCGAAGTTGGTGAGTCAATTCTGGCACAATTCTGGAATTTTCTGTTGGTGGGCTAAAAATCAGCATTTAATTTTAAAAAATTAATCCTAAATTAGAATTCTAAATAACTAATAATTAATTTTAATTTAATTATTAAATATGAACTAAACTAATTAATTAATAAACTATTTATTAATTAATATCTAACTAACTAAAATATTAATTATTTATAAACTAATTAATATAAATAATATTTAAATTTAAATTTAATTAATTTAATTAAATATTATATATTAATTATATTAAATACTAAAAAAATAAATAAAAATATATTAAACTAAACCTACCACTCCATTAACTCTACTCATACGTATCATTGAAAAATTTAAAACAAATCATTAAAACTTAAAATTTATGAATTAATCCATGTGAGTTTGTGGAGGGATAAGGTGAGTGGAGGGTGAGGTGAGTGTGAGTGAGGTGGAGGTACGAGAGGCATAAGGGAAAAACAAAAACTTTATATTAAAACTTTTTAACACATCGCATATTGCATTATCGCAATATTGCAGTTTGTCAAATGTGCATTATATAAAAGTTGCGATGTGTTCCGATATTGCGATATCGCGATATGCGATGTAAATTTTATTTTATATATATATATATATATATATATATATAGATATATATATATATATATATATTTAATATTAAGTTTTAATTTTAATTAAATTAATTATATTTTATTATAATAATTAATTTAATTAATGTTTAAAATTTAATGTTAAATATCAGTTTTTAATTTTTATTTTTTTATTTTGGTTTCATTTTGATGATGTTTAGTTTAGTTATGAAATTTTCTAAACTACAACCACTCCGAAAATAAATAAAAAGAATAAAAATAACATTTTTAACCCAGACTAGATAAATGATGGGACTTCAAAGGAGTGCATTTTCAAACCAGTTAACCAAATGAGGCGAAACAAGCGTCAATGGGAAGCTTATAAAAAATCGATTCTAACAAAGCAATCAAAACAAAAATGTGAAGAAAATGAAAAATTAACAAAAGCATAGGTTAATCAGCTAAATAAAATCCTAAAAGGTGCTTAGCCAAAATTTTATAGAAAGGGTCCCCATTATTTGAAGTGAACAAGTCAAAAATGGGGGGGTTGTGTTTTACCACAACACCTCCTAAGACCATCAGAGGTGTATTGGCACCTGAAGCTACACTTGAGAAAAGACAAACAGTGGATCAACCACCTAGCCATGATGGTGGGTCACCATTGCAGAACCATGATGAAAAACAACCCTTAGAAGTGGGAATGACATAACAGGTGAAGGATAAGTCATTTGAGGAAATCATAAATGAGAAATATGAAGAAATAATAGGACTGTTGAGGGGGGTTTTATCAATGGAATATTCTCATATTACATTCCTATAGCAAAAGAATCTTCAGTTAAAGGTGAAACTACTTCTCCAAGACAAGCCAAAGGTACATTTTAATGCAGATAAAGGCAACAAAAAAGAAATGGTAGATGACGATCAGATGGAGGGTGCGGAAGTTGGAACAAAAAGAAGGAGACCAAGGACAAGAGGCCTCAAGAGGGCGCTTCAGAAAGAAAGAGAATCAATGCCTAAATCAAGTTGGCAGACTTTTGATGAAAAAATTCTTGATGAAATTAATAAAGATAGAGAGTATTGGGTTGACAAGGTCAATGGACACCTTGAGAAGTTTTTAAAGAAAGCTAAAAAGAACAATAACTTGTAGATACATATGGCCAATAATTATTCCACTAGAAACAAAATTTCACAAATCATGCTCAAACAAGTGCAGAAAAATCTTAAAGAAGCTCAAATGAAGCTCAAGGAGAAGGAAAAAATAGACCTCCTTACTGAGGCATCCATGGTTATTTAGCCTATTCTTCACAGGTATCATAGAAAAAATTTTGGTCTATTTTGAGCACTTTTGGTATTTTAGATGATTTTTTCAAAAATCTGGAAGTTTTGTATCCATAGAAGTGTCGCGCAGAGGCACGACGCTTTCTCTCACAACATCCAAATGAAGTTTTTCTTACATGGATGGGTTGATCTTGATTAGTACATGCCATATATGGAATTTTTTTCCCATGAAAATCTCTGATTTTGAAGAACAAATAAAAAAACTACCTCATTTCTATGCTTCTACCAGTGTTTTTGACCACGCGTGGTGTTTATGGAGTAAGGTTGGGAAAAACCACTTTTGGAGGTCTTCCTGTGAGTTTTTTCTAAAAATTCAAGGTGCATTGGAAACTATACTCACAGGGATACTCATCCCAACTTTCATATTTTCATTTGGATGCTTCTAAGTGGGTAAAAATCACCCTTGAACAGGCATGAAATTTCTGCCAGGCAGGCCCGATGCTTCTGCTAAAGGCGCTACATTTATGCATGGGATTCCTTTCAGACAATTGTCACACCAGGAAAACTCTAGAATTAGATGCTAGTTGTCCCATGAGGTGTAATTTTATTTTTTTGAGTTTTTTATTACCTCTATGATGAGGAAACGTGTAATTTAATGGAGGAGACACACACTCCTAGTCCTTAGCTAAATTTGATGGATTAGTTTCTAACTTCCCTAGATTATAGGAAGTGACTCATCTGAAGTAATTATGATGTTTTTTGGATGGTATTTCGACCCTATAATGTGTCATGAACTCTATTTTCTATAAGTAGTCCACCTCAAGTCATTTTATTGGTTGGATAGTTGTTATTTGCAGTGTGGAGCTATTGTGCAAGCTTTTGTTAATGAAATCAAAGACAATGTTGTAGGCATAGTGTTGAGACTCTAGTGGTATGCCTTTGAGAATTTGTTTTTCTCTATACAATTATAATGTTGAATGTTGTGTTATCCATCTTTCACATATATGCTTCTTTATGCTAAGTCTTATAAGTTTATTTACAAAAATCATACTTTTCATGGTCTATTTTGTATAATATTAACATGAAAATGTATCTGCTCTTCTCATGAATGAATTTAGTTTAATGATCATTCTATCTCCCTCTTGGTTCACTCTATACACAATGACAAATTAATCATGCTTCTAATCTTACCTACCTATCCTCACCCTTACCTCTGCAATCTAAATTTTGAAATCTGATCTAAACCCTAGACCTAGTTTCCTAATTGTCATTCCTATCTAGGAAAACTCCAAACAAACAAAAAACCATAATCTATTGAGCATCATAGCTAGCCTAAAACATTATATTAAGTCATCCTTTTGGCTGCTAAGTGACATCGAGAGAACCCTCTCTTTTCTTGTTAGGGCTAGCTACCTGACCTAAAGGTTGGTTTGTGGTTACCTCCTTCGGTTCCATTTTAAACCTTGGGAAACGAAACAAGTTGCATGAAGATGAGGATATTTTGGCTCCAAAGGAAGAACCTCACGAAATTGTGGAGAAAACACAAGAATAGGAGTAGAGAGTGGAGACACCTACTAATACAGAGACATCCAGAGATGGAAGGAAGAGCACCAGGGAATATGACATGTTATTGCATGATGCTAGAGAGAATGTGGGATTACCCACATCACAACATAGAGAGAGGAAGTCGTTGGATCAGTACATTGGATACATGGCTCTGATGATTGAGCTATTTGAGACAAAACCATCGTCATTCGAGGAAGTAGTGAAAAAACCAGTATGGTTTGATTCCATGGTAGAGGAATATGATTCCATAGTCATAAAAATTGTTTGGGAGGTGGTCCCAAGACTAGGGGATAAGTTAGTGGTAGGTTCGAAGTGGATCTACAAGGTGAAGTAAGAAGAATATAGAATAATTGAGAAACACAAGACCAAATTTGTGGCCAAGGGGTTCTCTTAAGTGGAGGGAATTGATTAAAAGGAGACATTTTCTCAAGTAACAAGGTACTCTTCTATGAGATCAATTCTATCACTTGCAGTGCATATGGAGTGATTGAGGAGGAGGTGTACATTTAACAACCATAGGAATTTGAGACCTTGGATAGATATTCGCATGTGTGTAGACTCAAGCCAATGTTGTATGGATTGAAACAAGTATCCCATGCTTGGTACACCACGATCAACAACTATTTCACCAAGTTGGGCTTCACCAAAAGTGAAGCAGATGCAAACCTTTACCATATTGTTGTTGAAGGTAAATTATTTATTATAGTATTGTATGTCGATGATTTTATTTTAACTGGTAAAGAGAAGTTGATCAAATATTTCAAAATGGATACTACAAGAGAATTTGAGATGAAGGATATGAGACTCATGCATTATTTCCTCAGTTTAGAAGTATGGCAAGGAGATGGAGATTTTTTTGTCTTTTAGGGAAAGTATGCCAATGAAACACTGAAGAAGTTCTACATGGAGAGTAGCAAACCCATGGAAACTCCTGTAGTAGGAAGTTAGATAAATGAGGATGCCACTTCAGCTAAGGAAGTGGAGGCCACTATTTACATGCATCTTGTGGGTTCACTTATGTATTTAGTGAACACATGACCAAACATGTGTTATGCAGTTAACCAAATTAGTAAAGCAATCGTTAATCCAACCAAACTTTATTGGAAGGCATCAAATAATGTTTTGAGATAGCTCAAAGGCACTACTCATTATGGTATTTGGTATAGAAATACAAAGGGAGTGAAGTAGCAAGGTTTCACAGATTAATATTGGGTGGGAAGTCCATCAGACTGGAAGATCACTTCAAGAGGAATTTTCAGTATCGGGTCAGCGGTAGTTTCTTGGTACAACAAGAAGCAGAGATCAGTTGCACTAATTTTAACAGAAGAAGAGTACATGGTTTCTAGTCAAGCATCTTGTGAAGCTACCTAGATGAGGATGATTCTTGTTGGGTTATTTGGTCAGATGATGGATCCCATTGTGATCAACTGTGAAAATCAGAGTTGTATCAAACTATATGAGAATCCAATTTTTCATGATCAATCCAAGCATATCGACATCTGGTATGACCATCTACAAGATTGTGTGTAGAGATGGGTCATGTTGTTCCTACAGAGGAACAAGATGCATATAGTTTGACAAAGGATTTGTCAAGATGAAAATTCGAGTTCCATAGAGGCAAGATTGGGGTATCTGATAATCCCTTTCTTGTTGAGAAGGAGTGTTGAAAAAATGCAGCTAGAATTTCCTAATTTAATTTTCCCTTGAATTAAATGAGGAGAAAATCCAAATTCCACATCACAAGATAACTTGAATGATTCAATTGAGTTGTTATCACCCAGTTATCTTAGTTAATTCAAGTTGAGGGATTAACTTGAGTTGTGTATAGTGATTCCTAAATTTTAGGAGACTAGGTTGAGTTAATTTCAGTTGTAACAATTTAATCCAGTTAAATTGAGTTAGGGTAAGTTAAACTAGTTCCAACTGTTGGACAAACTACTAGGAGGTATACCAGTGGGGTGAAAATTTATTATTCAACCATTTAATTGATCAATCATCCTTAACTAACTCATGCATGCATGAAATTCGAGTTACACATTTTAGACTAGAGTTAAAAGGAAATGTACTATCAGTTGTATAATTATCCAAGTTGTACAGGTGGTGCATTAAATTAGAGAAGGGCCTATAGGGATTGTGCAGTTCTGGATGGGGATTTCCCTAATTAGTAGGGGGATAATTCCTTGAGAAATATTCTAAGGAAATAAGAGCTTGGCAGGTTATTCTGTGAAGCAATTAAATATATTATACTTGTGAAGAGGTTACTCAAGCTCGAGAAAGCATTGTATATATTCTCTATTTTATGATTAATGCAATACAGATAGGAAGGAGTTTTGAGAATTTTATTTCCCATAGATAAATCCTCGTGTATTTGTTTTAAATCATGATGCATTATTTTGATATATGTTCTCAATCGTGAATTTCTTTTCGCAGATGAGTAGAGTAGACACAAGTCTTATGTTTTAGAACATTACATGAGCAGTATTGAATCTACAATTAATTTCTAAAGTGGGATGAGAGTGGTCTGCTCTTTCTCTATTTTTTTGTTCATATTCCTAACGAGGTCACGGTATAAAGAGTTAGGGCTCGAATTTGTTGAACCTTCGTAATACCGTCCCCATTGACCTCGACGGTCTCCCATGGTGGAGGAAAATAAAGCCAAGGGAGAAGGATATCCTTTCAAAATATTTCCTGAAGAAGCCCTCGAGTGACAAAGGAACGCAACTATGTAAAAATTTTCTGAGCTCCTTCAACAGATTCCCATCGACGACACATCTTCATCTAACAGTCACTTTAGAGGTGTCGCCCCCTTCAAGGTACAAGTTAATTTTAGTATTCCTATACTCGAAGGTAAAATAGATGTATATTTTGTAGATAAATGGTTGATTCTATTGGGAGGTTATTTTTCGGTCCATAATTTATTTGATAGGGGAAAATTTCTTTTGCATTGCTCAAGGTTGCCTCCATTTCAAGGACTGGTGGGAAACTTACTTTGAGGAAAGGGTCTAGGAACCCTCTTTGTTTACATTGCCCCCTCTTGGAACTCTTTCAGATACATTTTCAAGGATTAGTATTACCTCGTGGGGAGCTATGAGGACAAGTACATATAATGGACCACACTATGGTAGCAAAGGGATGAAGACGTGTATGAGCTCACTAATTTTTTTCATATTCTACGCACAAAGTTGGGTATCGAAGACTTTGAGTGACATATGGTTCTCAATTACCATGTTTTTTTGTACAAGTACATTAAAAAAGAAATGGAATTCCTGGGCATATCCTTGTTTTATGTAACATACCGATATGCTCCCAAGATAGAACACAAATTTAAATAAAATAAGTGCAACTTTGAATCTGTGAATCAAAAGCAGGGAAAGAGTGCACCCAAATCAAAAAATAAAGGACAAAGCTAAGGTGGAGTGACACAAGACAACCCATTAAATCCAGAAGCAAAGAATGACACAATGAAGACGAAGAAAGACATAGGAAAGTGGTGTGATTTCCATAAGAGCCCCATTCACAACACAAATGAGTGTCACACCAAGCAGTCACTTGTGGCTAAGATGAAAGCTTCAAAGTCTCATACATGTTCTGATTCTAAGCTAGAGCTCAACAAGGGGAAGCTAATTATTGACGTTGAACCCAGTTCCACCATTGCCACCGCCAAGGTTCATAAGAGTGAGCCCGAAGATCCTGAGGAGGGGGAGCATCTCTTCCACTCACTGATGTGGGTGAAGGGTTCTCCACTGCAGCTCATTGTTGACAGTGGGATCCAAAGGATAAACCTCATTTTAGTATAGATTGTGAAGCATTTGGGCCTACCGACCATACCACATGAGAATCCGTACACCATCGGGTGGCTTCATCAAGGACATGATATTTGCGTCATCCAGTAGTGCCACATTCCCTATAGCATCAAGCCCTTCAAGGATGAGGTAATATGTGATGTTTCTCCTCTTGAATTTTGTGATGTATTATTTGGAAAACCATACTTGTGGAAGCGTCATGTTTTGTATGAGTTTAGGCCTCACACCATTATTGTTACTTTAGGAAATAAGTTATACATGATACCATATGTAGCCCTACCTACCACCATCGCTTTGATCTCTGCTAAGAAATGTCGTAAGATCATCTCCCATACTGGGAATTTATTTTCATTTTTATTCTCTCTTAGAGTAAGGGTAATATCGTGGCCACATGCATTGCCCCCGGGAAAGGTTCCTCCACACAACAGAGACAGGGGGTTAAGGTCATGGAAGAATACATGTACATCTTCTCCTCACCCACAGGGGTGCCCTTACACTGTCAGGTCAAGAATTCGATCAATATGACACCGAGAGCACCTCTACCCAATGGGACAATATACAGCTGCTCCATTTTGGAAAATGAAGAGATCAAGAAAAAAATCTAGGAGATGCAACCAAAAGGGAACATTTGACCAAGTTCCTCACCTTGTGCTAGCCCAATTGTACTTGTAGAGAAGAAGGATAGGACTTGTCAACTCTCCATTGATTATCGGGGACTGAAAAAAATCATTGTTAGGAATAGTTATCAAATCCCATGAATTGATGACCTTCTTGACCATATCAAGGGGGATAAGTATTTCAAAAAGATCGATCTGAAGTCTGGCTATCCCCAGGTTCCAGTAGACCCCACAGATTTATGGAAGACCACCTTCAAATACAAGGAGGGACTTTTTGAATGGTAGGTCATGCCTTTTGGGTTGACAAATTCCCCTGCTACTTTTATGAGGCTGATGGAGGACATCTTGTGGCCCTTAACCAACTCATTTGTGGTTTTATATATTGATGACATTCTTATCTTCAGCAAGAGTTGGGAAGACCACTTGCAACATATTCTACAAGTCTTTCAAACCCAACAACAACACAAACTATGTGCCAACTTGGAGAAATGCACCTTTGGCATGGGTAAGGTCCAATATTTGTGTTACATCATTGATGATAAAGGTGTGCATGTGGATTCATCTAAGATCCAAGTCATTCAATATTTCCCAACCACGACCACTCTCGCATAGCTTTGCAAATTTTTGGGCATTGCTAATTTTTATCAGAGGTTTTTGTTGGGATTCACCCATGTCACTTTGCCTTTGAGTCAAGTTACCAAGGGTGGAGCGAAATTAAATTTTTCGTAGTACAAGTCCCAACATAAGTTGTTCATTGCATTGAATCACGACCTCTACTCTACACCTATACTCACATTTCCACACATACATCAACCATTTGAAGTTGAGACAAATTCCTTTGACTATTTTATTGGTGCAGTTGTGGCCCCGTAAGGGAATCCAATGGCATATCACAGTGAGACAATTTTCGATACAATTTGGAAGTACCTCGCCTATGATAAAAAAAAAATTCATTTTATCATGTAGGCTTGTTAGCAATGGAAAAATTTAATTATGGGGAAGGAAATTGTCACCCACACAAATCCTCGACCTCTTCAGTTCATGCAAACACAAGGGAAGTTGCATAATGATCCCCATCGAAAGTGGTCTACATATCTGCAATAATTCCACTTGACCATTAAGTATAAGAAGGGTAGCACCAATCATGTTGCATATTACCTCAGTCACCCCACATTTGTAGCACTAACTACTGTGCTCAACTCTTGTGGCCATGAGACCTTTGGATGGCCAAAAATATACAAAAACGATCCAAAATTTTCCACCACTTACCAGATGTTAGTTGATGGCCTGAAAGTTCCAGATTTCCACCTCTGGTACACATTATTATGCTACCCGGACCACCTTTAGTTTCCTTCACGTGAGCGTAGAAAATTTATTTGGGAGGTGTGCTACAGTCGGTTCACAGGACACTTTGGCATGAAGAAAACTGTGGTCCTACTACAAAAGTATTTTTATTGGAAAAAACTCAAACAGGAAGTTCAAAATATATCAAATCTTACACTTCCTGTGCTAATCCAGACTTATGTGGGAACACAATAAAATACATATATAAACATAAATTTAGAGATGCAACAGGAATAACACTTCATTTCATTAATATCAAATACTGAAAATTTCTTACAGACAAAATGGAAAATAAAGTAGCTCGGGTGATGGTAGCTTGTCTTTGAGAAGAGATGTGGAGGCTACATGCCTCTAAACTATGTTAAAATGAGCCTAAAGGGATTATTTTATTATTGAACAACATGGTAAAACCCTAAACAACCAAAACCCTAACCCGGGATATGGAACGCCAAGAGTTTATGGGCCGCTTTGGGGTTAGTTGGGCAACCAATTTCCTGGGGTCGTAACATGGTCATATTGTCTCCATTTGGCATGTACGATACATCATCAAAAATATATATCCAAGTACTAAATTTTCACCCACTACGAACCTCAAAAAATATCTCTTAGTGGGTAAAAATCTCTCTAGAAGTTTAGAACCTGAAAAACTGCTAAAAATAGTAAATGCTACTATAAATAAGGAAACTAATGAAACCAACTGAAGGTATTGTGGAATAGGTGGGTGGAAACCAATATCCACTTAGATCATTCCTACCCCCTTAGGAAGAAATGGTCCCCATTGCATGCAGAGCCTCCATGAGGTGAGGAAATTTTTGTTGAATCTGGTCTCTGTTGAATCACTTGCCCTGGTGAAGGTGTTGGCTTACCTTGACAACTCGATATAGTTGGATCCTTTACTAATGGGTTTTATTGATTTTTATATCCATGATATCATCAGTTGTGACTTATTCCATGCATTGTGGGTTTAAATCCGTTGGTGTGACTTGTTCAGCAATGTCAAATGTGTCTAGGAATGGTGAAAAGTAGGGTCGAAGACAGTCCACACTGAACAATAGGTGCGGACCAAGGAATTCTGGAATACTGAGCTCAAATGAATTATACCCTACCACCTTGGTGATGGTGTAAGACCCATATCAGAGCAGGTAAAGCTTGCGGCAGGGCCCAACGAGGCACTTCTTCCGCAAATGTAGCCAAACGTTGTTGCCCACGTGGAACTTGTGTGGCACTTTTTGGTCGGCTTAATTGTCGGATTAAACCTCTCAATATTAATTATCAATCTGGGAGTCGTAAACACGAGTTGTACTGCGTATTGGCTTAGCTTAATGGTCAGAGTATATGAGTTTCCTTATTAATGATAAACTAGGTGCTGAAATGAAACACACATTTGCTGGCAAACAAGCAATCCTGAAAAGGAAACCAATTTAACCAATTTCATTCAATGCAAACTCCATAATGCAATTAAACTACAAATCAATCCTCAATCATGTAACATTCTTGCACTCGCATTCTACTTTTAAATGTCCTATGATATCTTGAAAAACTAATCTATTAACTCTTCTCAATAACTTGATACTAACACTTGAAAATAAGCAAAAAGACACACACATTATTCTAATGATAACTCACACCTTAAACTAACTAAAACTACTCTTCATAACAAATTTAAGATTCAAATTAGCTAAAACAAAACTACTTGCTTCATATAAAATAACACTTTAAAAGATCCTATATAAAAATCACATTACAAATAATCAAAAAGAACCTTTAATTCAAAGATGTTAACCTGGATGAAATAAAAACAAACCTACTTCAAAATCAAATCATGTAACTCAATAACTAAAACTAAATCATGCTGCATTCCAGTTCATCTCTTTCCACCTGCACAATCAAACCCAGATTCAAACTTGCTCTTACAAGGAAATTATCACACTACGAAAACAAGAATAAAAATAAATCTAATTATTAACATTAAATCAAATTAATAAAAAAATTAAATGAACATTAAATCTGCAAACATTCAAAGAAATCACATAATGCAAAATGTTGATTTAATATTTTAAATGGGCAAGGCTAACATACGCAAATTCCAAAACATTACGTTCTATTCTATTCCATATTTAAACTCAGAAATTGGATGCACCCATTGTATTCAATTTTACCAAGAGTAATAGAGTATAACTCTATATTAAAATTCAAGCACATATAATAATTGTTTAATTCATTAATGGGCACGATGCCATGGTGACTAAAATTATTTGGAGTTAAACCACACATACCAAACATTCACACATTCATACAGAAATCAGAAACTATGCACACATATACTTATCTTACTATGATTTGATGAATCTTGACTCCAAATGTGGTGGGCCCTCCCACACCCGAAGTAAGCTGATTTATTGCAGCCGGAGAAATATTTAAAACATCAAATACAAAATACAAAATGAATAATGGGGAAAATGCTTCTTCTCATAGCTTGTAGGTGATTTAGACAAATATTTAAAACAGCATTTGGGAAATCGATTACACAAATCACAACAACGATTCTGGTTTACACATAGCAATTCCTCATTTCTCTGAAAATCGACCTCTAACAAACTCGACTTTGAGAAATTCCCTTCCTGCTCTACATAGCAAATCAACCTTACATTTGAAAAATTAATTGTGCACTCTACATCTCAGAAGACATTAATTTCACCTTTTATTCCTATCGATCCCATCTAGTCTAATTGACAAACTCACGCCTCTCTACATCTGTGAATTTAGTTCTGTCTACTTGACGAACTTAACCAATCTGTGCCTTCCCTAATTGATGGATGGATTCTCCATCCCAGCTAATTGATCAACTACCTAATTACATCCCCCTCATCGAATACGGAAACTGATTTATATACGTTTTTTAATTGCAAACTTGGGGGATCTCAACAGCTAATCAGAATATAGGAGGAGATTAATAGTTTGTCGGAAATGAGATTAGTTTCAAAATAGAATGTCAATTAGAGAAATCGCTCGTCTTTTTGTGGGATGATTCTATTGCTGGAAGGTGCAATTGGCTTCTGAAGGAAATTCGAACTTCGTATAGCTAGTGGAAGCAAGGTGTGCTTGGTGGAGGCATCGAAAATGTCAGCATTGGCACCTTAACACACAATGCGACGAGATGCTGACCTGGGCATTGAGCATCGTGGAGCTTGGAATGTAATATGCCCAACAATATTATTCTCAATATGAGATGCACATACAAGGCATTGCGTAATTGTAGTTTCGAAATGTTTTGTCCGTTTTGTTCAACCCCATTCTCTGTCAAAGCTAGATATGCATGCAACGATCCTTGTGTATCTCCAGACTTAGTATCCTTGGATTTATTTGCTATAGATGCTACCCAAATTTCTAATCCAACAGCACCCATGAGTGGAAGCAAGATGCGATAATCCTTAGTAATTTAAAACAAAAGCAGTATTGATGTAAGAGGAACTGAACAAATAGTTGCTAAAGTAGTTGTCATTCCAACCAGAGCATAAGCTTGCGGGTGTGCCACTGCTGCATTACCTAGTATTGCTGCATCGACTAACTTGGCAGCTAAACCACCAAAAATAGCACCAACTGATGCACCAATCATCAAGCTTTGAGAATATAACCCTCCTACAAGACCGGAACCTTTGCAAAGATGTGACAATGACTTTTGCACCAACAAGTTGAGTCAACGACCATATTTCAGGAGCAGATGCACTCTTTCCAGTATGAAATATTTCATCAACATTTGTGAAGCCCCAATATAAAATCCCAGGATACTGCAGATGATCCATAAAATTATTTGAAAAATAATGTGCGTGTGATCCTTATCGAGTGCTCGAAAGCTCGAAATTTGCAACCACGCTTCCATGAACCATAAGTTGCATCTGCCATGTCCATATCAAGTTTTAGCATGGTTAAATTGACTACCCCATATACGTTCTGAAGCTTTCATATCATCAACCCAGTTGTCATTCTTAATATTTTTTGGAAATATTTTTGTCAAATAAACTGATGTTGAACTGGAAGAATGTGACAATGTTGATGCTGAAAATGAGACGGTAGGTGTAACAGGGGACTTTTGTTTTGTAACCAGGCTTTTAGCAACATGTGCTTGGTCAAGATTCGACAAATTTGAGAGTAAACTGAGATTCGTTTTTAATCCACAAACATAACCAGAGTAGCAATATTCATAGAGACCCAATATATTCACGTTCAGAAATGGTTTTTAGTGGGATATTCCCCTGACGATAAATCCTTCACGAAGCCGAATTTGTCCAAACTGTTTCTGGGCTATAGGAAACATGGTGCTCTAAACAAAACCCATGTCTCAAAATTTAGATATTTTACTTAATTTGGTCATAACATTGATATCTTCACCTACAACAATCTCGTACTCAACTACCCAACTGTTGATTTTATGCATTTGGTGAATTCATACTCAAATGCATTCCTGCACTAAACCTTCCTGCAACCAAGAAGACAACTATTAATAACGATATTATTACATAAACACTTATTTGAATTAATTAATAAAAATAATTTAAAATCTAATTCTAAATGCCTCTGATTAATAATATAATGGATAACAATGATTGAAAACACTCGGTACAATCATAAATTTATTTGATAGAAATCATAAAAATTCGAACAAAGATGCAGCTCAACAGCACTCGATGTTGATCATTCTGCTCCTTATACTTAGCATTGGCTCTATCGAATATGACATAGACCTATTGGAAGATGTGTTAAATGTGTTCCATGAAGCTTTTCACCTTGTCGGCTTCGGATTGGACACAAGCCAAATATTCATGAGTTGCTGAAAATGGTATGGTCCCATCAATGGGACATAGTGGTTGGAATCCCAAGCCCGCCTGAAAGGTTCTGCAGCCAGTTGAGTTATGGAGAGTCTGGTTATAGATGTGTTGGAAATAGGGGAGGATTTCATCCCATGTGCGTGGATGCTTCGAGTTGTGCATGCGTTGAATGTGTATGATCATCCTATTGACGACCTATGTTTGGCCATTAGTTTGGGGTTGGAAAGTTGTGGATGTAGTGAGCTCGGTGTCCAGAATCAACCAGAGATTTGACCAAATGTAATTAGGAACCTGCTATCTCGATCTGAGATAATGGAATGTGGGATCCCAAAGTGTACAAAAACTTGTTCAAACAAGAGTTTAACAGTAGCTTCTGCTATGATATTCTTCTTACAGGCTGCCATAATGGCCATTTTAGAGAATCTGTCGATGGCCACAAAAATGCAGTTGCTCCCATGCTTGGTAGAAGGAAGGCCCAACATGTAATCCATGGAGATGGATTCCCAAAGTTGACTAGGGGTAGGTAGTTGAGTATATAGTCCTTGCTTGTTAATGGTCGGTTTGGAAATGACACAGGTAATGTAGGATCTGATGTACTTCCCAACATCATGTTAAAGGTTCAACCAATAGAAATACTTATGTAGTATTGCCATTTTTTTCTCGACCTTGAAATGTCCAACAATCTAACTGTAGTGTGCTTTCCAAATCATTTTGGCATGCTTGCTTGAAGGAACACAGGTGTCCTAGGTTGCATAACAGTGCATCAAAAAGGTGAAAAATTGGAAATTTCTTACCCTTTAGGATAATGTGGTATGTGTTGCCGAATTTTGTATCACTTTTATAGAGATGCGGCCAACCCGAAGCCTCATGCCCACAAGATTCAAGCACAGTGGTTAGCGCCAGGATCAGTGGTCAGCTAAGGAAATCTTCAAAGTTGTTGGTGTTGTGCTTATTTTACTTGATGTTCAAATGGAATTGTTTCACATATGTGGACCATTTCTAATGGTCATCATTCTGCAACTTCCCTCGTGTCTTTATGAATTGTAGGGGTCGGTGATATGTGTGGATGAATGTTTCCTTCCCCAAAATGTAATTCTTCCATTGTCGGAAGGCCTCCATAATGGAATACATTTCTTTGTCATAGCTGGGATACTTTCGGATTGTGTTTGAAAGTGTCTCATTGTGCTATGCCACTGGAAGCCCCCACTGAGTAAATATTGTCCCAATGGTATAGTCAGAGGCATCTGTCTCGATCTCAAATGGTTGTTGCAAGTCAAGTAATGTGAGCATTGGTGCAGAGCATAGGCGCTGCTTCACCTCTGCGTACATATTTTGTTAATATTTGGACCAAAAGAATTTTTATTTTGCTCCTCCATTGGTAACTTGACTCAAAGGCCAAGTGATATGAGAGAACCCCAACACGAACCTACTGTAGAAATTGGCAAGACCTAGAAAGTTGCAGAGCTTTGTTAGAATGATTGGTGCTGTCCAATCCCGAATGACCTATATCTTGGCTGTGTCAACATGCACCCCCCCACTCATCAATAATGTATCCTAGATATTGAACCTGGGTCATGCCAAAACTTCATTTCTCCAAATTTTCACACAACTTATGTTGCCGCAGTGTTTGGCGTGCATGTCGAATGTGGTAGAGGTTCTCTTCCCAACTCTAGCTAAAGATCAGGATATCATCCAAATAAAATACCATGAATGAGTTGGTGAATGGTCACAAGATGTCATCCATCAGCCTCATGAAGGTTGCAAGAGCATTCTTCAACCCGAAAGGTATGACCAACCATTCAAAAAGGCCCTCCCTGTCTTTGAAGGCAGTCTTCCACATATCAGTTGGGTTCAATTAGTACCTAGTGATACCCAAAATTCAAGTCGATCTTGCTAAAATATTTGGCCCCCTCGAGTTGGTCCAAAAGTTCATCAATACATGGGATCAAACATGCATTCTAGACAATGATCTTGTTTAACGCTCGATAGTCAATACAGAGTCTCCAAGTCCCATCCTTCTTTTGCACCAACATGATCAAGAACCTATAGGGTGATGAACTCAAACGGATGTGACCTTTTTGCCACATCTATTTAATCTACCTCTTCATTTCATCATTCTCCAGAACAGAGCGCCAATATATCATTCCATTAGGTAGCGGCGCGCCTAGGGTTAGATCGATGGAGTGCTTGACTTGATAATGAAGAGGTACCCTGCAGGTGAGGTGAAGATGTCCCTGTACTCCTCCACGACATTGCCCATTTGTTTTTTTCATACGGAGGAGCACTGTTTGGAGGTTGTGGCTATAGTATTCCTCTTGCCTTGAGGGTGGATCATCAAGAAAACAAATTTCCCAATTTTGGAAATGAGCTGACTGCATTTTTTTGCAGTGATCAAAGAGATGGCGGTAGGTAGTACTACCTTTGGTATCCTGTAAAACTTATTTCCCAAAGTAACAATAACAACGTGAGGCCTAGAATCATACATAATGTCACTTCCACAGGTATGGTTGGCCTAATAATACATCACAAGCATCAAGATGAGAAATATCACATAATACCTCATCCACGAAGGGCTTGATGTTGTATGGAAGGCCACACTGCTTGCCAACGCAGAAATACCATCCTTGGTAAATCCACCCGACAGTGTATGACTATAGTGTGTTTTGCTTGGAAAGCTCTTTCACTTCACGACCTCTGCTGAAATGAGTTTCTTTTGGCTCATGTTGTTGATAATTAACAATAGTGGGGAACCCTTCACCCACATCTGGGAGTGGAAGAGGTGCTCCCCCTCCCATAAAACTTCGGGTTCCTCCTTCTAGATCTTGTTGGTGGCAACAGTGGCATTAGGATCTACATTGATAATATGCTTCCCTTTGTTATTCCCCTTGTCTGGTTTTGACTCAGAGTCGAAACATGCATATGATTCAGAAGCCTTCAACTCGACCACCAATGATTGCTTGGCTCGACACTCACTTGTTTTGTGAGTGGAGCTATTATGGAACTCACACCACTTTTGCGTGTCCTTCTTTGGCTTTGCAGTGTTTTTCTTTGTTTGCGGCTTTGGCAGGTTGTCTTGGGCCACCCCGCCTTGGATTTTTACTTTGTTTTGTGGTTTGGGGGTGCCTTTCCCTTGCTTCTGATTCGCAGATCCAAAGTCACACTTCTTATGTTTGAATTTCTTCTCAATCTTGGTTGCATATCTGTATGTTGCACCAAGAAAGGAGATGTCGAGGAACTCCATTTCCTCCTGAATGTATTTTTGCACGCGACTAAGATATTTCAACACCAAATGTTTCTCCAAATCATTGATACCTAACTTTGTGCGCATGGTATTGAACAGATTCGTCAGCCCATGCACATCTTGATCCCTTTGTTGCCGCAATGTAGTGAGTCATTGTATGTACTTGTCCTCATATCTCCCAATGTGATAATATTTTTCCTTGATGGCATCTCAAAATTAATTCCAAGTGTGTACGACCAAGAATAGGTAGTTTTCCTTCTCATACATTTTCTCACAGTAGGTTTCCCACAAGTCCTTGACATGGGGGGCGGCTTTGAGGAGTGGAGAAGTAATATTTTCCTGATTATAAAAATCATGAATCAAGAAATATCCTTCTAATAGGTTCAACCATCTATTTATGGCGTCTGCTTCTATTTGGCCCTCAAATATGGGAATGTCAAAGTTTACTTGTACCTTAAAAGGAGTGGTGCCTCCAGAGTGGTTGTTGGATGAATGTGTGCCGATGGTTGGTAGTCGTTGAAGGATATCAGAAAATTTATCCATCATCACATTCCTTTGTTTCTTGAGGGACTCCTTGAGAAATATTTTGATAGGATATCCTTCTCCCTCATCTTTATTGTCTTCCCTCATGGGAGGACATTAGGGTTAGTGAGGCTGATCTTGCAAAGGTTCAACGAGATCGAGCCCTAAATCCTTATATCCCAACCTCGTTGGGGGTATGCAAAGAAAAAACGAGAAAGAGCATACTGCTCTGATAACACTGATCCAGACTTATGCAGGAATGAAATAAAATACAAAAATAAGCACAAATTCATAGATTCAGTAGGAATAACACTTCATTTCATTAATATTAAATACTGAAAAATGCTTACAGACAAAATGGAAAATAAACTAGCTCGGGCAATGGTAGCTTATCTCTGGGAAGAGATGTGGTGGCTACATGCCTATGAACTGTGTTATAATGAGGCTCAAGGGAATTTTAATTATTGAACAACTTGGGAAAACCCTAAAAAACCAAAACTCTAACCCAAGAGATGAAACACCAAGAGTTTATGGGCCCCATTGGGGTTAATTGGGCAGCCAACTTCCCGGGGTCATAACTTGGTCATATTATCTCTGTTCGCCGCGTACGATATATCGTCGGAAATATCTCTCCGAGTACTACAAATTTTCCCATAGGCACATGCAATTGATGACCTAAGAAAAAATCATTTAGGGGGTCAAAATGGCTCTGAAAGTTTAAGACCCGAAAAACTACTAAAAATAGTAAATGCTGATATAAATAAGGAGACTGATGAAATCGACTGGAGGTAAAGGTGGAATAGGTGGGTGGCCACCAATATCCACTTGGATCATGTGACATCACCAAGCCAACCATCAAGAAGAAAGGCCTGTACACTCCTCTACCTACTCCTAGTTAGCCCTGGGAATCCATCTCCATGGACTATCTATTTGTGCCTGCCTTCAACCAAGCATGGTAATGACTGTGTATTTCTGGTCATGGAAATTTTTTCCAAGATGGCCATACTGTCAGCTTGCAAGAAGAGTATCATAATAGAGGACACTGCCAAACCCTTCCTTGAATCAGTAAGGGTACATTTTGGAATCCAACAAACCATTATATCAGATTAGGAGAGAAGGTTCCTAAGAATATTCTCGTTCATCCTATGGACATTTTTGGACACTAAGCTCACCAAGTCGACTACATTTTATCCCCTGGCTGATGGCCATAAAAAGGTCATCAACAAGATCATAATGCACATCCTATGCATGTACAACTCCAAGCATCCACAAACCTAGGATGAGAGCCTTCCTTATGTGCATCACAACTATAAGATATCTCTAAATAGATTGACTGGTTTCGGTCCTTTTTAATTGGGTCTAGGTTTTCAACCATTGTGTCTGATTTATGTTGACATGCCTCATGCGAATACACAGAAAAAATACACACATCTATATTCTAAGGTTGATAAAGCAACCTGATTTATTGAATTCATCAAACAAATCATCCAATAGGTGCACGACATATTGCAAAATTCCAGTGCCAAGTATAAGCAATGACATGCTCAACATTGGGTTCCACAAAACTTTTAGGTTGGCGAAAAATTTTGGTTGCATTTTTATAAATAATCTCTTACCGAAGCCCATCGGAATCTCAGACAACTCTGATATGGGCTTTACATCATCACCGAGGTTGTGGGAGATAATGATTTTGAGCTAAACATTCCCCCATACCTTGGCTTCCACCCAAGTTCCATTTTGGACTGCCTTTGACCATACTTTACACCATTACTAGACACATCATACATTGCAGAACAACTCACACCAACAGAACTAAACCCATACTGCATAGAATACGCCAAAATGATCAGATCATGTACACACAGATCAAGAACACTCGCTATCAGAATATCCAACTGTATCAGGTTTTCAAAGTTGGCCAACTCCCAGAACAAGGCAAGTGGCTCACCAAGGACCAATTTCAGCAAAAGTTTCACCATCTCATGGAGGCACTCAATGCAATATGGACCATTACTTCCTAAGGGGGGAGGATTGATCCAAGTCGATATTGGTGGCCACCTCCCTATTCCAATTGGACCCCCACCATTGTTTATTCCAGTTTCCTTAATTGTAGCACAATTCACTATTTTTTTCATTTTTTCGGGTCCTAAACTTCTGAAGCCGCTTTGAGGCCTTAAATGATGTTTTATTGGAAAATGGGCAAGCCTATTCCATACCATATGGGTTTGCATTCGAAAATTGTATCCCTTATATATATCTTCCTAACGAGGTATCATGCGCGTCAAAAAAAATTATATTCCAGAGTTACAACCTAGGGAAGTTGACGTACGAATTAACCCAAAACGAGGCCCATAGACTTTTGGCGCTTCATCTCCTATGGTTATTTTTTTGGATTTTTAGGTTTTTCCATTAGTTCTAAATAATAAATATGACTTCGAGTGTCATTGTAACAGATTTCAAAAGGCATGTATCTTCCACATCTCTTCTTAGAGATAAGCTACCATCGTCTGAGCTAGTTTATTTCCATTATGCGTGTAAACAATTTTTTGTAATTTGTCACTAATGAATTGAAGTTCTATTTTCATTGTATCTAGTTGTTTATGTTTGTATCTATATTTCATTTCATTCATTAATAAATATGGATCAGACATAGAACTCAACAAGCCAACGACGACATATGATTGATATGCATGCAATTTGTTTTCAAGTCTTTTAATTTTTCGTAATTTTTAATAAGAATTCTCACAATGTAATGGGTTTTCCTTTATGGTGCCAATGGGTTAGTATCAAAGATGTAATCGGTTTATGGTTAGTAAGTATCTGCAACTGTCCTAAAATAGAGCGATGTATTCCCTGTGTATTTGGTACGACGAGGTGCATATTTAATCAAAATATCACTCATTTTTGTTTAAAAAATATCAATGCTAAGGGAGGTTTTTATTTTAAAAGTCCAATTAAGTAGGAATAATTTTTTTTTTGGTAAGTCAGCACCCATGGGGGGATTGGAACTAGTGACCTGTCACATGGAGTGCCTTAACAATGCACCCTTGATCGTCAAACCAAAGCCACATGGGCAGTAATAATTAGTACTATTAATAAAGAAAATATATTGTATATTTTAATGAATAAATAAACCCTAAAACCTTAACATATATATTAATAACCAAGATTTAATATTTACTTGATAATATATATATATATATATATATATATATATATATATATATATATATATATATATATATATATATATATATATATCGAAATAATATTAAAATATAAGCTATATAATCGTTGATATTAATATTAAGATATATTATATTTAAATTGACATCTTCACGCCAACTCTCATCATCATCCTGCTTAAAATTTTGGTATTCTAAACACCCTAACCACTTGTACACTAAGGATATCTTATGTGAGTCACTTGGAGGATTGGAAGACCCATCTCTTAATGAGTTTTGAAAATAATAGCTTTAATAAGCACCACGGTATTAGGGATTTCCTGCAATCTAGTAAATACCTTATAATAAACAATAACACTATCAATCATGTTACCAATTTTCAACCCCCCTACATCCAAGGATCCACTGACAAGAATGGACACATTCTTAGAAAGAACAATGCCCCAACTACCTTAAAACATCTTAATACAATTCATAGCTCCCTTAGATCAGTCAAAGACGTCGTGGACCCTATAAAAATGAAATATGTTTACTGAATCATGTTCTAATGTGAGATGCCTTATGTGGATGAAATGGGCCACTCCATTACAAAAATACATTAGGTGCACACAATAGATATCCAACACAATCGGTCATTTTCTTCAAATTTAGTCGAACACTTCAAGAATACTAGACACTACATTTGCATTGAGGAGTCCAAGGTCATTTACAAGATTGATCATATCATCATAATAATTTTAGAAAAACTTAGAGAATTGAGAAGAAAGCTAGCAATATAAACATAGATGATAATTGGAAAATAAGGAAAAACTAGATTCTTGCCCTTGCTTCTCAATTTTCTTCTTCCTTGATTCCCCATTTCTTCCCTTTTTGTCTTATTTTCATTATCAATCCATTTCATTTATATGATAATTTTTATTTTTAGGATCATGTTTTGATCTTTCCTTATTTCTTTATTTATTATAATATACCGGTAAACATATATCTAAATATAGATATTATATTAGACACGCGTATGTTATATGTATTACATTCATTTATTATTACATATTTCATTATTTACTATGTTTACCTTTACTTATTATTTTCTCAGCTCACCTATTATTATTTCACCTTTGTTGATAAATTTAAATATAATATATCTTAATATTAACATCATTAATTATGTAGATTATATTTTTATAATGTTTATATATACATATTACCAAGTAAATATCAGTTTGGTTATTAATATATACAGTAAGGTTTTAGGGTTTATTTATTCATAAGGATATATAATGTATTTTATTTATTAATAATATTAATTATTATTATTTAACTATGTTTTTCAAATAATAACTTACCTTAGCATTAATAATATTATTAATATTTTTGTTATATTTTGAAATAATTAATAATTTTATTATTAATAATATTTTATTATTGTTCATATGGTCTTGGATAAACGGTGATTAAGTGTTATATTAAGTAACTCCTTGAAGTGAAGTAATTGGTTCAATTCCCCACCCTGATCGGGGTGAGATATTGGAGAGGATGAATATGTAGTCCTACTAAGCTTACAAAAAGAATATTATAATTAATAATATTATTATTATTTTTCTAATATATTAGGTTTATTATTCTTATGATATTTGAATATTAATTACTATTTTAATTATTTTTATCAATAAAAAAATATACAACATATTATTATTTTGGGGAGTTAATAATTTCCTCTTAACTTTCTCTATCATTTGATTGTGGTGTTTGACCCATTTTAGTTTGTCTTTTGAATTCATTGGCGTTTTCCCCTTTCTGTTGCATCTCTACCCTACTCAATACCTTAGACTTTATTATATTTCTCATCATGGTCTTGATGATGAACCACACTAGCTGGTTAGAAACTTTGACACAAAATTGTTCAATGTGATTGATCCATAAGAACTTAACCAAAAACCCATTATTTTTAGTGAAAACATCCTAACATCCCTCAATAACCTGTTGTTCAATGTGATATATCCATAAGAACTTTATAAAAGACCCATTATTATTGGTGAAAACATCCTAATATTTTTAACACCCTCCTCGCACATTTACCAAAGCTAACTGGTACACTGGGTAAACATGTGATGATAGGCTACTATGATGTGATTCAACCTCCTAGGTCACCTTAAGGAAGTGGAACCAACATAACAAAACCAAACTGACCTTTCACACATGCTACAAAACCCTCAGGAGACAACCAACGCTTCTAGGTGATCAACCCTTGAGACAAATCATCATTTGACTGATCTTGACCCTTATCCTTTCCTATGACAAGCCCTGTAAGCAAGTAAGGCCTTCAAGTCGCTCCCACAGCAACGCATGCTAGTGACTGTAGACTTTGTAAGCTAGTTCTGTGCTAGCGACCTAGATTTTGTGCTACTTTTTCAGGGCCAGGACTCAGGTCACTGTATAGAACTTCATGAAACTCACAAAAGTGATAAATTACATGGAAACAAAGGTAATAATGCAAACATTGATGAAAGTACTAGATTTGACCCCTATTAGTCATGCTAGGCATTTCGTCAAACATGTCACAAAATGTAATCTACATGTAACAACAATAGATATGTGCATAGGGGACTCATACTTATCTCAGATTCGTTAAGAAGCATCGATTTCCTATCACAATAGTTGCATAATCATATATTCATTGTTCATTCATTTCTTAATCAAAACATGATAAGAGCCATACATCAAGTCTGTCATAAAACGTACTCATAACCAACATATAAACAACATAAATATCAAGGATATAGCAACCATAACATCCACATATGAACCATTAAATTTACATCTAAAATACTAAGGATAAGTAGTTTTACTGATGAATGAACAGGTCAACCATGTTCGGGACTTCCACGAACCACTCGACCATAGATTGGCTAAACAAAATCTTTCTTTCAGCCAATCACCCCTGTGTCATATTCCAAGCATGAATGTGGGACACACAACAAAAAACCACCCAGGGCTTCTAGAGGCCAAACCACCTCAACCCTAATCAATGTAACCAAGCTTTACCAGAATCCCAAACAGATCACTAGGCCCTAAACAAGCATGGATGTCACCAGATTTCTCCACCTACACTCTAAGGAATTTGTTTGTCTCCTAGTCTCTACGCTTTACCATATAATTTTAGCTCATAGAGTGTAACTCAATTATTAAATCACTTTTTTATGAAGTATTATGTAAAAACATGGTATTCAAAGTTAAAATCCCTTTGAGTTAGGTCAACCAAAAGATAATATTTTTTTATATATTTATTAACTTATTTTTAGAATGTAGTATGTATATTGTAATTGTCTTGAAATCATATTATCTTTAATTTATTACTTGTAATTTTTAATATAATTTTCAAATAAATATACCTTAAATTAAATACTTAAAAAGTATTTAAAAATATTGTAACTTTTCAAAATGTTATATTTTAAAGTTTTAACTAATTAAAAAATTAATATAATTAGTATATTCTAATTTTATATTTAATTAAAAAGTAAATGGAAACTATAATATAAAAGAAAGAAATTGATATGATTAAATTTCAGCTGGTTTGAATATATATTTTCAAAAATAAAAAATATAATTTTTCCCTATCCACTCATGGTATCTGTGTGCAAACTTCCCGAATAGAACGAAAAACAAGTTTTCTCTAATCGTGTCAACAAAAATCAAAGGGACAGAAGAGGAATTACTGTCCGAAAAATCTTTCCAAGAAAATTTGTCATGTTCTTCAGAGTCAGCTACCCCTACAAAAGGAAGAGCCCAAAAAATTGTTTCCTTAATATAAGATAATATGAATGGTAAGTGAAATAATAGCCTCGGTAAAGGCGCAAAATAGTAGTAGCCTCCAAGCTATCAGACTCAGGGTGCACTGTTAGGGTCAATTTTGTAGGTGTAAGATAACACTATCTGAAATTGATATGTTTTTGTCTTAATCGTTAACCCTCTTAAATGGGTTTCATCTTAATTTCCATTGTTTTAAGTGGCCATTGTCTTAAATATAAAGTTTTGTCTTAAAATATTTTTGTACTAAGCTATTTTTTTCCTAAATATAATGTTTTTTCTTAAAATATTTTTTCCTTAAACTTTTTTGACTTAAATGCAAAGTTTTGTGTAATATCCCAAAATGGGAACAACTACAGTATTGGGAATAATCTGAGTTATTACCAATGTGGAGCTTCAGCAAATCATGAGCTTAGCAATGTAGAGCATCTTAGTAGATGTAAAATAACATCACACCAGCATATGGAAGAACCTCAGCAAGAGGTTGGCCTATATTCTCCTTCTCGGGTGGGGAAATGCAGTAATAGAGGGCATAACATAGATGTATATAGAAAATAACGCTATGAAAGTGAGAAATGGGACTTCGATCCCTTAGAAGACATGATATAAAACTTACATGCAAAATTTGAGGTGAAACAAATCGCTCTAGCTCATATAAACAGATCTCCAAAGTCTATGCAGCTAAAATAAGCCAAAACCCCATAGCGTAGCTCATGCAGCAACTACTGAAGCAAGGAATACGTTATTCTAATGAGGGTTTATATAGAAAATGATGAAATAATTCTAATGCAGAGTTTATATTAATCATACAGAAAACAAATGGAGGTTTAACCCCTTATACAGCAGAAACAAGACACCCGGCAAAGGTTTCCGGCAAAATGCATGAATAACAAACAATACTGCAGAAAATAATGCAGTTACTGCATCTCTGTATTATACATGGCTGGAAATGACATGAAATAGCTGAAAAATACATAAATATGGCCCTAGGCCCTCTTATTAGAAATCCCGGAGGGAAATGAGCACCTCCTCCTCAAAACTAGCATAAAATCAAAGGGTGCAACCTTGCTACTGTTGTCCCTGCATAAAAGATGTAGTTTTCTGAAGGGAACTGCACTGTGACTGAATGTGGATGAATGGCCCCAAGAAAAATGCTGAAATGAAGCTCAAATCCTTCCCTCTTGATCCCTTAAGCAAGCTGATCCAAAGAGAGGATGGAATTCCCGCACGGGAATTCTTTGAACTAAGCAGTGCAGCAACTCCAGCTAGACAGCTGAAGCATGCAAGTGGTCACAAGACCAAAATAGATGAATACATGAATGAATTCCCTTTGTTTCTATGCCTTCCTTTTATCTTTGGTGAGCCTCCTCACCCCGGACCCCACACAATGTTGAGGTGACCTCCTCATGAAGCTTCCTCTTTCAAAAATGCGCTACCCTGGCTAGTTTCCCTCCTCTTTGTGACAGTGTTGTTGACTTAGTCAAACTTGACTATGTCTCCATCTAATTTGCCCTTGTTCACACTTGGAAGTGTAAAACCATCTCCTAAGGTGATCTCCTTCCTTACTAAGGTGGAAATTATTGATATTTTTATTGTTCATGGGCCTCCTTACCCATGTATTCCTCTCCTAGGTGAAAGTAGAAAAATTTAATATTCCAATTTGCTTGATTGAAAATTTTGGAATATTACATTTTGTCTTAAAATATTTTTTGTCTCAAACTTTTTTTGTCTTAAATATAAAGTTTTGTCTTAAAATGTTTTTTTCTCAAATTGTTTTTGTCTTAAATTTATATTTAATACAATTCAATTAATATTAAATTTTAATATAAAATAACTAAATTAAAAATTGACATTTAGGAAAAAATATTTCTTGTCTTAAAAAAATGTCTAAAAAGTGCCCTTCATATAGTAGTGAGAGGGGCATTTCCATCCTTAAAAATATTTTCACTTGCTTTTTTACCTCGATTGGAAGACTTACTAGTGGTAGAAGAGAAAGCCATGCATTCACTTCTAGTTTTTACTATAATTTTATGTCCTTGTCTAGAAATATTACCAAAAAGTAATTTAAATTTAAAAACACTTCATATAATACAAATTTACAGTGATTCAATATTTATAGAAAATCTAGGCAATTACCAGGAAAAATGAAAAATTCTCAATATAAAGTGAGAGAATATTGACACAATATGCACATCCCAATCCAAACACAACCAAGGTGCCTTATTTAACTGAGTAGATAAGCACAATATATATAGGCAGTGCTAAGCTTAAATTCAATATATATATATTCCCATATATTAAATGCACACCATACCAATGTGATGGAGGGTTTATTATTAATGAAAGCACACCATTCATTATGAATACCAATACAAGGATAAATTATTACTAGATTGCTAACCCCATTGAATTTTTATAACCTACGCCCAATGGTCAACACCGACAACCTGAGTACTTATTGTTGATCTGTGATTTATCCCGTGCCTGCAATTGATTATACTACGCCTTAGTTCTCGAGACAATATCAACATCCCTTGATTATTCCAGTACCTTTCCTACTATGAGGACACGTACCAAACCTGGGGTCGAGACTCCCTATCTATTATGTTGTGTTTCTCCTTCACAAATTCACGGTTTGAGACAACGCCCTCTTATGCTCCCCTAATGATGGTTATTGACGACGCTTCTCATAACTCAGCTCAATGGGAGACCCTCTACTGTAGTCGCTAGATCCAGTCAATCATGAGCCCATCTCTATCCAGAGTTAATGGTTGAATCCTAATTTCCACACAGCTTCCCACCGTTAACAACCCGATCCTACACGCACTTGATTACTATTCTCATGGCCCACTGCGATTCATAGATGCCCCCACCAATAGCTCAAAGATCTCAGTTGTTTACTCAAATGGCCCACCTAATCATTGCACCGGCAAGACTCATTCCAACACTCAATGTGTTGGGCCTCACAACCTTTGATGCACTCTAGATGTCGGATTTCACACGATAACAATAATGTAGTCCATTCATAAGAACAACTACACCGAAATTAACCCTGGATATTGTTGATCAGAAAAAACGTTACACAAAATAAAAGAGATTCAACAGCTAGGGTGATAATCAATAGCACCCAAACTGGGTTGCCGACCAAGGTGAGATTGAATTCCATCGAAGATAGGTTTAGGATCTCACCTGAAACCCTCGTTTGAAAAATCACCTCAGCTCTCAATCGAAATGCCAAGAAAGAAGATTCAAAATTCCATTCCTGCTCTCATTTCTTCTCCGTCCATTTTAAAGCCCAAATGCTTGAAGAAAGCCATGGTAAATTACCTTGGTTGAGAGTTTCCTAGGGCCAAAAATATGTTCTCTATGCCACTTGTTTATTTATTATTATTATCTATTTTTATTTTTTTTAAACACAGTCCAATTGGGTCAATTAGTTGGGAATATTACAGTTCCCCCTACATGAATTTTCTTTCCCTTGAGAAATTTGAATGTTGGATGCTACAATATGTGTTCTCCTTCCCATGTGGCATCTTCGATGGGATTTCCAATGTACCAAATATTCATGGATGATCCTACTTCGAAGCTTCTTTTCTCAAACCTCCAACACCTCCTCTGGAACTAGTTGAATATGTCCCTCCACATCTAATGGGGTTAAATGAGGTGATGATTTGACATTCTCCCCTATCGCCTTCTTCAATAAAGAAATATTAAATATGTTATGAATTTTGCTCTCTGCTGGAAGCTCTAATTCGTATGCCATTTATCTTACTTTTTGGATAACTCTATAGGGCCCGTAGAACCGTGGATTTAACTTTTATGATATTTTATGCTTCAAGGTAGACTGTCTGTATCGTTGTAGTCAGAGATAAACTACATCTCCCACTTCCAAAATCCTTTCTATCCTTTGTCGATTTGCATATAACTATTGTCGATTATGAGATGTCTGTAGGTTATCCTTGAGTGCCCGGAGAATTTCTTGACATCGTTGGATCCAATCATTTGGTAATGGTGCCCTACTACATCCAAATGTTGTGTTTGCGAAAGACAGTGCCTCATATCCATATAAGGATCGTAAAGGTGACATCCCTATGAGCATGTGATAAGTGGTGTTATAGAAATATTCTCCTAAATACAACCACTTGCTCCATGCTCTTTATTTCCTGGTGACATAGTTTCGTAAGTAACCTTCCACCCACTTATTTACTTATTCTTTATGTCTTTCCCTCTGACATAGTTTCGTAAGTAACCTTCCACTCACTTATTTACTGCTTCTATATGTCCATATGTCAGCGGGTGGTAACTTGTACTAGGAGTGAGTTCTGCGCTTGCTAACCTGAATATGCCAAAATGGTCTTATGAACGTTATATCATGCTCACTGACAAGGTTTTGGGAAAACCATGTAGATAAAATACTCCTTTCAAAAAATATTTCTACTATCTCAGAAAATTGCAAAGAAGTGGGAATATTTGGTTAGGAAACCTACCACCACGAAGATAAAATATTTCCATTGGGATGAGGCTATCCCTATAATGAAATCCATGGAGACACTCTTCCATTTTTTTTCGAAATGGGAAGAAATTGTAACAAGCCTGTCGGGTGTTTATGTCCATCTGTATTGCTCTGACAGGTACCACATTCCTAGACATATTTTATAATGTCCCTCTTGAGTACCTTCCATGTGAGCCTCTCCCTCATGGTCATGTAAGTATTTAGAAATCTCAGATTTCCTGCTAGAGGGGAGTCGGGGGAGGCTTGTAAAATCTTTATCTTCAGCTAGGACTCTGGTACTAGATAGATTTGGTCCTTATAATAGATAATGTCACTGACAACTCTATATCGGTTTTCTGATGACTGCCCATCAAGAATCTCATAGGTTAACCAGTTCTATGAATATTCCACCAAAATATGTGTCTTCAAGTCTTCCACAATGTCTATGAGGAAGAAAGTAGTTGGTCTCATGGACAAGGCATTTGCAACTACATTATTTTTCACTTTGACATATTCGATCTCAAAGCCATAGGATTAAATCATGCTAACCCATTTTCCCTGCTTCTTATTCAATCCCTTTTGATCCATGAAGTACCTGAGACTATTATGATCAGTTTTGACCTTGAATCTATTTCCCACTAGATATGGCCAAAACTTGGCCAGTGCATGCATAATTGCGAGCATTTCTTTGTCATAAATGGAATAAGAGCGATCATAATAATGGATATTCATACTCTCTAAAGAAATCAGATGATGATTATATGTTAAAAAATCCCCAATTCCTTCCCTAGAAGCATCAAACTCCAATACGAATGGTTGGGAGAAGTCTGGCAAGGCTAGAAATAGGCATGAACTCATCACATCCTTCATCTTCTCAAATGTTTCCTGTGTTGTCATTGTCCATAGAAATGCTCCCCTTTTTTCCAAGTCAGTAAGAGGTGCTTCCAGTTGTGAATATCTCTTAACAAATCTTCTATAGTAAGTACAAATACCCAAGAAACTCATTAATTCTATTCACATTTTTTGGAGTGGGCCAATTGAAAAAGGCTTCAATCTTCTCCTGGTGCACTTTGATGCCTCGGCCTCCTATTATGTGACCCACATATAAAATTTCTATTATGCCAAACACACATTTGGATATTTTGGCATAGAATTGTTGTGCCTATGATATTCCCAAAACCTCATCCAAGTGTTGTAGATTCTCCTCCCATGTTCGACTGTAAATCAGGATGTCGTTGAAGAAGACCAACACGAATTTGTGTAGCTTCTTGTTAAACATGTGGTTCATATATGACAAAAATGTCGCAGGGGTGTTGGAAAATCCAAAAGGAATCACTAGGAGTTCATAGTGTCCATAGGGGCATCTGAAAGTTGTCTTTGGAATGTCCTGATATCTAACTCTGATCTGGTGATAGCCTGAGCGGAGGTCAATCTTTGAGAAGTACATGGCCCCCTTCATCTCATCCATCAACTCGTCGATCCCGGGTATAAGATATCAAATTTTTATTGTCTTTTTTGTTTAGTTCCCGATAGTCTATGCACATCCTTAGGGACCCATCCTTCTTCTTGACCAAAACCACGAATGGAGCAAAATGGCTTGAGCTTGGTCAAATGTGTCCTAAAGCCAACAACTCCTTGACTACCTTATCTATCTCATCCTTATATGATTTTGGATGCTGGTAAGGGTTGGTGATGACAACTTGGAACCCTTTATCTAGTTCAATGATGTGATCAAATCCCATATTTGGTGGTTGTCCTAGTGGTATATCTCCAAAAACATTTTGGTGCTTTTGCAGTAATGCCATGATGTCAGGGGGATACTCCTTTTGTTTTTCTATTGGTTTCTTCTCAATGGTTCAACACTCCAAAACCCATATAATATCCCCATGTCGAAGATCTGCCTCCATCCTATTGGATGTCACAATCTTGGGTGGGTACACATTAATTCCTCTTAACATCACCTTTTTACCATCTAGACCTGTAAATGAAAATTCCAAGTCCTGATAGTTCATTGTATGAGTTGAAATTGAATATAACCATTCAACCCCTAATACTACATGGGAGTCTAGAAAATCCACAACAAAGAAGTTATTTGTAACTGTGTAGTTCCCCATTTTTATACTCATATTTGGGACTATTTTAGTGAATGGCATGCGGTTGTTCTCCTTATTCCTAGGAATCAAAATTGTACATCCTCCAAATTCTTTAGTTGTCAATCCTCTTCTAGCTACAAATTCTACATCAATGAAGTTGTGGGAGGACCCACCATCAATTAGCACGGTCACCTTTTGTCCTTGTATGGTGCCCTTGACCCGAAGAGTGTGGTATCTTGGGACCCATGTAAGAGAAGCAATAATTCCCTCCCATGTCTCCTCCTGTATTTCCCCCATACCTTGTGATTCTCTCTAATCTGGCTCTCACTACTCTTCTTAGCCTTTTCTCTCATAAAATGATTCAATATAGTGGGCCCTTCCCTTAGTACACCAATGACCTGAAGCTCAAGGTTCCTGACACGAGAAGCATAGACTACTTCTCCTGATATTTTTCCTAGTTTCATCATCCAACTTGTTCTTCCATGACGACTCCCTTTGTTGTTGTTTAACTTATTTTTCCCTTTTTGGAATAGTTGGTTTGGGTACGAATCTAGCCTTGGGTACCAAATCTTTCATATCCCTTGCTCTGTTAATTATGTGTTGCAAGGTCACGGGTTTGTAGTCTTTGACCCAACCATGCAAGGGTTCTGACAACCCTTCTATGAACAACATCACCATCTAATCCATTGCGAGGTTGGTGACCATTACTACAAGCCTCTGGAATTTCGCAATATAAGATTCAACGCTTCCTGTTTGGCGAAGTTGGGTTAGCTCTAGGAAGTACAACTCAGGTTCATTCTTGTCAAATATCTCTATCAATCTCTATGTGAATTTTGTATGAGATTATGTTTTCATGTCCTAGACTGATCATCCCATGTTGCCACATTTCATGTGCTTCTCTATCAAGATGAAGTATGGCATATTTAATGGAATCCCTCTCACTCACGGGATTGAGCTGGAAATATGTATCCAACATCTCCACCCACGATCTTGCAAAACACTTTTTTGATCCATCAATGTAAGGAATAGTTACTTTCTCCACAACCTTTTGCAGATCCAGGTTTTGCTGACGGCACCCATATAATGTTTCCTTCCCTTCTTTTTTTCTCCTCATGAAGTAATATTCATTGATAGTTAAGTTTTCTTTCACATTGGCGAGAAACATATGATATTCCTTCATCCAACCTATAACTATCTCCGCAATTGGTGAAGGAGAGTCTTGCGATCTAGAGGAATCATTTAAAAATGGAGGCATAGTTGGTCTGCTGAAAGAGCTACTCCTATTGTTGGCATGTTCATGTGATGGACTGTCCCTGCCTGAATGAGAGCTACCTTCCCCATTATTTCTTTGCAATTTGGGTTACCCAATCTGCAATTTGAGAAGTTCCAAAATTGTCTTGAGTAGTGACGATCTTTTGTAATGCATCTTCAAGCTTCGTACTTTCGTGATCATCCATCGGTTCATCTAACACTTCTGACTCTCCCCGATCCTTAGTGTTGATCTCTTTGTTTTTCCCTCGACTTCTAGCCTGTTTCCCTTTCCAATTGATAACAATCTCTTTTCTTTTTCTTTTCTTAGCATCCCACCGTTGGCCAAGATTGTTGGTCTGATGCCACTTTAAGATTCTCAATACAAAGTAAGAGAATATTGTCACTATATGCACATCCCACTCCAAACACAACCAAGTTAGCCTTATTTAATTGAGTAGATAAACCCAATATATATAGGAAGTGCTAAGCTTAAATTCAACATATATATTCCCATATATTCAATGCAGACCATACCAATGTGATGGAGAGTTTAATATTAATCAAAGTGCACCATTCATTATGAATACCAATACAAGGAGAGATTATAACCAAATTTCTAACCCCATTGAATATTTATAACCTGTACTCAATGATCAACACCGATGACCCGAGTACTTACTTTTGATCTGTGATTTATCCCATGCATGTGATTGATGATACTACGACTTCTTTCTTGAGACAATATCGACATTCTGTGATTACGCCTACCCCTTGTCGATTGTGAGGACACGTACCAACCCTGGGATCGATACTCCCTATCTTTTATGTCACATTTCTCCTTCACAAATTCACGGTTTGAGACCACACCCTCCTATGCGCCCTTGGCGATGGTTGTTGACGACGCTGCTCATACCTCAGCTCGATGGGAGACCCTCTGCTATAATTGTTGGCTCTATTCAACCATGAGCTTGTCTCGGTCCATAGTTAATGGTCGGATCCTAATTTCCACAACGCTTCCCACCGTTGATGGCTCAATCCTACGCGCTCTTGATTACTATTCCCACAACCCATTGCAATTCATAGATGCACCCACCGATAGCTCACAACTCCCGGTTGTTTACCCGAACAACTCACCCAATCATTGCATCTGCAAGACTCGTTCCAACACTCAATGTGTCAGACCTCACAACCACCGATGTGCTCCAGATGTTGGCCTTCACATGATAATAACAATGTAGTCCCTTCACGAGAACGACTGTGGCATAATGAACCCCGGAGACTATTGATCATAAAACACTTTACATAAAACAGAAAGAAATTGACCAGCTAAGGCAATAATCAATACCACCGAAACTGGTTTTCCGACTAGGGTGAGATTAAATCCCACTGAAGAAAAGCTGAGAATCTCACATGAAACCCTCGCTTGAAAAATCACCTGAGTTCTCAATCGAAATGCCAAGAAAGACTCGCCCGCTCTCTTTCCTCTTATGTCTCTTTTAAAACTCAATTACATGAAAAAAGCAACAGAAAATTACCTTGGCTGAGATTTACCTATGACCAAAACTATGTGCTCTACGATACTTATTTATTTATTATTATTAGTTTTTTTTTTTTTAAATCAGTCCAACGAGTCAATTATTTAGGGATATTAAAAAATAAAATAAAGATGGTGACAAAGTCTGTCGACACCATCCAAAAAGTTATGGAAACTCTAGAAAATTTCGGGAGGAGTTTTACGGGAACTAATTTGTATAGTCTGAGTACGTGGGGAAAAGAAAAATTCAAATTCTTTGTAGATAGGGACATGAATTCAATATACATTTGGTAAATCGTAGTATTATCAAAGTGCTTAAGTTGTATTCTTTAAATTTTAATAAAAATGATATGATGTTTTATACAATGCTATTATTGGATTTCATTTTAATAGAAAATTTTATGGAAACTCAAGAAATTTTGGGGAATGTTTTATGGAAGTAATATGTATAATAGGGAAATTCAGGGTTTTTATGAGTCTCCGTAGTGATATATTTTAAACATATATTTTTGTAAATTGCAATGTTATCACAAAGTTGTATTATTTAAATTTTAATATAAAAAATATATTATTTTATATAATGTTATTATTGGATTTAATTGTAATGAAAAATTGGTAAAAGTTAGTAATTATATAGATATAGGCTTATTTTGAAATAAGACATGTTTAATTTATATATTAATTATTATTATTATTATTTAAAATAAAGTTATAATTTAGGTAGCTTTTAAAAAAAAAAATCTTAGCAATGTGAAATATATTTTAAGATAAGTGTTTGGATTGGAAAAAATGAAATGTTTTACATGATTCTAATGCATATTTTTAAAATGTTAATATTTATGGATAACAGCTCGTTCTTGAATTTAACCCCAACTCGTTCTTGAATTTGCACTGTCATTCCTCGAATGACCAAAATAATATAAATCTTTACTGACTTGACATTATATTCCAAATCCTTCACAAAGGCATTGGAAATGGGCTCTAAACAGCGTCTACGATTACTTGCTCTTGTTCTTGCTCTTGGAAAGCAGGACATTAAATTGTGCTTTCTATTTACAACTAATTTTTATCTACAACTAATTCCTATTCAAATTTAATTTATATATAATACTCAGTGTAAATATTACTCCTAATTTGTAAACTGAATAACTTTTCAAAATAAATATCCCTCACTCTTTGGACCAAAAGGAATTCAAAAAAATAACAAAACTGGATGTGCCCACTGCTTTCCGTAAGGTTTCAGAGATGCTCACTTCAACTTATAAAGATTCTTAACTTCCTCCATGGTCAATTAAAATTGAAAGCTTTTAGAACTTTTGTAGAGTAGGCATTATTCCCAACGTGGAACCAAAGAATATAGCGAAACTTTGCACTGCTATTACTCGAATGGGCAACATAATCTACATATGTACTGACTTGATATGATTTTATATGTGTTGGACATTATTTTCCAAATCCTCCACAATAGTAGCTCTTGGATCTTCAGTTCAGTTTTTGGTTGCATTCTATGTTAGGAGTTAATTATAAGTGTCATTCTAATTATTTTCAAGATATAAGTGTCTAGAGAGGATGTTTGTTGTGTTATATAGGGTACTCCATATATATTGCTGTAAGTAGTGGAAGGGAATATTTTGAAAAGAAAAACCATGCCTGACCGGGTTTTGTTTCTGGATTTATTAGTGTCGGTATCGAAAAAGCGATCCAGCAGATCATTTATCCAGAAAAGATTTGGTGTCTCTTAAAGATGTCGTAATGAAAATAGAGCCTCTAGTTAAGCAAATCCAGAGATACCGCTAGGCAATAAACATGAAAAAGAAAGATAAGTTTTCCTTTGTCAGCAAATGGCTTAAAGATTCGGATGCCCTTCTCCAAGAGGCATCAGAGATGGCACGACGTTACACAATAACAACGTGTAACGTCGTTCTTCGTTATCAAACCAGCATGAAGATCTCCGGTTTGATTTCACAGATCAACGAACATCTCAAATTGTCCCCTTTGGTTCAGTTAGCCCAACTTCCAGAGCTTCCCATTGCTATCAAAGTGGTAGGGAGGGCAATGGGCGACAACACTCTTCCAGGGCAGTGGGAATGCGCTCTAAGCAGTCTTCCAAATACCGACAGCGTCTACGATTGCTTGCGGTTGATTTATGACGCCCTTGGTCACGAGGACATTAATATGCAATTATGCTTTCTATACATGGCCGCTTGCAGCTTAAAAGGCCAAGTTTTTGTTTGAATATTGGAAATTCCAGAATAAGAATGGAGAGAATAAAACTCTCCTCTACAACACAGAGAAATTAAAATTCTTTTGACAGGAGACAGAATTTTCAAAATGTAAAATGAACTTCTATTTCTTTCAAAAAACTGTTACAAATTATTCCTCTGGCACAGAGGGATTACAAAAACCAGGACTGCTACACACACAGTGCCAATCAACTCTCTGTCTTCGAAAAATACACTCTGTCATGGTGAAAAATAACACTGTTTTGTATTACTGTTCTGCATCGTTGTGCGAAAACATAACCAAAAATAATAATACAACAGGCTCGGGGCCTTTTTATTTTTATATGCCGGGCATATATTAAAAAAATTACAAAACATATATAAAACTTAAAACAAGGAAATAAACCAAATTACAAAGGAAAAAACCTTTCGGAACTTTAAAAAATATCAAATGCGCGACGTACGAGTGGGGACCACATCGCAATCAGCAATCGCTGATAAAACTTTGTGATTGAGCGATGTGTGATGTTGCGATTGCGATTGGATCGCATCGCAAACATCCGACGGAATAATGCGATTGCGATTACAACACAGACGCGACGACCATACATAAAACATGGCTCATAAAGCAATCGGGTCCAAACTTTAATGTTGTGTGATCGAGCCTCGTTTTAAAGAGGTTCCGATTGCAATTCAAAAACCAGACGCGATACAACAATAAACTGTGCCATAAAACAATCGGGTCCGTGCTTTGAATTGTGATTGGGGCATACTAAAAAATGGTCGCGATTCATGACTTGCGATTGCAATAAAACACTGCCACGTGGTCTTGTGGACCCACGAGCCTCGGCTGTGGTGGAGGGTGATTTTAACATAAATTTTGGTTGTAATATATACAACCATTCTGCTTGCTGAACATTACCACATCTGCAACACATTTGTTATATAAAACATAAAACATATATGTATTGCGATTTGGGCATAAGTGGTGGGGACCACTTGTCCCGCCATTCAAAAATTAAAGGACTTCCGCCTATTTTAATATGTTTTTCTCCATTCTGGTTGTTGAGGGCTTAATAGCCCGAAATGAATGTTTTAATGAGTTCTTCTCCTCCGTAGTTCAGAAATACAGGAGTCTTCATTCCTCCTATAGAAAACAGCTATGCCCATCACCGAATTAACTTCCTCTACAATTTGTGGTTGTGGCCCATCCATGACTAAGTTCATCCTTACAGATTTCCCATTCTTCTTGAATGTGTAGTGCTGTGTACGCATACTCTGTTGCGCTTCCTCTGTACTCCTTTCTTCTTTACCAATGGCTAGCAGGTGGCTTTAATTATTTCAACACTCCCCCTTAAATTCAGCTGCTGGGTTATCCATCATACCCAAGCATTTTCTTAAAAATTCAAAGGTGTTCTGCCCCAGTGGCTCTGTTAAAATATCTACATATTGCTCCTCTGTTTTACAATGTTGTAAAACAATTTCTCCATTGTTCACCAATTCTCTGATATAATGAAATTTTGTATCTATGTGTTTTGTTCTTTTATGAAACACAGAATTCTTTGATAATGCAATAGCTGAGCTATTGTCACAATAAATCACTGTCCCTTTTTCTTGTTCTTGGCATAAACTTCTCAACATTCTTCTCATCCAAATTTCTTGACACCTTGCTGTTGTAGCTGCCACATATTCTGCCTCTGCTGTGAATAATGCTACAATAGGTTGTTTCTTAGAAGCCCATGAAATGGCTCCTAAACCCATATGAAAAACATAACCCGAAGTGCTCTTCCGATCATCTACACTTCCAGCCCAATCACTGTCAGTGTATCCAACTAATTCTGAATTTTCTAAAGTAGTATATAAAATACCAAATCTTTTAGTTCCTTTAACATACCTCAAAATTCTCTTTGCTGCTTGCCAATGTGCTTCTTTTGGCTTCTCCATAAATCTGGAAATTAAGCTAACAGCATGCATAATATCCGGCCTAGTTGCAGTCAAATGCATGAGGCTGCCAACTATGCTTTTATACAAGCTTGGATCAACATCCTTGCCGCTGTCATCTTTACTCAACTTCAATCCCATTACTGTGGGAGTAATTGCAGCTTTACACTCGAGCATATTAAATCTTTTTAAAACTTGATTCACATACTTTGCTTGAGAAATAAAAATTCCTTTTTCATTTTTTTCTACTTCTATTCCTAAGAAATATCTCAACAAACCCATGTCAATCATTTCAAATTCATCTTTCATGACTGTTTTAAAATTTTCAATAAGGTAATCATCATTACCTGTAAATATTAAATCATCAACATATAAAACAACATTGAGCATCTTACCATCCTTTTCTTTGATGTAGAGGGTGGGTTCTCCCTCACACTTTTCAAATCCATTTTCCAGTAGATAGGAGTCTATCCTACTATACCACACTCTTGGTGCTTGCTTGAGCCCATAAAGAGCTTTCTTCAATTTGCAGAATTTATGCTCTTGGCCTTTCTTCTCATATCCAAGAGGTTGTTCCACATATACCTCTTCCATTAAAACTCCATTTAAAAATGCAGATTTTACATCCATTTGGTATACTTTCCATTAGTTTTGTGTTGCTATGGACAGCACTGCTCTTACTATCTCCATTCTTGCAACTGGTGCAAAAGTTTCTTCATAATCAATTCCATGCTTCTGCTTATATCCCTTGACAACAAGTCTGGCCTTGTGTCTTTCTATTTTTCCTTCAGCATTGCTTTTGGTCTTATAGACCCATTTAACTCCAATAACTTCTTTACCTTCTGGGAGATTGACCAACTCCCATGTTTTGTTCTTCTCTATGGCTTTAATTTCATCATCCATAGCTTCTATCCATTTTCTATCTTTAATAGCATCTTCAAAATGAATAGGATCATCAACTTGACAATACAAAGCAAATAGGGAATTCATACCTTCATTTGCTGCTCCCTGCTCATAGATATCTCTAATGCTTCTGAATTTTGTTCCACTTTCACTTGGTGTAGTCGTGATTGATAAAGCACTTAGTTCTGCTCTGTGTGGTGTACTCAGTGAACCACTCCCGCTTCTTCTCAAGGGTGTTCTCACTATCGCTTGAGGTGTTCCTTGTTGTCCTTGCATTTGAGGAGGTTGTGCTACGGATGGGTTGTTAATTTCAACCACATCTCCCTCATCTTCATCATGAGATAAACAACTTTTAACATTGACTATTTTCTCAATGCTTCCATCCCATGCTTCCTCTTCAATAAATTGCACATCTCTGCTTATTACAAACCTCTTTATGGATGGGTTATATAATCTATATCCTTTGGAATCTTCACAATATCCAAGGAAAATGCACTTCTCCCCCTTACTATCCAACTTATTCTTCAGCTTGTCAGGAATGTGTGCATATGCCACACATCCAAAAACTCTCATGTGGGTGACTCCCTGTTTTCTGCCACTCCACGCTTCTTCTGGAACTTTGTTCATCACAGCTTTTGTAGGGAATCTATTCAAAATATACACAGCATAGTTTGCTGCTTCTTCCCAATACTCATTCGGCAAGTGCTTTGCCTTCATCATACTTCTCACCATTTCCATTATGGTTCGATTCTTCCTTTCAGCAACTCCATTCTGTTGCAGTGTGTACCTTGTGGTAAACTGCTTGTGTATGCCTTTCTCTCTGCAAAAATGAAAAAATTCCTTTGATATGTATTCTCCTCCTCTATCAGTTCTAAGAACTTTAATATACAACCCGCTTTGTTTCTCTACAAGAGCTTTAAAATGGAAATTTTTTTGAAAGACTTCACTCTTATATTTTAGGAAATAAACCCACACTTTTCTTGTGAAATCATCTATGAAGGTTAGCATGTAATTGCTGCTTGAAACTAATGTTGTTTGCATCGACCCACATAAATCTGAGTGAATGATCTCTAAGGGTGCTTTCACCCTTATGCTTTTCCCTGATGGAAAATTTTCTCTGTGTTGCTTCCCCAAGATGCAGCCTTCATATAGGCTATCAGGCTTCTCAATCAATGGTAAAACTCTTACCATTTCTTTTCTGTGCAACAAATTTAATCCTCCGAAATTGAGATGTCCAAATCTCAGGTGCCATAACCAATTTTCATCTTTCTCTTCCTTCTAAAATTCTTCTTGTGTTACAGCTGCTATACTCTTTCCTTTTCCCTTCAAGTCAGTGTTGAGCTTGAGAGGAAACATTCTATTGCTGGTCACTTGTATTTTAGCAATGATTTTCTTGCTTTGAGGTATATCTTTTATGGTGCACACATCATCTTTGAAAATTACATTGTAACCTTTGTTTATGAGCTTCCCAACGCTCAAAATATTACACTTCAGACCTGGAACATAATACACATCAGGGAAAAATTTCTGCTCACCATTTCTTGCTCGAATACTAACTCTGCCTTTTCCTTTGACATAGATTTTAGTATCAGTCCCTGTGGTCACTTCAGATTTTACTTCTTCATCTAGATTGGAAAACATTGCTCTGTTTCCAGTCATATTATTACTACATCCTGAATCTAAGAACCAAACATCATCTTCTCTATCTTGTGCTACATTACAAGCTAACAACACATTACTTGGATTCTTTTCTTCTTTTGCTACATTAACATTTTACCTATTTTTCATGTCATTTTGCTTCTTTATACATTCATTGGCATAATGCCCATATTTATTGCAATAATGACATTGGACATTGGATTTGTCATACCTTTGTCCATGAGTATGTTGGTGTTGATGTCCACATCGCTGGTTGTTGCATTGGCCATGGCTCTGATTTTGACTGTTGCTCCTTCCATGTGAATGTGAAGGGATGTTCCTTCCACCTCTGTTCTAGCTTCTACCTCTTCCTCTTCCTTTTCCTTGACCTCTTCCTCTTCCTGAAGGAATCTGGGTCTTGAAGGCATGCTCAAGAGATGAATGTTCATCTCTACTCAATCTCTGTTCATGAGTTATTAGTGAGGCATGAAGTTCATCTACTGTGAACCTTGAGAGTTCTTTGGTCTCTTCTATGGTGGTAACAATAACATCAAACTTTGAGGGTAAGCTCCTCAAAATTTTCTCCACAATCCTTCTTTCTTCAAGATTTTCTCCATGGGATCTTATCTGATTTACAATCCCAATCACATGTGTAAAAATTGTGTCTACATTATCTGACTCTTTCATGAAAAGAGTTTCAAAATCTCTCCTCAGCAACTGAAGTTTTGTTGTTTTAACTTTCTCCATACCTTGATAGGATACTTTCAGAGTTTCCCATGCCTCCTTGGATCTCTTAGCTGTTGCTATCCTTGGAAACACACTCTCACTTATTTCCTGATACAAATAGAAGAGGGCTTTATAGTCCTTCTTTCTATTATTCTTCAATAAATCCTTCTCTGCTTGAGTTAAGGCATTAAAAGCTTGCTCATTAGCTGGTTCAACAAAACCATCTTCTACAAATTCACATAAGTCTTGTGAGACAAACAGGGCTCTCATGGTAATGGCCCAATAATCATAGTTATTTCTATTAAATTGTGGAAGCTGAACATTTCCAATGCTCATACCAGTGCTTGGTCCAGCCATTGGTTTTAAACTGAACTCTAAAATTAAACAAACTGTCTTTCCTTTTTATGAGAGAACAAACTCCTTTAAACAACAACAAAAAACAACAGCTCTATTATCTTTGAGAAATACCTGAACTTTGACCTCTGTTGATTTTTCACACTGCTGGAGAAAACACTGCAACAAGTATTATTCTTCTTCAGCTTCTTTGAAACCTTCAAAGAGCCTAAACTAGCTCTAATACCATGTTGGAATATTGGAAATTTCAGAATAATAATGGAGAGAATAAAAATCTCCTCTACAACACAGAGAAATTAAAATTCTTTTGACAGGAGACAAAATTTTCAAATTGTAAAATGAACTTCTATTTATTTCAAAAAACTGTTACAAATTATTCCTCTGGCACAGAGGGATTACAAAAACTAGGACTGCTACACACGCAGTGCCAATCAACTCTCTGTCTTCCAAAAACACACTTTGTCACGGTGAAAAATAACACTGTTGTGTATTACTGTTCCACGCTGCTGTGCGAAAACATAACCAAAAATAATAATAGAACAGGCTCAGGGCCTTTTTCTTTTTATATGTCGCGCATATATTAAAAACATTAGAAAACATATATAAAACTTAAAACAAGAAAATAAACCAAATTACAAAGGAAAAAAACTTTCGGAACTTTAAAAAATATCAAATGCGCGACGTACGAGTGGGGACCACATCGCAGTCGGCAATCGGCGATAAAACTTTGTGATTGAGCGATGTGAAATGTTGCAATTGCGATTGGATCGCATCGCAAACATCTGACGGAACAATGAAATTGCAATTACAACACGGACGTGACGACCATATATAAAACATGGCTCATAAAGAAATTGGGTCTGGACTTTAATACTGTGCGATCAGGCCTCGTTTTAAAGAGGTTCCGATTGCGATTCAAAAACCGGACGCGATACAACAATAAACTGTGCCATAAAGCAATTGGGTTCGTACTTTTAATTGTGATCAGGGCATACTAAAAAATGGTTGCGATTCATGACTTGTGATTGCAATAAAACACTGTCGCGTGGTCTTGTGGACCCACGGGCCTCGGCTGTGGTGGAGGGCGATTTTAACATAAAGTTTGGTTGTAATATATACAACCGTTCCACTTGCAGAACATTACCACATCTTCAAGACATTTTTTATATAAAACATAAAACATATATGTATTGCAATTTGGGCATAAGTGGTGGGGACCACTTGTCCCGCCATTCAAAAATTAAAGGACTTCTGCCTGTTTTAATCTGTTTTTCTCCATTCTGGTTGTTGAGGGCTTAAAAGCCCGAAATGACTATTTTAATAAGTTCTTCTCCTCCGTAGTTCAGAACTACGGGATTCTTCATTCCTCCTGCAGAAAACGGCTACGCCCATCACCGAATTAACTTCCTCTACAATTTGTGGCTGCGGCCCATCCATGACTAAGTTCATCCTTAAAAATTTCCCATTCTTCTTGAATGCGTAGTGCTGTGTGCGCATACTCTGCTGCGCTGCCTCTGTACTCCTTTCTTCCTGCCCAAAGGCTAGCAGGTGGCTTTAATTATTTCAACAGTTTTTTATGGGGAATCAGTTATTCATTCCTAGGTAGGGGAAGGACTACTAGCAAGGAAGGTATTGCAGGATTAGCATCTGCTCCGCTACGACCCATTTGACATTTATCTCAACATTTTAGCAGATCGTTGTTTGATTGAACCGATCATGAGGAATTTTGAAGCGCAAGTACTATTTGTCACCATCCACGACGTGCTCCAGGATCTGGCAACCAGAGTTGCAGAGGAAGAAGAAAGTTTCTACTGTCGTGGGGCAAGATATTTGACAGCATTGAATGAATATGAGATCTCTGAACACAGCCGGATATTTTTTAGTAGGAAAAAATTCTTATCGCTTCCCGAGTCTTTCAGAGTTCCACAAGTCCGTTCATTCGTAATGATGTTCAACAAAGATTTCACTATAATTCCCAAAAGGGTCATGGGAAATATGGTCTCTATTAAGGTTTTGGATCTGAGTAACATGTCACTAAAGTCTTTGCCAAATAGTGTGGGTTGTTTGAAACAGCTAATATGCATGGATTTAAGCAACACCCCCATAAAAGCACTACCTGAATCTCTTACATATTAGAATTAGTTAGGATTACGCTTGCTTTAGTATATCTTGGATTGGTTTTGTTGAGGTTGTTGAGAGATTTTCTCAACCTCTCTCTCCAAGATTAGAATCAGTTGGATCTCACTCCAACTATATGTATCTCTTGTGTATGTGAGTAATACAATTAATTATTGTGTGTTATTTTTGTGGAATGGCTTCTCTCTCTAATTTTAATATGGTATCAGAGCCTCTACTAGCTTAAATCCCTCACGGGATGTCCAGGAAGATGTGAGAGCAATAATTGTCAAACCACTGCTGTAGGAGAGTAGGAGAGTAGATAGTTTAGTGAATTTATTTTCTTGGTGAAAGTTTTTTTGTGTTTGTTATTTTATTTTGTTGTGTGTGTTTTTCATTAATTTTAATCGGAAAATCAATGCAAGAAAAATTCATGGAGGTTCGCCTGGCATACTAGAGGAGCTGTTTAGCGTGGATGAATTAAAAGAAATGCATTATTTGCAGGTGGCGCTGTCGGAATCCATGCGACTGTACCCGCCAATTCCTGTAGAGATTTTAGAGGCTGTTGATGATGAGATCCTGCCCGACGGAATGAGAGTGAAAAGGGGTCTACAGTGTTGTGCCTTTTCTACTCCATGGGTCGAATGGAGAGCATCTAGGGTAAGGATTGCCGCGAGTTCAAGCCAGAACAATGGCTCGAAAACGGGAAATTCAAGAACAAGTCGGAGTTTGTATACCCGGTTTTCAGCGAAGGGCCATGTCGGTGCCTGGGAAGGGAGGTTGGCAATGTGCAGATGAAATGGTTGGCATCCTCCATTGTTGTTTTTTACTGTGTCAAAGTCGTGGGCGTGCGTCGTGTCGTTCTGAAATTGGGAATGATGTTGGGCGTGAATTTCGATCTGAAGGTTCGAGTCTACACACGCTAAATTATTTGGCACACATTGTGCAAACTATGTTTATTATGATGGTTCTCGATTTACAGTTTTGTGGATGACACAACACTAGGTATCAAATAAAGGCGTTGTCTCGTGTAACCACAAATTACTTTAGAAATTTATTTAGCGCAACGAAAGTCATAGCGTTGCATGGCAGCATATATAAATTCGAGAAGCCAATGAGAGTCACAGAACTGATGATCGACAATATGGGGAATTTTGTCTGTAATTCTGACATTTTGCAGGTCGGACGCCAAATCTCAGCACTGACAGTGAACGAGGAGCTCGAATTGGAGAATCTCTATTTCCTTCTCCCCGTGTGCAAACTCAACCACTTGTTCTTACCTTTCGAGATAAATTCCCTCACCAATTCTACTTTCAAGAGGTCAACCTCCAAATTCAAGAGCATCGCCAAAATCCTTCCTGTGTTGGGCGCCTACTAGAGTCTCGGTGACATAAAATTTGCGAGAATTCAGCGAAACGAAGAGACGAATGCTAAGGAGGAAAACGCTGAGCAAAGGGACAGTGGTGGGTCGAAATTGCTGAAATTGTTGGTTATGTATGCTATTGGTTTGATTTACGTTGGATTTGTGGGTTTATTGGTGAGAGTAGTGTTTTGTTGGTTTGTAAAATTTTATAATAAAGAATCAATTATTGAATAGATTTACACAATTTAAAATAGTGTTTCTCAACGTTCTTCGGTGTCGAGAGGAAGTATCGCTAATTTGATTGTGAGAATCTGTTATATGTTGTAGACTCTTGTTGTACTTCAGTGCTCCAAGATCGACAGTTACAGGTTACCTTTACCTTATGAGTTTGTAAGTGTGTAAAGGTCACTTTGTAAGATTGATCGTTGATCATATTCTGTACCTAGAATATTTTCCTATAGACTGTTGAAATTTATTCTTCGGGGTTATTTCACAGATGGAGATATTTCCATAGGGTAGTTCAGTGTCGTGACTCTTCTTCAGGGGTGTCAAGAATCTTTAATCTTACAAATTCAACATTTCTAGTCAGAAACAAATGTATTTTAAATGACTTGAATCGTAGCTCGAAAATGGTGGAGAAAAGAGCGTTGTCTATGAGATCTCAGAGTGGGTACAAATGTTAATGAAGACCAGATCAGACAAAGAGACGAAAGTTCAAAGTGTTGTAATTGTGATTAATTATTATATGTTTTGTAAAGTAAGCATTAAGGGAGGGTATTAGAATTAGTTAGGATTATGCTTACTTTAGTATATCTTGGATTGGGTTTGTTGAGGTTGTTGAGAGATTTTCTCAACCTCTCTCTCCAATATTAGAATCAATTGGATCTCACTCCAACTATATGTATCTCTTGTGTATGTGAGTAATACAATTAATTATTGTGTGTTATTTTTGTGGAATGGCTGCTCTCTCTAATTTTAATATTACAAATCTTTTAAACCTCCAGATTCTCAACCTTGAAGGGACTAGCATCACAGAATTACCGTATGGAATTCAAAAGTTGGCATCCCTCAAGTTTCTTGACCTTTCGTTTTGTAAAGATTTGTAATATGTACCTTGCAGCATCTCAAAGATGGCCTCTTTGCAATCCTTGTTGATGACGTACTCTGACAGCTCGTGGAAAAAACCGGTTGGATATGGACAGAAAAGAGTTGCTTGCATTGATAATTTAGCTACTCTAAAGCAGCCAAAAAGATTGCATCTTCAAAATAATGGGAAAATTATCATTGAGGGAACATTAGGGAGTATGATCGAAATGGAGACTTTATTTTTGGTACTCACAGAGATGGAAAACTTACCATATGACTTTAGTAAGATGTCAAAGTTGAGAAGACTGTCACTGGGACAGTGCTCTAACTTGGTTACAATGGGGAGCAATTTTTGTGATCTTCAAAATTTGAAGTATCTTCAATTGTCTAGGTGCCATAATCTGGAAGAACTTCCACATTTGCAGACGCTAAGGAGTTTCAGGAAATTGGTGATTTATGCTTGCCCCATGCCGAGGCAGCTTCCGAAATAATTTGGTTGCAGAGGGGCATTTCCTTCATTGGAAATATTCTCTCTTGCTTATTTACGGGAATTGGAAGAGTTACCAGAGGTAGAAGTGGAGGCAATTCCTTTACTCCAAGTTTTGACTATAATGATTTTGTTGGAGATCAGAAGCACAGCAGATTCAACTAAATACTCAGCAAATAAATCAAGCACATAAGACACAGAGGTTTAACGTGGTTCACCCAACCAATCTGGGCTACATCCACACAACATAGGCATCGGCAATCTTTATTATCAAACAGGAGATTACAAACTCTCACACACACACCAAACAATCCGTATGGATACCTGTTATATAGCAAAGAGAATCTAACTGCCTCATAAATCCTCTCACATCAAATTTAGGATGCATTAACTCCCTCCCAACAAACTGGAGCTAATCTAGGAACTAATTCCTATTGTTGTCATCTACTGAGATTTTGCCTATTTTATTGAAAACAGAAAATCTCAACAATCTCCACCTTGACAACAATTAGCCTGATGCCCTGTTATTATTATTTTATCTCTTATGCAAGCCAAGAGAAGCCAAACACCAGCGTAGCTTCTCTAACAAAACTGGTTTCGTGAACATGTCTGCACAATTCTCCTTTGTATGCACCTTTTCAAGAGAGACTCCCCTTTCAGTGATAACTTGTCTTACAAAATGGTACTTGATCGGTATATGCTTTGATTTACTATGATAGGCCGGATTCTTAGCCAAATGTATTGCACTTTGACTATCACAAAGTAACCTGATGTTGTCCTGTAACCTACCAAACTCACCAAGCAAACCTTTCAACCAAACCGCCTCTTTGCAAGCATGAGAAGCAGCAATGTATTCTGCTTCAGTAGTGGATAAAGCAACAATGTTCTGTAGCTTTGACATCCAACTAATAGCTCCACCTGCAAGAGTAAAGACATACCCTGAAGTTGACCTTCTCTTATCCAAATCACCTGCAAAATCAGAATCAACATATCCACAAACATATTCACTGCTCCTGTTATAAGTGATACAATAATCACTTGTGCCTCTCAGATATCGAAGCACCCATTTCACTGATGACCAGTGTTCTTTGCCTGGATTTGCCATGTACCTGCTGACAACCCCAACTGCATGTGAAATATCTGGTCGAGTACAAACCATCGCATACATAAAACATCCTACTACATTGGCATATGGAATTCGAGACATATAATCCTTTTCTTCATCTGTATTAGGACATAAACTGGAAGAAAGCTTAAAATGGGAAGCTAAAGGGACTGACACAGGCTTCACATTGTTCATACGAAATCTCAAGAGTATTTTCTCAATATACTTCTGTTGTGATAGCCACAGCTTACCATTGCTCCTGTCTCTGAAAATCTCCATGCCCAAAATCTGTCTTGCTGCTCCTAGATCTTTCATATGAAACGTTCTTACCATCTGAGTCTTCAACCTGTTGATTTCTTCAATGCTTTTGCTTGCTAAAAGCATATCGTCAACATACAACACTAATATAATGAACATGCCATTACTTAACTGCTTAAAGTAAACACAATGATCATATTCACTTCTTATATATTTTTTACTCAACATGAAAGAATCAAATTTCTTGTACCACTGTCGAGGTGACTGCTTTAGACCATACAATGACTTCTTGAGCCTGCAGAAAAATTTCTTATTGCGATGCTGAACAAACCCTTCCAGTTGTTCCATATAAATTTCCTCATCTAAATCACCATGTAAAAACGCAGTCTTAACATCTAGTTGTTGTAATTCTAAATCAAGCAAAGCAACTAACGCTAACACAATTCTGATTGAAACTATTTTAACAACTGGTGAGAAAATCTCATGAAAATCTATGCCTGCTTTCAGAGAAAACCCTTTTGCAACCAGCCTTGCTTTGTATCTGTCCTCCGAATCATTCACACCCCGTTTTACCTTGAAAAACCCATTTACAACCCACAGTTTTCCTGCCTTTGGGAAGTTCAACCAGATCCCATGTGCCATTCTTACCTAAGGCCATCATTTCTTCCTTCATGGCTGCTTTCCATTTGTCACTTTTTGAACCTTCTGCAGCTTCCTGATAACACAAAGGTTCATCATCGTTAGCGGTCAAAGCAACTGAAGTAACATAATCATCATACCATTTCGGCGGGCGTTTGATTCTTGTAGACCTCCTTAAGGATGTTTCTGGTGCTTCCACAATTGGCTGACTACCATCTGTAGGAAATTCTTCATGATCACCATCTGAGACCTGTTCACGACCTACATCTGAACCATGTTCATAATCTGATTCTGAAACTTGTTCATGACTAGAATCTGAACTATGATCATCATGACTATCATTAGAAGTGCTGTCAAACTGAATGTGCTGAAAATCATCCTGTTTCAATTTATTATCTACATCTAACTGTACAAGAGAGGATTCATCAAACTTTACATCTCTGTTGATGATGATTTTGCGGGTAGTAGGATCCCACAATCTAAATCCCTTTGTTTTATCACCATACCCAACAAAGATATACCTTTTTGATTTTGGATCTAATTTAGTTCGCTGATGTTTAGGCACTAGAGCATATGCATCACAACCAAACACTCTGAGTTTAGAATAATCACAAGGGTGACCTTTCCATACCTCTTGAGGAATCTTGCAACCTATCGTTGTCGATGGTGACCGATTTATCACATAACAAGCTGTAGCCACCGCTTCTGTCCACAACTCCTTCTGCAAACCAACGTTACTCAGCATACTCCTTGCTCTCTCCAAAAGAGTCTTGTTCATGCGTTCAGCAACTCCATTTTGCTGAGGAGTATAAACAGTAGTCTTATGTCTCTCGATCCCTGCATCCTTGCAATAGTTTTCAAACTCCTTGGAAGTAAACTCACCACCATTTTCAGTTCTTAAACATTTTATTGTTCTACCAGTGTTGTTTTCTACCAATGCTCTAAACTGCTTGAAAACTGAAAAAACATCAGACTTTCTTTTCAACATGTAGACCCACACCTTCCTAGAAAAGTCATCAATAAATGATACAAAATAAGATGAACCACCATATGAGGTTGTAGGGGCTGGTCCCCAAACATCTGAATGAATATAATCAAGTATCCCTTTACTAGTATGTTTGCCTATTTTAAATTTTTGTTTACTTTGTTTGCCAAACAGACAATGTTTACAGAAATCTAACTTTTCAGACTTTAGATTAGGAAGTAATTTGCGATCAGCCAAAATCTTTAACCCTCTTTCGCTCATATGGCCCAACCTTTGATGCCATAGGCGAATGGAACTACTGTCATGTTCAGACACCGTAGACACATGATCTGACCCTATTCTTCCTTCTAATTGAAACATATTTCCTACTTTCTTAGCCCTCATTACTAGTAAGATACCTTTATAGATTTTCATAACTCCACCTTGAATTACAGTTTTATATCCATTCGTATCCAATGCTCCTAAAGAAATTAGATTTTTTCTTAAGTCTGGAACATGTCTCACACCTGTTAACAATTTAGTTGTGCCATCAAACATTTGCAGTTGTATACTTCCTATCCCAACAATATTGCAAGTAACATCATTACCCATGTACACGACGCCATCATCAACAGATCTATACATCTTAAACCAGTCTTTATGGATACACATGTGGTTAGATGCCCCGGAATCTAACAACCAATGTTGATCATGTTTTGACATATTAACAGACAACACTTCGTCGCTCATACCTGAACCAGATGTCGAACCTGTATCTGTCGTGTTTGCTTCTTTCTTCTCTGTCGAAGAGTCTCCTTTCTTCTCTGTTTGCTGTCTCTTCCAACAGTCCTTCTTCAAATGCCCCGATTTTCCACAAAACCAGCACTTTACTTTGCTCTTCTTCCTTTTCGACTTTGAACGCGAGTTGCTGTGCTTACTGAAGCGTCTTTCTTTAGAACGACCTCTAGCCATCATTGCCTCTGATGTAGAGGTGTCAGCATTCGACCGCTTCCTGGTCTCCTCGGACAAAAAAGCTCCGACGACATCGTCAAACTCAAGGATGTCTGCAGTACTAAAGCTTATGGAAGTAACAAAGTGATCCCACGATTCGGGCAATGAACACAATAGAGTTATTGCCTTATCCTCTGAATCAAATTTTACATCTAGACTTTGTAATTGTACCAATAGAGTATTGAAAACATTCAGATGGTCAGTAATCGAGGTACCTTCCTTCATCCGCAAACCATAAAGCTTTCGCTTCAGGAGAATCCGATTTGTCAAAGATTTCGTCATGTAGAGCTTTTCAAGCTTCATCCACAAGCCTGCGGTGGTCTTCTCTGACACAATGTTGAATAGAACGTCATCCGCCAGACATAACCGAATTGCGCTCAGAGCTCTGTCATCCAACTCATCCCATTCATCCTTCGTCAAGGAAGAAGGCCTTTTGCTTTTCCCCAACAGCGCTTTCGCCACGCCTTGTTGAATTAGCAGATCGTGCATCTTAACCTTCCAGATCTCGAAATTATTCTTGCCATTAAACTTCTCAATTTCAAAACGGGCACTCTGAGTTTTCGCCATCTTGTTAAAAACAAACAATCTCCAAATCCAACTTTTAAATAAAGAATGCCCTTTTTAATATATTTTAATCAAAAAAAAAAATTTGATTAAAAAATTGCCCTTGCCCCAAAAAAAAATGCTACCCTTCACCATATAAAAAAAGGCCTTTCACTTCATACCATATGCAAATGGTATTAGAATTACAAATCGATTTTTTTCCTTTTTAAATCAACTGCTTCAAAAAATCGTTTTAATTAAACCACTTCAGAAAAAAAAAAAACCGATTCTTCACAAATCGTTTTATGAAATATGAAACACAAAACGATTTCTAATAAAATAAATCGACCCCTTTTTTCTTCAAACGGCATTTAATAACTGAAGGCATTCCGATACCTGTCTAGCTCACGGAGCAGCGACTCCTCATTCGTCGATTTCCATATATTAGCTCTTGGTTAAATGATCAACGACTTACTGTGTTTGTCACGGCACTAATGGTTTCACGCAGTTCTGGTCAGCATTTCAATGCACTAACAATTTTGCGCACCATTCAACTGAATACACCAGCAGGCAAGAAAATACACACCACGCAGCAATCCTCCTTACGCAGACACGCTCCACGCATCAGCTCCAGTGGACATACGCAGATACGCTCCACGCACAGAACAGTCGACCTCCACGCAGGTGGAACAAACGACCTCCACACAGCTTGAACAACAGTGCGCACCAATCAACGCACCTGCAACCTCCACGCGCAGGTTTGAATAGCGCCCTCCACGCAGGTTGGACACACTCCCCAGCACACCAGGCAGCACACTTGGGACCGAGTTCTCTCTGCGCAACACCTCCAGGCACGCAGTCCAACACGCGTTTGCGCTCCACCTCCAGCACGCGCTCCAGCTGCGCCACGCCTCCAACTGCTCCGATACCACTTGTTGGAGATCAGAAGCACAACAGATTCAACTAAATACTCAGCAAATAAATCAAGCACATAAGACACAGAGGTTTAACGTGGTTCACCCAACCAATCTGGGCTACGTCCACACAACATAGGCATCGGCAATCTTTATTATCAAACAGGAGATGACAAACTCTCTCACACACACCAAACAATCCGTATGGATACCTGTTATATAGCAAAGAGAATCTAACTTCCTCATAAATCCTCTCACATCAAATTTAGGATGCATTAACTCCCTCCCAACAAACTGGAGCTAATCTAGGAACTAATTCCTATTGTTGTCATCTACTGAGATTTTGCCTATTTTATTGAAAACAGAAAATCTCAACAAATTTTTCCTTTAAAAATATTATCAGAAAGTTATTTACAGTTAAAAACACTTAAAACAATAAGAATTTACGGTGACTCAATATTAATAAATAATTTAAACAATTATAATGAAAATAAAATTTAGTGAAAGAGCCTGAGCTGAACATCCAAAAAGTTCTAAAAACTCTATCGATTATCACAGAAGGTGAAGATAAGTTTGGAGTAGTCTCTTATAGCACGGAAACTTGGGGAAACAAAGATTTCCTATCCTTTATGAGTCTCCTTATTGATATATATTGAATATATATTTTTTATGGCACTTTATATATTGATATATTTTGTATTGGCACTTTATATATTGAATATATATTGATATATTTTAAATTTCAAATCAAAGGCTTTCGCAATTTTTTTTGAATTTACAAAAACAAGCATGTATTACTAACATACCCACTAATAAGATGCATTATCTATACATTACCTTTTATTTACATAAAATCATAACCATAGAAAACTTTTTTCACCTTTACATTCATGTTTCGAAATCGAAGCTTAACATTAACGCTTATATTCCTCACCAAGCATGGTAAAGTCCCATGGTTCATATTTTCATTAAAAAAATAACCAGTTCATACAAAAAAATGCCAAAAAATTGGCCTATGTATCTCATCACTTGTTCCCGGGCCTCCTCTTATGAGGAAAAATCAGCCTAAACAGAAATAGAGTCTGAGTATTTGATAATAGAATTGACTTTAATAAAAACTATAAAGTGTTGGTCAGTTCAAGTTAAAGTTTTTAAAAACTGAGTACAATGACAACATAATTAAAACAACACTGAAAAATCCATAAAATGATATCTGAAGTAAACTTTCCAAACAAAAGGGGGGCTCTCTTTCTCCATAGGACCTTCTAGCCCTATTGCTCGAACCTTCTAGTTGCCCAGAGCATGTTGTAAACCCTCCTTAGAAAGGAGGTCTCCCTTGACATTCTGTTCCCTGTAAATGTGACATACAGAAATATAAGTAAAATGATCTTTCAAATGCCATAACTCCTCAATAATAGCACTTAGTAAATAGTTTTGACAAGTAAGCTCCTTGTTGAACCATTTGATGATGTTTGGTGAATCTCCAAAACCTGAACTGAAAGTAAACCCAAGTGTAAAAGCTAGCATAAAAGATTGTGGAAATCTTTTATTTCTGCATAATTGATTGTCCCATGAACAAGCCCTATAGAGGCCTCCAATCTCCTATCAGATTTGAAATGTACCACTAATCCAACCCCACATATGTTTTCTGAACTATAGGCTACGTCAAAGTATGGCCACAAAGTGTCACCCCTTATCTTCTCTTGGATGATATGCCTTTTGATTGTTTTTTAGCTCTGCTTTAGCAATAATTCATATATAGCAGCACATTCAGAAGCTACTAAGGGATACAAAATCTCGTGATCTCTGAAGGTAGATCTGTTCCTTGCTAACCAGAGTCCCCAATATATAATCAATGGGATCACTTTGTCTTTCTCCTCACGACAATTGTTCCACCAGTTCTTCCATGTTTCAGCTACGAAAACCCCTCTCCAATTTTCTGATATTCCGGTCTGATTCCTGAAATATTCCCACACAAATTTTCCAAAAGAGCAGTGGATGAACAGGTTAGGGATAGTTTCCTCCTCCGATTTTAATAGGGGATATATCCATGGACCTTCCTTCTTCCTTTTTTGTATGTTATCCCAGGTGGGGATTTTATTTTTCAGAATACACCAAAAGAAGAGTCTGCTTTTTGTTGGACACTTCAGTTTCTAGAGAGGTTTTTCTCACCAATCCGGGATATCCCACCCTTTCTTGGACATGAGATAGGCATAGCCAAATTTACGGGATTATCTACCCAACGGGGAGTGAGCCCATTGGAGTTCATCTGGCCTGTCTCTGACCTGAACATTTGATCTATTCAGTTCCCTTGTAAATTAATGCCAAGCCTCATTCCATTAGGGGTTCAACTTAAGTTCTTCTCTTGTTATCCACCCTTCGTTCCATAAGGTAGTGTCTTCTTCTTTTGAATTTTGGTTCACGAAAATGATACCTTTGTCAGATAAGTGGTTCCTTAAGCCTTCAGAGACTGAAAACCCTTAATTACACCCCACCCATGGGTCCCATCCTATCCGAACCTATTGACCATTCCCTAACTGCCAAACCAGGCCTTCCTCGATGATCTTCATGGCCCCTAGAGTTTCCCTCCACACCATCGAGTCATTGGAGGACTTTTTAACAGGGGATCTCATCCAGTCTAGCAAGAGCCTCAAATAATTGTACTTCCTTTTCATGACCGATGTCGAAATATAATCCTTTAACAGTATGTTCCATCCCATTTTTGTAGCTAAGGATGACACAAAGGAGGGGAGTTCCTTGATATCCCAACCCCCCAAACCTTTCAATCCCGCAATCCTTTCCCATGCCATCCATGGGAGCACTACCACCTCCTTTGAGCCTGCCCATAAGAATTTGTTGCATATTTTCCAGATTCTCTCTAGAATTCCTTTTGGAATCCAAGAGAGCATGGCCCAAAATACTTAAATAGCCATTGGCACTGATTTGATTAGTATCAGCCTCCCTGCTCTAGATAGCCACTTGTAGCTCCAGATTTTAACTTTTTTTTTTCAATTTTCGCCACCATCCACAACTAGTCTTTGATTTTGTATGAGTCAGGCTTTAGGATAAATCCTAAGTATTTGAAGCTCGTGTTCATCTGATTTAGCTCAAAAGGAAGTTCTTCTATTGTTCTCCTCGATTCCTCTCGCGAGAGGCCTTCAAAAATAATAAAGGATTTTTGGCTATTAATACTCATACCCGTGGCAATAAGGAAGAGGTCTAGGGAGGAATTGATATAAGAGATGTCTCTTCTACTGTTATCACTGAAAATTAGGATATCATCTACAAATAGAAGATGTGTGATATGTACATTTGTAGCTACTTCTATTCCTTTGATTTCCCCTCTCCTTTTAGCTTCCACTATCATCTGACTTAGTCCTTCTGCCGCCAGCAGGAAGAGTAAAGGAGAGAGAGGGAAACCCTCGCGCAACCTTCTTTCGCTCTTGAAAAAAGAGGTTACTGCCCCATTTATCAGGACTACAAAGCTAATGCCAGTGATACAATCCATCACCCATGTGATAAAATCATGGTGGAATCCCAGATGTGTTAGCAGCAGCCTGATATATATCCAACTTATTTTATCATAGGCCTTTGATAAATCGATCTTTATGATCAACCCTTTCCTCTTGTACCTTTTCATACACTGCATTACTTCTTGAGCTACTCTAATTTCTTCGTGAATCTCCCTTCCCTCTAGAAATAAAAATTGTTCCTTAGAGATATTCTTAGAGAGGACTGGTTTTAATCCAACTGTTATAACCTTTGCAATAATTTTGTATACAAAGTTACACAGGGAGATGGGACGAAAGTCTACAAAGGAGCCAAGGTCATCCAGTTTTGGGATAAGTGTAATAAAAGTTGAGTTCAACAATTCAAAAATAGCTCCTTTACCCTTGATTCCTCCACCACCGTTTTAACGTCCTCCCCCAGAGATTCAAAGAAGTGCTGGTATAATTCCATAGTCCACCTGTCTGACCCCAGGATTTTTTCCTTTTGCATTTCTTTTAGAACTCCTTCCACTTCCTCCTTAGTCACCGAGCTCGTAAGCATTTCATTTTCCTCTTCATCGACATATCTTTGAAAGAGTTGTGCCACTTTTACTACTTCTGCAATAGTAGTTTCTGCGGGGTCTTGCTAGAGGTTCCTAAAATGATTCTGACCCATGCGGGCTAGGTCCTGAAAGGATTTTTCAATCCTGCCTTCTTTTGTTATCATCCCCCAGATTGTGTTTATATTCTTCCTCGCATTTGCATACATGTGGAAAAAATTAGAGTTTTCATCACCAACAAATAACAAAATAGCCCTGCTCGTTTGTCGCCATTGTTCCTCTCTTCCTAGAAGGATCTTCATTCTTTCAACCCCTAGGGATTTAATATTGTCTCACTTTTCCTCTGTTGCATACCCATCTTCTTCGGGCCCTTCCAATTTGTCCAACTCCTTACCTATCCATTTAAGTCTTTCCTCCTCAACACCTTTCTTCTTTTTTTCCCAATCAATTGTGACTTGCTTCATTTTCTTGAGGTCTTTCAGGAAGGAACTAGCTTTGTTATGGTGATCCTCAGCTCCCATGGGGATCCAATTCTCTTTGAAGAGGGAGTTGAAAGAGTCCTCCTTTAGCCACCCTGGGTTGAATTTTAAAGGGGAGCCAGGTTTGGCATTAGATCCTTTTATTTCCAAGAGGATAGGGTGATAATCGAGACCCCCCCCCTCCCCCCCCCCTTCTCCAATCCATTGCCAGATCTATGGAATTGTGCCCACAAGCTCCTCAATAAAAATTATGTCCAGTCTCTTGGCTACTCTGGCTTCTCCAAGTATTATGTTCTGCCTAGTGGGCCTCATCTTTGAGGGGAATATACATATATCATCTTATCGTCAGTAATTTTTTAGGAGAAGAAGTTTGACAAGGGGTCATCTCAAGCACTTGGTCCCCACGTTTCTATTTTCCCAATAGAAAAATTAAGGTCTCTGCCAATGATGAGGTTTAAACTGCCCATGAAGGATTTAGCCCAAAGGTCATTCTAGAAATGAAACTCGTCCTGGCATGGCCCATAGATGTTTACAAGGATAAAATTTGAGCAAAAATATAAGGAGTAAACTTCTAGAGCCAAGGCCTGCTCTAGACCCCAGGTGTTGATTAGCTTGAGTTTTCCTTCCCTAAAGTCAGTGGCTAATCCCCCCGACCTTCCCTTAGCATCGAGGCACTGAAAACACCAGCCGTGACAGATCTTAGCTAGTGATTGCACGACCTCTTCTCCAGCCCCCAGAGTGTCCCGAAACATAATTACATCCTACATATTTCTGAATAAGAAACAATGTAAACTTTGAAATGGGAACAGAAATGAGTACCCAATTTTTTTAGGTAGCAAAAAAACATTCGATTTTGAAAAGTGATGATTCAAAATACACTTAATTTTTTTAGCATGTTTTTTACACATTAAATTTTCTTATGTACCAGGTATAAACATTATTTTTAAAATGTTAGTGATTTTTATGTTGATTTTGAAAAGTGTTGATGCCAAGATCCTCCGTTTTTTTAGAAGGCTTATTTTTTACTTTAAATTTTCTAATGTATTAAACACTAATAATTATTTCCTAAATTTAACAATTTTTGAAGTACTCGTCTTATTCCTCTTCACTTACATATTTTTTTTAAGTGTTTTTCCATGTTTTTTTTTTTTCGTTTCATTTTTTTTAGTGAGATATTTGATTTTTTGTAGTGTTAAAAAAAAAGTAAAATTTTAAAGTTTCGATATTCTATCTAATTATATATTGTTAAACAATATTTCATTTCCCATGAAATACTTGTCACTAAAAGCAAAAGAATTTTTAACAATTTACATAAAAATACACATTTTAAATATAGATATAACTGAAAAAATACACATATTAATAATAATAATAATAACATTTTTTTCCAAAAATCAAATGATTCACATAAAGAATGAAGTGAAAAATACATTATACAATTTCTTAATTTTTTATTTTTTATTTTTTAATGTGTTTTTTTCTTATCTTACAACACGAAGTGAAAATCACAAAAAATTATTAAGTTTTTTTTTAATCATAAAAAAAAAAAAAACAAAATCATAAAAATATTAAAGAAGAAAATTTAAGAAATTTAAAAAATTTAAAAATTTAAAAAACAAAAAAACAAAAAAAAAATAATAGTTAGATTGCCCGAGGGTGGCCGTTGTGGCCTGGCGGAGCTGGCTAAGCTCCGTCGGCCCACAACGACCGCCCCTCAGGCCACCCGATGGTGCAAATCCGATTCTCAGAATCGGATTTGCCTCGCTGGGAACCAGATTTGCCCGGCCGGCGGGTCAAACGAGAATCGGATTTTCCCCGTCGGGAATCAGATTTGCCCAACCGGTGGGACAAATGAGAATTAGATTGGCCCCGCTGGTCAGAATCAAATTTTCCTGCTTCGGATTTTCCCCGCCGGGTGGCCTGAGGGGTGGCTGCCATGGGCCAACAGAGCTGGCCAAGCTCTGTTAGCACACAATGGCCGCCCGTTGAGCCACCCGGCAGGGCTAAGAGCTGATTTTGAGAATTGGCTTTCAGCCCCTAGGTGGGCTCAACCCGATTCTGAGAATTGGGTTGAGCCTGCCCAGGGGCCTAAGGGGCCACTGCGCAGGCTCAACCTGATTCTGAGAATCAGGTTGAGCCAACCCAAAGGTTGGAGGGCCACATTTTTTTATTTTATTTTTTTCGATATAATTGTTATTAATTTTTTTTAACTTTTAATCGGTTTTTAAGTTTTTTTTTTTTTTTTTTGAATGTTTTATTAAGTTATTTTAATTTTTTTTAGTTTTAATTATATTTGTGTTCATTTTTTTAATGTTTTTTTAGATATTTTAATTGTGATTATTTTTAAAATTTGTTTTAGGTTTTTTTTTAGATATTTTAATTTTAATTTTTTCAATGTTTTTTCTTTTTTTTCTCAATATATATTTTTTAATTTTATTCTGAGAATAGGCTCTGGCTAGCCTCGCACGAAGAACACCATCGGCCGGCGGAGCACGCCAAGCTCCCTCGGTCGCCACTCAGGCCACTCGTTGGGCCTCAAAGCCGATTCTGAGAATTGGCTGCCCCCCGAGCTGATTCTGAGAGTCGGCTTTCAGCCCCTCGAGCCCCTGGGCGGGCTCAACCTGATTCTTAGATTGAGCCTACCCTAAGTCTTGAGGGCTACAATTTTTTTTATTTTTTTATATATTTGTCATTAATTTTTTAAAACTTTAATTTCTTTTTAGTTTTTTATTTTTTACTTTTTTAATGTTTTATTAAGTTGTTTTATTTTATTTTTAATATTAATTATATTTTTGCTCATTTTCTTATTTTTTAATGTTTTTTTTAGTTATTTTAATTGGGATTATTATTTTTATTTGGTTTAGGCTTTTTTTTTTTACGTTTTTTTTTAGATATTTTAATTTTATTTTTTCAATGTTTATTTTCTTATTTTTTTCTCATTTATGTAAAAAAAATTTATATTTTTTTTTTTAGTTTTAGCTATCTAATATTTTTATTTTGAATTTTGAATCTTTTTACTATGTTTATTTTTTAATTTTATTTATTTTTTAAATGTAATATTTATTTTGTTTTTGTTTTTTTTAATTGTCTAATAAAGTTTTTTTTTTCTTTTGCTAATTTTGTTTTTTTTAATTATATTTTTTATTGTTTAATTATTTTATTTTTTTATATTTTTATATTTTATTTTTATCTTTATCTTTGCAAGTTATTATTATTTTTTATTTTCTATTTTTATGTTTGATATTTTTTGGCTTTTTTATATACTTTTATATATTTGATTTCTTGTTGTCCTTTTTTTAATCTTATATTTTTTTCTAATACATATTTTTATTTACTAATTATTTTTTATAACTATTTTTTTGTTTATTTATTGTTTTAACTCTTGTTTTTATTTGTAAAATTTTGTTTTCATTTTTCTTTCGAAATTTTAAGTTTTTTTGGAGTGATGATATTGTCAGACTAGGAGGTAACTCCGCAAAACTAAAGATGCATTAGATGGAGATTGTGTGTGTACTTATACATGGATGTGAGACTATTGGTATTCACTTCCCAATGTCTTTTGGCTTTCCTTATTTACTAAATTACAATAATATACAATCTAATCCAATCCCTTAGGATTAGGTGTCAACATTCCCCCCTTTAATCTGAAGGGATTCTGGTGAGTCCAAGCATCATTCTGATTTTTTCGAACTTTTCTCTTCCAACCGCTTTAGTGAAGATGTATGTGGTCTGCTCATTTGTGGAACAATGACGTATATGGATAGTTTTGGCCTCAACATGATGTCGAATCAAATGGTATTTTGTATTGATGTGCTTTGTTCGATCATGGAACTTCTTGGCCAAATTTATTGTAGAAGTGTTGTCGATCATGAGTGGTGTTGAATGCATTTGTTTCATCTACAAATCTTCTAGGATTTTCCTGAGCCACACAATTTCCTTTGTTGCTTCAGCTGCTACCACATATTCTACCTTGGTTGTGGAATCTGCTGGAACTAATTGTTTGCGTGATCTCCATGAGACAACTCCTGATCCAAGACTCATTGTATAACATGAAGTAGAAACCCCAGTTTATTTGTCCCCATCAAAGTCTGAATTAGATTATTTGATCAAGCTGAAATCGCCTACCTGTGTATATTTGAGTCAAAAGTCTTGAGTCCCCTTCAAGTACTTTAGAACTCCTTTTGCAGTAGACCAATTTCTTTCACAAGGTTTTTGCATAAACCTGGAGAGGATTCCAACAGCAAATGAGATGTCTGGTCTAGTGGAAGTCAGGTATATAAGACTTCCTACAAGCTATCTATACTTCATTGCATCCTCGAATTCCTTCCCTTCAATGGATATGAGATTCAAGTTTTGTTCCATTGGAGTGGTTAAGGGATTGCATTCATCCATGCCAAACTTGTTCAAAATATCTCCAATCTACTTCTTTGAGAAAGAAATATAATTTTAGGATGTTGAGTTACTTCAATACCCATATAGTAATGAACATAGCCCAAATTAGTCATTTCAAAACCTTTCTTCAATTATTTCTTTATGGATGCAATATAACTCTCATTGTTCCCTGTCATCAAAAGATCATCTACATACACCACAAGATATACAACTGGTTTCCAACTTTCTTAACAAACAAAGTTGCATCATCAAGATCAAAATGTTTGAAGTCAAGTTTCAGAAGATGCTCAGTTAATTTCTCATACCAGGCTCGCGGTGATTTCTTAAGTCCATACAAGGATTTTATAAGTTTGCATACTTTGTGTTCTTGTCCCTTAAAAACAAATCCTTCTGGCTGGGACATCAAAACTTTCTCCTTTAGATCTCCATTCAAAAAAGTGGTTTTTACATCCATCTGATAGAATTTCCATCCCTTCTGAGCTGCTAGGGAAAAGAGTGTCCGGATGGTGGCCCATTTTGTTCTGGGGGAAAAATTTTCTTCATAATCGACCCCTTATTTCTATGCGAAACTTTTTGCCACACGCCTGGCTTTGTGCTTGTTAAGTGAGCCATCTTATATGTACTTGTTCTTGTAGACCCACTTATAGCCAATTGGTTTGGTTCCCCAAGGAGGATCAAATAGTTTCCAAGTGCCATACTTTATCAAGGCATCATACTCCTTTTGCATCGCTTCATTCCATTCAACATAAGAAACGACTTCTTTGAAGGAATTTGGTTCATGATCTGTAGAAAAATTCAATTCAAAGTTATAAGATATATCCATATCAACAGGTGAATCAGAATTATCTACGTCACCTTTGTTTTGTCTGGTGGAACTTCTTGTTCCTGTCTTTCCAACCTCATCGGGATGAATTTTTTCTAGTGTCTTTGTCAACCATTTTGGGGGACCTTTCTGAGATGGCCCAGGCTGCTCATTTGACTAAGTTGGAATTGAATCAAGATTCAATCTCTCAATTTTTTCAATCACATCGTTCAAGGTGTCATCCATTGTTGGTTCTTCATGTGGGGGAGAGAGTGCTTCGGAAATTATTCCACAGATTGATTCAGTATAGGAATCCCCCCTTCAAGATGTGAAATCTAATTATCAAATTCTTGAAAAGACTTTGCATGTGTGAATCTATCCAGGCAATCAATTTTCCACTCAACAACATTGCAGTCTTGGAAGATTCAAGGAATATGACATCTCTTGTTACTACAAACTTCTTATTGACTTCATCATAGAGACGATATCCTTTGGAGGTATTGGAATACCCCAAGAAGATACATTTTTGACTTATAGCACGAAGTGTATTCCTTTATACCTTGGGTATCAAATCATAACAAGTGGAACCAAAGACCCTGAAATGCTTTACCGAAGGAATGTGGCCATGCCACATTTCATAAAGAGTTTTGTTTCTGATTGAATTTGAAGGACACCTATTATTTATGTATACATCACATAGAACTGCATCAGCCCAAAACATCAATTTTACATTCTTAAAAAACATCATGGAGAAAACCATATTTAAAATTGTCCTGTTCATTCTTTCAGCTACACCGTTCTGTTGGGGATTATAGGGAATAGTTGTTTGATGTTTGATCCCATGTTGACGAAGATCATTTTCAAATTTGTTTGAAGTGTATTCTTTTCCATTATCAGTGCACAAAGAGACAATATGAGTTTGTGCATCATTTTCAATCCATTCATGAAAATTATTGAATGTTTTAAAAGCATCAGATTTGTTTTTCAATAAGTAAACCCAACACATTCTGGTGTAATCATCAATAAATGCCATCATATATTTATTTCCATTTGTAGAAGCAACATGCATAGGGCCACATAAATTTGAATGTATAAGCTCAATTTTTCTATGTGTTTTGGAATGTGAATCATGAAATGGTTTTTTTCTATGCTTTCCTAAAATACAAGCATCACATTACTTAAGTTTCCTATGAATTGTAGGAAGCCCAATAACATCATTTTTCTTCAACAATCGAAGGCTGTCATATTTTAAGTGTCCAAATATAGCATGCCATAAATAAATTGATGGGAATGTACCTTCACCATGATGTGAACTGAATGCAAATTTTTGTGCATGAGCAAAGGAACCTTGCAGCTTCAGGAGTCTTCCTTCTTCTATTCCCTCCATGACAAGTGAGCGATCTGATGCTTTTCTGACCTCAACCTTGCCATCAAACATGTGAATGGAGTGTCCTTGCTGGTGGATGTGGACCAAGGACAACAATTTTCTCCTCAACTCAGGGAGGTATAGAACCTCATGTAGAAGATGATCTAGAAGACCAGGCAACTTAAGCCTGATTGTGCCAAGCCCTGATGGCTTGAGCTTGGATTTATCTGTGAAGTATACTGCTCCATCAACTTTGTCAATAGATTCTTCAAAAAAATATTTTCTAAATGTCATGTGACATGTTGCTCCTGAATCTAGCAACCAATCATTTCTCCAAGAATTAAATGAAACATCAAACAAGTCTTCAGTTACTCCATTGTTACAATGTTCTACAACATAATGAGAAGATTCATGTGCTTTACCTTTGTCTTTTTCATGAGTTTTACCTTTTTCTTGATTTCATTGCTACTCAATGTTATCCCAAGGAAAATTACATGTAGATTCATCATGCCAGTCTTTATTGCAGCGTATGCAGTGAAGATCAGATTTTTCAATTTGAGTTTGTCTGCCCCCCCTTCCTCTGAAATTTCTTCTTCCTCTTCCTCTTTGGCCACCTCTTCCTCTAGAATAATCTTGAGCATGAATCTTTTCTCTATGTGAAAAGCATACATCCTCTTCAGAAGACAAAGGGGTTGTCATATTTCCAAAAGCCTTCTCTCTTTCTGCATTTTTTTTCTCAAGGGAATCAAAGGTGATTTTCATGAGGTTTCCATTTGCTTGCAATGACTCAAGATAATGTGAGTAAGTGGGATAAAATGCCTTAACATATGCTATGAGAGGTATTTCAACTTCTACACCAGTGTTCTTAATGTCATGCATGATATATCTTACTCCTTGAGCTAAAGCAAGAGGGTCATCATTTTTCAATTCAAGACTGAATAGCTTAATCATTAATTGAACAATTTGAAGTTCTGAATGTGAGCCATAGAGTTATTTTAGCTTGCTCAAGGCTTCATATGAATTTGAAAATGGTGTAATATGACGACTCACCTCTTCATTTACAGAGGATGCAATCAAGGCATAGGCCTTGCAGTTCTTGTTTTCCAAAATGGCGATCTCCTTGTCTGAAGTGGGCTTTGCTGGTGGATGGTCTCCTTCTCCTTCACAAATTCCTCTCCACAACTCATTAAAAATGAGAGTGTGCTTGATTTTCTGAGACCATTCAGAATAGTTATCTTTGCCAGAGAGAACAACTGACACAATGGATATGAGAGAATGCATTATTTTGGAGAAAAAAAACTTTGCTGTCACGGTAAAAACTCAATTCTAGTTTAAATTCTGTAAATTTTTTTTTTTTTTTTGAAAAAATTGGGGAAAAATAGAGGTATTATCTGAGGGAGGGATTTACTAGGGGAGGTATTATCTGAGTGAGGTATTTTCTGGTGGAGGAATTTTTTAGAGAAGGTATTTATCAAGGGAGGTGTTTTCTGAGGAAGGTATTTACCAGGGGAGGTATTTTCTGGGGAAGGTATTTACTAGGGGAGGGGGAGGCTTTTTCTGGGGTGGGTATTTTTTGTAATAAAAAATTTAAAAAAAAAAAAAATCTAGAAGGGGCCGTACAGGTCGAGGGATGGAACGGGAAGGGAAGGCCGAGGGAGGTCGATGGCTGGAGGGTGAGGCAGATGGGAGGGGACGCGAGGGAGGTGGATGATTGGAGGGTGAGGCAGATGGGAGGGGAGGGATGCGGGAGGGGGAGGGGAGGGGGAGGAGAGTGGATGCAAGGGAGGTCGACGAATAGAGAGTGAGGTGGATGGGAGGGGAGGAATGGGGGAGGGGGAGGGGAGTGGGTGCGAGGGGAGGGGAATGGGGAGGGCCGAGGGTGATGGAGAGCAGTTGGGGAATGCTGAGAGGGGGTTGGGGTGTGGAAAACGACTATGTGGGTGGAGCAGCGCGAGGGCCAAGGGAGGTGAGGTGAGTGCAGGTGAGGGGGATTGCATGAGAGGGGAGAGGGAGAGCATCTGCTTAAGAGGGGTGTGAGGATTTGCGTGAAAGTGAGTGAAGACAGGGGAAATGAAACGTAAATAAATATTTGCACAATAAAAATTAAATGTGTAGAGAACTGGAGTTGAGAACTTGAGCTGAAATTGCACAGTGGTGTGCAGAAAAAATGAGGCAGAATTTTCCCAAAAAAACCAGAATGCAGAATTACTCCAGAAGTGTAGAATGTTAGGAGCAGTAAAAAACTGAATTCTAGGAGCAATAAAAATAAACTGAATGCAAACTCACAGTCTGCAAAAATGTAGAACAGGAGGGAGGTACACCAATGGCAGGAATGCCAAAAAAGGGACTGGCTCTGATACCATGTCAAACCAGGAGGTAATTCCACAACACTAAATATGCATTAGATGGAGATTGTGTGTGTACTTACACATGGAGGTGAGACTATTGGGATTCACTTCAAAATGTCTCTTGGCCTTCCTTATTTACTAAATTACAATAATATACAATCTCACACAATCCCTTAGGATTAGGTGTCAACAAATATTTTATCTTTTTCATGGTATTTCAAAATGTTGAAAATTTGTCCTTAAAAAAAATGTTATTCCAGCATCTTCACTTTTTGTTTTGAGGGTGTTTTTGGCACACAAAAATTGGTTTTCACTACCATATTTTAAACATGTTGAAAATTTACGTTTGAAATAAAAAAAATTATTCCAGCATCGCCACTTTTTGTTTATGAAATTTTTTTTCGTGTTTTTTTGGGGTATTTTGGCTAGAGTTCTCTTTTTGAGTTTATAGTTCCCGTTTCATAGTTTACATTGTTAAGAGCCTTGAGAGATATTTTTTTGGGTTTACTAGCCCACCCATGACAATTAAAGGATAGGATAATCATTATGTCACCTTTCTAGAGGTATTCACTGCTCTAAGTACCCCGGTTAATAGTTTTTTCTTGCCATAAGCTATGTCCAGTTTGGCTCTCAACTGAGATTTAGATATATTGGATTTCTTGCCCCTTAGCTTTGGCCCAAGAAGGGAATCCCCGACATCCCTGAAACCCACAAAAACCTCAATCCGGTTATTCTTGTCGCAAGGTCTCGGGTTGTAAGGGCTTCTCTCACCTTCCTGTTTGATAGGGAGTGGAGCCAAAAAAGGTGTAGGAAGCGGTTCTAGGATTAACTAAGGGGTGGAGGTGATGATACTATCCATTGTTTCACTTAACTTGCTTTCATCTTATTGTAGTGCCTTAAATTGTATAGGCCTGGAAGGACTAGGACCCTGAGACTTTTCCATAGAATCCGAAAAATTAACAGAAAGAGAAGGAGGGGCGATGGAATGAATACCCTCATTTAATGGAGCTATCGGGGCCTCTGGAGTCTCCCGCGTCGTGGGCTGAAAGAGCTCTATTTCCATCACCTGAGTCTGATCTTCTGCTACTTCCATCTACAATATATGTTCCTGATTGCCGTAGCAAGTCTCTGCGGGTGGCCTACCCCCCCCCGGGATCCTACCTTCCTTCTCCAGCTTGTTCTTCCCCTTGCAATGCTTCTTCCTTCTTTGAATGCTCAGCAAACAGTCCTTTGCCAAATGTCCATATTGGTGGCATTTGTTACATCAGAATGATAATTTTTCATAGTACAAAGCCTGTATGAAGGACCAATCATGATAGTGTAGCTAGATTGCTTCAGATAATTCATCTCTCAGATTTAATCAAACCATTATTTTAGCAATTACTTGCTCCCCAGACTATTGGAAAGACATTTCTGCCTTTAATAAATTCCCTAATTCATTCCCTATCTCCCTGAAGATATTCTCTGTCCATAGGGGGTGAGGAAGTCCCAGGAGCCTTACCCAGATAGACAGATCAACAACCTTATCTCTCTGTGCATTGAAGAAAGGACTCCACCTCTTTAACAACATAGGAGCGCATCTGAAGCCTCAATTTCTATTTAGTACCCATTGGATTGTTTCCTTGTTCTTGTATTTAAACATGAACCAACCATTAGTCATGCTTACCACTTCAAATCGTGAATTGAGAGCTTCTGACCATGACTTTTTCGCTCATTCCTTAATGTAGAAAGCTGATAATTTCTTCCCCTTGGCCCTCCCTACTAGAGTGAGATCCATAGTCTCCATCATTTCGTTCACTGAGAGGTCTATCCCCAAGACCAGATTTGGGATTTTATCCTTCCTCCTAACGGGTTTTACCTTCTTCCTGATGCCCCGAGGGTTGTCTGAGTCCCCTGCCTCCTCAATGCCTTGACTGCCTCTCTAGTTGATGAATTGGGCTTCTGAAGTAGATTTGTCTCTTTGTTCCCCCTCCTTGACAATGGGGCCCCCAAGAAATTCTAACCGCATCAGAGACAGTTCTAGAGTGATCCCTTCCAACAACCTTCCAGAATGATGCGAAGGAACCTTAAAGGGGTCCTAGTAAGTGCTTGATCCAACATTTCACCCCAATGATACAAACCGATCTTCCTTCCTCTTAATGTTTCCCCCTCCCCAACTCTCATCAGAGATGGTATTCCCAATGCACCCTAGTCCTTTTGCTTGCAAAAAACCTTGTAGCTTCCTCTCACCTTCCCTCGGGGTTCTCGGACGTCTATGTACCCCTGAATCCACCTCTACTCCTCCTATGCTCGATTCAAGCCCCAAGAATCCCCTTCGTAGTCCTGTAAATCCCAGAGCTTGTCCTTGATGGTTCCAAGGTATGCAGCTACGGACTATGTCCTCAAGCCTTCATATCCAAAGAAAAGTCTGACACCCTTCTGATGAAAATTCATTTACCAGTAGACTTTCGACTTCCTTCCCATGACATGCAGACTTTTCGGGGATTCCCAATGGTCCTTTTGCGGCTAATAGTGACACCTTCCCCATACCAGAGAGGGTTTCTCCCCTGAAAACTGGAAAACCTCCTTTCTTCCTCTCCATCCCCGAGCCTCTTGAGATCCAGGAGCGCATTTCAGTTGTACCAATGTATTCTAGCAGATTTTTGTATGTAACCTCCAAGCCCCACATGACTAACATATCAACCGACTCGGGATCCACCTCTACCCTTTCCGAGCCGTTGACCATATTGTCTGAGCCCTCCTGTCGACAGCGGCAGAGATTGACTCTGTTCTCTTAACCTAAGCGCGTGCACCTGGTGAGCTAAGTTGCTAACCTCCAAGCTTACTAAGAATGTTAAAAACTGAAAACCTTCCTACAGAAGAAAGTTAAAAGATAAAAACTCACCCTCCGTTGTGAGAGAACGGGATAAACTCCTGCCTCGAGCCTGTTGCCTTCAGGTGCCACCTGTCTGCCTTCAATGACCCCACCTTCCCTATACGATTGTTGCCTCAGTGTATCCACCACGCTACCGATGTCAGCTGTCAATGTTGCAGGAGGGGATCTGCCATCCGGCTAGGGTTCTACCATCACTGAAACAACCACAACCTAAGCATTTAGTTAAAACTCGGTTTTTTGTTTTAATTTTGAAGTAAATAATATATTATATTATATAATATTTTATTGGATTTAATTGTAATTAAAAATTGGTAAAAATAGTAATTCGTTAACTAATAAAAATCACAAGAGGTATGCATAATAGAGTATGATGGAAAATGCTATAACATGGGAAATTTAATTAGCTTTTATAATATATAAGTTTTATTTGTGGAAAATTGGAATGTTCTTCTAAATTATAATGCATATTTCAAAATTTTTAATAATTGTAAATAGTTATTAGTCCATGGAATTAGTCATATGACCTATTGCTTGTAAATCACAACACTCAAACACTTGAACTAACCCCCTACATTGGACATGATGTTGTTGATGTGGTATGAACTACCAACTTGTCAATATGATGCTCAAAACAAAAGCTTGATATTGAAATTTGATCTAGTGATAACCTGAGCAAAGGTCAATATTTGAGAATTACATGGCCCCCTTCAGCTCATCAATCAACTCGTTGATCCCAGGGATATAATATCAATTTTTGATGGTATTTTTGTTTAGTTCCCGATATTCTATGCACATCCTTAGGGACCCATCCTTCTTTTTGACCAAAACCATGGATGAAGCAAAAGGGATTGAGCTTGGTCAAATGTGTCCTAAAGCCAACAACTCCTCGATTACCTTCTCTATCTCATCCTTATATTCTTTGGGATTTCGGTAAGGGGTAGTGGTGACAACTTCAAACCCTTGCTCTAGTTTAATGATGTGCTCAAATCCCCTATCTAGTGGTCATCCTAGTGGTATATCTCCAAAAACCTTCTGGTGATTTTACAGTAATGCAATGATGTCAAGGGGATACTCCTTATGTTGTTCTATTGGTTTCTTCTCAATGGTTCAATACTCCACAATCCATACAATATCCCCATGTCAAAGATATGCCTCCATCCTATTGGATGTCAGAATCTTGGGTAGGTATACATGCATTCCTCTTATCATCACCTTCTTACCATCTGGACATGTAAACGCAAATTCCAAGTCTTGCTAGTTCATTGTATGAGTCCCAATTGAATAAATCATTGAACCCCTAATACTACATGGGAGTTTGGACAATCCACAACAAAGAATTTATCTACAACTGTGTAGTTACTCTTTGTTAGACTCATATTGGGGACTATTTTACTGCATGTAATGTTGTTGTTCTCCTTCTTCCTAGGAATCAAAACTGTAAATCCTCCAAATTCTTCAATTGTCAATCCTCTTCTAGCTACAAATTATGCATCAATGAAGTTGTGGGAGGCCCCACCATCAATCAACATGATCACCATTTTTCGTTGTATGATGCCCTTGACCCAAAGAGTGTGGTATCTTGGGACCCCTGTAAGAGAAGCAATAATTCCCTCTCGAGTCTCCTCCTCTATTGCCCCCATACCTTGTGAATCTCCCTAATCTGGATCTCGTTTCTCTTACTCATATTTTCTCTCATAAAATAATTCAATATAGTGGGCCTTTCCCTTAGTACACTGATTCCTTAGAGCCCAAGGTTCATGACAAGAGAATAATAACCTTCTTCTCATGAGCTTCTTCCTGGTTTCATCATCCAACTTGCTCTTCCAAGACGACTCCCTTTGTTGCTGCTTTAATTCTTTTTCCCTTTGTGTAATAATTGGTTTGGGTAGGAATCTAGCCTTGGGTACCGCATCTTGCATATCCCTTCCTCTGCTAGTTTCGTCTTGCAAGGTCATGGGTTGGTAGGCTTTGACCCAACCACGCAGGGTTTCTGACAACCCTTCTATGAACAACATGACCATATGAGCCATTCAGAGGTTGGTGACGATTACTACAAGATTCTGGAATTCTGCAATATAATATACAACACTTCCTATTTAGTGGAGTTGGGTTAGCTCCCACGAGTACATCTCAGGGTCATTCCTCTCAAATATCTCTATCAATATCTGCGTGAATTTTGTATAAAATATTATGCTTTCATGTCCTAGAGTGACCATCCCATGTTGCCTCCATTTGTGTGCTTCTCCATCGAGATGAAATGTAGAATATTTAATGGAATCCCTTTCACGCACGTGATTGAGCTTGAAATAAGTATCCAACTTTTGCACCCATGATCTTGCAAAACACTTTATTGATCGATCAAAGTAGGGAATAGTTACTTTCACCACAACCTTTTGCAGATCCATGTTTGACTGAGGGCCACCATATATGGTTTCCTTCCTTTTTTGTTTGCTCCTCATAAAGTAATATTAATTGATTCTTAAGGTTTCTTTCACATTGGGGGTCAACACATGATATTCCTTCATCCAACCTGTAACTTCCTTTGCAATTGGTGAAGGAGAGTCTTTCACTCTCATGGAATCATCTAAGAATGGAGGCATCTTTGGTCTACTGAAAGGGATGTTCCTATTGTTGCCATGTTCATGTGATGGATCGTCCTCGCCTGAATGAGAACCACCTTCCTCATTATTTCTCTACAAGTTAGGTTGCCTAATCTTCAATTTGAGAAGTTCAAAAATTGTGTCTTTAGTGGCGATGATATTTTGTAATGCATCTTCAAGCTTTGTAATTTTGTGATCACCCATTGTTTCGTCTAACTCTTCCGACTCTCCCTAGTCCTTAGTGTTGATCTATTTGTTTTTCCCTCCTTGACTTCTAGCCTTTTTCCCTTTCCAATTGATAACAATCCCCTTTTGTTTTTCTTTTCTTGGCATCCCATAGCTAGCCAAGATTGTTGCTTTAATACCACTTTAAGATTCTCAATATAAAGTGAGAGAAGATTGACACTATATGCACATACCACTCCAAATACAACCAAGGTTCCTTATTAGTTAAATAAGTATATAAACCCAATATATATAGAAAGTGCTAAGCTTAAATTCAATATATATATTCCCATAGATTCAATGCACACCATACCAATGTGATGGAGGGTTTACTATTAATGAAAGTGCACCATTCATTATGAATACCAATAAAACAAGAGCTTATTACCAAATTTCTAACCCCACTTAATATTTATAACCTACACCCAATGGTCAACACCGATGACCTGAGTACTTCCTATTGATCTGTGATTTATCCCATGCATGTGATTGATGGTACTACGCCTTTGTTCTATACAAACTCGTTGTCTAGTGATTACGCCAACCCCTTGCCGACTCTGAGGACACGTACCAACCTTAGGATCAATTATCCATATATTTAATGTTGTGTTTCTCCTTCACAAATTCACGGTTTGATACTACGCCCTCCTATGCTCCCTTGACGATGGTTGTTAACGACGTTGCTCATACCTCGGCTCAATGGGAGACCCTCTACTGCAGTCGTTGGCTCCAGTCAACCATCAATATGCCACAGTCCACATTTAATGGTCAGCTCCTAATTTCCACACTACTTCCCACCGTTGTTGGCCCGATCCTATGCATGCTTGATTACTATTCCCATAGCCCACTGTAGTTCAAGTATGCGCCCACCGATAGCTCACAACTCCCCGTTGTTTTTTAAAATCAGTCTAACTGGCTCAATTAGTTGGGGATATTACAAAAGTAAAATAAAGGCGGTGACAAAGTCCGGCAGCAACCAAAAAGTTAGGGAAACTCCAGAAAAATTCAGGAAGAGATTTACGGAAACTGATATGTATAGTCTGAAAACATGGGGAAAATAAGAATTCTAATTCATACTCGATAGGGACATGAATTGAATATATATTTGGTAAATCGTAATATTATCAAATAACTTGAGTTGTATTATTTAAATTTTAATAAAAAAAGATATGTTGTTTTATATAATGTTATCATTGGATTTCATTTTAAAAGAAATGTTTATGGAAAATGTAGCTATTTTGGGGAATTTTTTATGGGAAGTAATATATAGCATGGAAATTCGTGGTTTTTATGAGTCTCAATGGTAATATATTTTGAATATATATTTTTTGTAAATTGCAATGTTATTAGAATGTTTGAGTTGTGTTATTTAAATTTTATTATAAATAATGTATTGTTTTATATAATGTTAGTATTGGATTTAATTGTAATGGAAAATTGACAAAAAATAACAATTATGTTGTTTATTTTGAAAAATAGCATGTTTAACTCATATATTAATTATTTTAATAATAATAATTAAATATATTTTGAATATATATTCATATGTTATTTAAATTTTAATATAAATAATATATTGTTTTATATAATGTTAGTATTGGATTTAATTGTAATTAAAAATTGGTAAAAAAAAATAATTATATAAATAAGCATGTTTATTTTGAAATAGGGCATGTTTAACTCATATATTATTATTATTATTATTTAAAATAAAGTTATATTTTAGCTAGCTTGTAAGAATTTTTAATCTTAACAATATGAGATGTATTATAAAAAAGTGTTTGGATTGGAAAAAATGAAATGTTTTTCTTCATTCTAGTGCATATTTCTAAAATGTTAACATTTGTAGAGAACAACTAGTCCATGAACTTAGCCCCAACTTAACCACTTGATTTAACCCAATGCATGTGTTTTCATTTATGTTGTATGAAGTATCAATTTTGTTATTCTCAAACTCAATCCAAAGCTTCTCACCATTTTTTTTCTAAATTTACAAAAACAAGCATGCATTACTAACATGCACACTAGCCATACATGCATTGTTTTTTATTACATAAATCTATAATTATGCAAAACTCTCACTTATAAATGTTTGAAAATGAAATATTAGCATTAGAACCTATTTTCAAAAATGAAAATGCCCATAGGTCCATCCGCTTTGTGCAAGACTACTTAATGGTTGGTGCATTCTACCTAACCATCTAAAATAATCCCAATTGACTTTTATTTTTAATAGAATATTAAAAAATATAACATAATTATTATCTATATATATATATATATATATATATATAATAATTATGTTATATTTTTTAATATTCTATTAAAAATATATATATATATATATATATATATATATATAATACCTTACATTCAGCATAAATAAAATTAATTAAGAATAATTCAAAATAAAAGAATAACTCTTGTACCATACTCCTTAAAAATAAATGAAACGTGAAACAAAATTTTAAATTAATTATAATTCTTTAATTTTTAATATTAAATGTAATTAAAAATAAAAATAAAGAAATAACTCCGAACCTAAATACAATTATTTTATAACATATTAGTATTAAAATCAATTAAAAAAATACAATTTTATACCGTACTCTTATTTACTCTTATTAGTCCCTGTCTCGACTCAAGCGATAGCTAGAGAGTTGACCAACCATTAATCTGTACTGTCACGTTCTACCCGAATTTCCCCAAACTTTCACGTTCTACCCAAATTTATCCAATTTTTCACGTTGCATTTATGCAAAGTTTACATATCTACCTCTACCTCTTATTGGAACCTTCACGTGTCCCTAGGCAACATTCGATGCCAACAAAACTTTTAACCAAAATTGTACAAAATTCGTGCAAGGTTTTCAATTTTTTTATAGAAAGTTGTTTGAAACATATTTTAAACAAACTTTTAACCGAAGTTTCACAAAACTCATTCGGGGTTTTCAAATTTTTTATCGAAAGTCATTTGAAACTAATTTTAGATATATACAAAGTATTAAATTATGTATACATATGTGCTCGATACATAAATTCAAATTTCATATTATTGTACAATGCATACATTTCATACTATTTTTATTTATGTTGTTGACACGTTTTTCCCCTCCTGTCACATTGTACCCTAACAGTTAACCACTTGTTCGCTTGCTCGCACCCTTTGTTTCACAAGTAATTCTATAGTTAGAAGAACCAAAATAGTTGAACCTCTCATTTAACCCACTCGTTCATCATGTTGTCGTGATCTCTTTTTGTGCTTGGAGCTTACCTTGGGATGAATTCTCATGGCGATTAGAAGATGCTACCTACCCCCGTTTCTTCATCCCAGTGATTCCTACAGTGGTCTTTTCCTTGCGCTCATCCTTGGCTATCTGCTGTTTTTGGCATTCCTCCTACAAAATGCAGTGTCTATGCAGTGTCTCCTTTGTACATCTAGATGTCCCGGCCATCACTCAGACGATGGTTACAGAGATTCCAAGCGTCCAAGAAATGAGCGAGCTCTATGGGCTTATTTGAATAGCTGTAACAACTTGTAATTCCAAGCCCCATGAGAAAACCAAAGGAATTTGGAATTGGAATTTGCTCAGATTCAATGGTGAAATCCGCTGAAAAATGCTGCAACATGCTTGTAGTGTGATTCATGGGCCTGGAAAACCAGAGGAATATGGAATCTAAATTTTCTCAGATTCATTGGTGAAATATTTTGACCCAAGTTGCGACATGGTTGTAGTGCGATTCATGGGTGGAGTCAGAGGATGCTAGTATAGCATTCTCTTCCCCCCCTAAATTCTCCTCTGGTCACCCAAATCGCGCCAAGTCTGGAGTTGTGCCAGGAAATTAATTAAATGAATGTTCTTATAGGCAATTAATTGAATGAATAAACCACCTGACTGGGTTGATATAGGGATGCTAGAACTGAGTTAGAAGAATAAAAACGACATTCAAGGTGTAGTTGGCAACTAGAGAGGCAACATCTTGACTATCCTTTCCAATTCTATTGAATGTATTTTTGCTTCCACAACGATGGAAATGGAAGACATTAATTAGTGTAGGCAGACTCAGGGCCCTATAGCCGAGTAGGAAATAAATCATCAAGATACAAGGATAACTGGAGTGAAGGTGGGCATATATTCCAGATAAAGAAGGAGCCAATCTATCTCCTCATTAATTGATATTAGTTTTGATTGATTAGGACTTTATCTATCTCCTCTGTTATCACCCAAAAATTTTGAAAACATCATTGTGTCAACTCTGTTTTTGATCATGGTCTCAAAATGGGTTTTAAAGTCATTTTAGGATTTGGTTAAGGGTAGGTTAGAGTTTTTATAAGTTTAAAGGTCATAATTGAATTCAAATAAAGTCTTTAGAGGTCCATTCTATGATCAAATATTCACATTCTCCATTTAGGACTCATTCTATAAGGTTCCAAGTTAAATTTATGCAATTATCCATTAATCCTCTGTTTCGTAGCACCGCTAGTTCAAAAAAGAGGATTTGAACTACGAAACCGCTAACACTTTCATAGCACAAACTGGGGAAAATACACTGTGGGCACTACGAAAGCGCGGTTTCTTAACCGTCTTGTCAATTAAGCTAAGATCTGTCAGAACCTGTTAGGAAATGATAGGATAGTGGTATGGTGAGTCAGTTAGAGATTAGATTCAATGTACTTACCTGTCTCATAGTCATCATCGTCATGATAGGGTATGAATGAGGCATCATTCAGCCATGAGGTGACATTTTAAATTCAAAATCTTGCCTAATTTGGTCATTCTCATTTTCGTTTGCCTCCATACGAGTGTCTGAGCTCTGAAGTAGTCAAGCTAAGCCTATGGTTGTTTTATACAAAGGCTATCTTCACCATAATCAAGCGAGGTTGTTCTATTCTCAAGTGAGGCTGTTCCATATTCTCAAGTGAGGCTGTTCATATATTCAAGTGAGGCTGTTCATATATTCAAGTGAGGCTATTCCATATTCTCAAGCGAGGTTGTTCAAATATTCAAGCGAGGATGTTGATATCCTAATCAAGTGAGGTTATTTCATAGATTCTAGAGAATTTGACAGGTTTTTCTAAGAAGCATGGTAGAGGAAAAGAAAGTCCACAGAGGGGGACATTGCTTAAAATATGAGCCTGAAATTTTGAAGGCTATAATTGAATATCAAACAGTGATGGAGGCTTTTAGAAAAGTAGGTTGTCTCCGGTTTTGTGAAAAGCTACGGGGTTGCCACACATAGGTGTATAAAGAATTTTCCTTACACTTCAGTGGAACAACTACTAAGATTGGGATGTTAAATGTGCCAGTTACTCCTGAGATTATTGCTTCTGTGACAAAAATACCAAGCCGGCAGGAAAATTGGTTTAAAGGTTTTAAGTTTGACATGGAACCATGCAAGGAACTCATGAAACCTAAGTATGTAGATATGGACCTAAATAATGCAATACCTAGAAGCTGTATCAAAGACACCTATGAAAAGTTGTTGTTCAACATTCAAAGATACTTTACATGTGAAGGAAAATACCATAAAGTTTATACTTATAATTTCAAGCTGCTTCTGCATTTCACACATATGATATCCCTACATTTGCCCTTTTATTTGCATATGAGCCTTGCCAAAATGGCTGATAAAGTACAAGCCAAATCTGATGGTTGTGAAACATCTTTGTTTCACCATGGTTTGATAAATTTATTAGTTTTGAATGAGCTTCAGAAAATAAGCAGGGATTGGTCTTCCTTTTTGTTTATGAATGGTTTTGAAATGGAAACCCTAACCCCATCTAGAAACCCTAAAAGTAAAGGAACTCCTTCACCACCAGTAGCAGAGTCTAGTCAACCTGTGGTTGTAAAATCAAAGAGGTTTGTAAAGTTTAAACCAAGGAAACAAGTTGAGAAAAGGATAGAGAAGACACAAGTGCTTGTTTTAGTAACTCCATCACCTGCAAAACAGAGGTTAAAAAGTGTCAAAGAGGCAAAACAAAAACAAGTGGCCAGCAAGCAGGAAATCAAGAGAGTGAAAAGAAGCCAACCAGTGGCATCAAAGGGAAAAATAGTTGTTTCAAGTACAGAGGACAACTCAGTGATAAATGGAAATTTAGATGACATCCTTCATGCAATTGATATAGAGGAATCACCCATTGTGCAAGCTGATTTCATTGGACTAGATGAACATAAACATAAAAAGGTTCAGTCAAAAAAGAAACTTGAATTTGAGGGTGAAAATGCAGCCTTTATCTTTCAAGCAAGGAAACCTTAACTAGGCATGCTAAGAAGCTCAAGGAAGGCAGAAAAGAGGTCCAAGAAACTATTGAAATATTCAAAGTCCCTGAAGAGGTGGTTGACCTCTCATCACCAGCAGTAGAACATGCAGCCATAAAATCAATGAAGGAAAAGGAAGAAATGACAGAGTGTCAACATTTTGAGGAGAAATTAAGGTTAGAAAATCAAGAGATTTCTATTATGAGAAAGAGGTCCAGAAAGCATATTATTGAGAAAACGGAGTTCAAAAGAATGAAGGCAGTATGGGAAGGCCAAACTGGTTCTAGGTCTGAAATTCCAAGCAGTGCAGAATAGTTTTTTACATGAATAGTTCAAGCCATCAAGGAAGAAAAATTTGTCAGAGTAACCAATACTCACTTGAGAGCCAGTAATAGAATACTAAGAGATCAAGTGGAGGATTTGGAGCTGCAGCTGAAACTGACTGAGGATGAACTAAAAAGCAAAGGTGCAAAATGACAAATTATTAAAAAGTCAGAGGCTAAATCAAATGGAAAATGAAGAATAAACCTCATGAAAATTGTGTTTTTAGTTCATATGACTGTTTGTTTTGATGAAACCAGTGGTATTTTGAAGTTTTGGCACATTTTTGGTTTGAATTTTTAAGAAATATGGAAAAAACTTCTCACTCAGCAGTTTCATAGCTCAACCAGTGCAAAAAGGGTGAAAAGCGCTACGAAAGTGCTGTAGCAACTTTTTTCACCCTTTCTCATAAATTTTTGAAAGGAAAATGTGTGTATTATGACCTGAAATTGTTAGGGAAGTTGTGTTAAGTGAATATGAAGATAATCCTGGAGGAAAGAAACCAAAATTTTGAAGGCAAAAGGGTTAAAAGGCTGCACTACAAAAAGCCCTATGAAACTGTGTTATTTTCGTAGCGCAAGTCTACTTCTGCTATTTTGGACAGTTTGATGGTGGTTTTGGACAAATGGAACTTGGTGAGGTTTTTTGAGAAGTGTTACTTCAGTTCCTAACATAAAATAACCTCAAAGTTATGGCTTCATGATGGTCAAAGTGTCTCAAGAAAACAAAGAATCCCATGCCTAGAAAACAGGGGACAGTTTCCTAGTTTAATGAAGATCAGCATTGAGGTCATAAGGATTTGAAGCTTATCATCTAGATTCGACCTTATGGGAATAAAGTTGGAAAATTATGTAATATAGTTTAGATAAGGTTGTTATGAGTAGATTTAAGTAGTTTGAATCCTATTTGTAATAGGGCTATTCATTAGGTTTACAGTTGTCATTTTGTAATAAATACCATGTCATAAGGTTAGGCAAGGTGTCAAAAATTAGGAATTTGATGTATCTAGATAAGGATAAGGTTATCCTATGTTGTAAATGATATATAAAGATGAATAAGTCGAAATGATAAGGGTTGGACATTTTTGAGCAAAGACTGTGTTTATTGTAAGTGACTGGTTTTTAGCTTAGTACAGAGTTTTTACTTAGCCAACTCAAGATTCATGAAGAGTTATAGTATGTTCTTGTTCTAATGGCATATTTTTGCTATCCTATTGCAGTGGTGTTTGCTTATGTTACTCAGAATTCATCTTAGATGCTATGACTTCCTACATAGATAAACTGACTGTGTGTTTACAGTTTCACATGTGTATCTCTTGACTAAAACTCTGATATGCCTTGACTTCCATGCTAAGTAGATTGTTTGGTTTTACTGAAGATATTATGACTCCATAAGCCCAATGTGCACTTGCTAATGTTATTTAAAACCAATATCTATCATTTATTTGCTTATTACCCCACATAGAGTTAACCATCTATATTTCTGTCAAAAATCATTAACCCTTGAGAGAGCCCTCTCAGGTTGAGGAGGCTAAGCCTCAATCAAAATATTGGTTTGAAAAAATTACATAAGATTGATTTGATTGGAAACCTATGATTTTGTGATAAAATTTTGGTGCGTCTGCCGGGAGCCTGAAGATTATACTTTCTCGAGATTTTGAAGCTGAAATTCTGAAGGTAGCAGGAGCTCGAAAAAAATTTCGAGGCTGGATCTACCTTAGTGACTCCATTTAAAGTTTATATGATAAAATGTGGCTTCGAGAAGGAGATACAAGAGGATTAATCCTGACCTAGATCCACCTACTATCATGGACAATCCAAACACCATTTCAAGAGGCAGTCAAGGCATTTCTGAAACATCAGGCACTCCATCTCATTCGAAATCCTTGTTCTCTGAAATATCAGGAAGTCTTGAAGACAAAAGAGTTGATGATAAAATTCATGAATTTTTCTTTAGATCAGAAAGTGAAAAAGAGCTAACTGAAATTATCTTAGACTTGCATAAGAGAGGAATTGATACCTCAGCTCTAGTTACACAAGAAGACAGAGAAGAATTTTGGGAAGCTATTACTTCTGAGTTTTTGTTGGAAAGAGAGTCTTTAGATAAATTGAAAGAGCTTGACCCTTTTGAAGTCTTGTTGAAAAGTAAAGTTGGTTTACCTCTTCCAAATTGGAGCTCAATTGTTAGTGGCCCACAAAGACCAAATAGTCCTCCTAATAACAGTTTTTCATCTTCCATTTATGCCATTCATAAATATACTATAGTCCCTCTGACCATGGTTGGAAATCCACCTACTGCACCTGCCAGATATGCCCCACTTTCTCTTCCAACTGTCTTACATGACCTCCCTAGAAAATATGCTACTAGAATCAAAACTTGGGGAAGTGATGAAGACGTTACAAGAGAAGAACATGTGGATCAATTTAATGATTTTATAGATAGGGAGGAGGTTGATGATGAATATTTTAAGTTGAGGTTGTTTGTTCAGAGTTTTACTGGTGAGGTTAGGAAGTGGTATATAGCTCTTACTCCTAGAAGTATTCATAATTGGAATGAATTTGAAGATGTTTTCCTGAGAAAATGGGGAAATAGAAGTAATCTAGTACAAGCCCTCACCAAGTATAGTACTTTGAAGAGATTTACTGATGAATCTATCCAAAACTTTTCAAAAAAGTTTAATAAGGTGTTAGATTCTATTCCTGCTCATTTGAAACCACCACAAGCCTTAGCTCAAATGAGGTATGCTGAAGCTTTTGACTATGATTTTTCCATACTGTTGAGTGAAAGAGAATCCCCTACACTTGATAAAATGCAAAGTGATGCAGTGAAGGTGGAGGTTAACTTGATAGCTGCTAAAAAGTAAAAAAAGGGTAAGGCTAAGTTGAAAGAAGAAGAGGAGCCTTCCTCCTCTACCTCTCAGGATAAGCTAGATTCAATGATGAAAACAATGGAAAAGTTGATGGATATATTAGCCCTTAGGAATACCTCTGCTCCTCCTGCACAACATGAACCTCAATTTAGAAACCCCCAGTTCAGGAGACCTCAGAATCAGCAAAGAACAAGGGAGAATAGAAATCAACCACCTGATCCTCCAGTGAGATCTCCTTTCCAACAAAATTTGGTTGATGAAGAAGATGATCCTGAAATTCTTAAGGAGTCTATTCATTGTTTTGATGAAAAAATGTCAGGAATTTTCTTCACCAAAGAAGAACATGATCAATCAAACCAAAGTAATCATGAAGAGGAAACGTCAGACTATCTAAAGGGGTATCAAGATGCTATTTTCGAGATGCAGAAACAATATAATCTCAAAAATAGAAATGTGCCTATCCTTGCAAACAAAAAACAGCCTAAGAAAGATACACCTAAGGTTGTTGATGTCAAGAAGGATGCTCCTAAGGTTGCTGAAGGTAAGAAATATACACCAGTTGTTCCTCCTATCAAAGAAGCTGAAAAATTTGTTTCTGTTTTCAACCTTGAGAATGAAATTTCTAAGATTAAAATATCAGTCCCTTTTGGTGAGATTCTCAAGGTAGATGAATATAGAAGAAAGAATTTTAAAATGTTAAATTCACAACCAGGAGCTGCTGATATCTTAAATGTATTAGAAGATCATCAAACCATATATTTGGGTCCAAGACTAGAAGATGAAAAAAATGAGGAGGTGCCTCCTTTTTATGTGAGCCTTAGCATTCACGACATGACGTTGCATAATGCTATGTTGGATTCAGGGGCCTCTCACAATCTTATGCCCAAAGTAATCATGGAAAGAATGGGGTTAAAAATAACTAGGCCATATAAAGACTTGCTTTCTTTCGATTCGAAAAGAGTTCAATGCATTGGTTTAATCAAGGATGTTGTTGTTGGTCTAATGTAAGTTCCTGCTAAGACTGTAGTCATGGAAATTGTAGTAGTAGACATTCTACCAAAGTTTAGTATGTTGTTGTCAAGGTCATGGGCAGTGAAAATTAAAGGTACAATGCAGATGGATCTTACTTATGCTACCATTCCTCTTTTTGGAGAGAAAAGAAGATTGTATCGAGGGACAAGACTGTCCTACATGGTGAGTAGTAAAGACAAACCCCAAAAATTTCCAATTTATTCTCTTGATACTAAACTTGGTTCTACTATTCTTTTCAATGATTTGACTAATGAAGCAGAAGAGGAGAGGAAAGCAGAAGAGGAGAGGAAATCAGAAAATCAGAGTTCTAAAATTTAGCAGTCTGAAAATTAGCAAACAGAAGGTCAGCAAGTCAACGATAAGGAGGTGGAAGGTGGGTGGTCATTTCATTTTTATGGATTAGCAGGCAGAGAAGGAGCAGGAGTAGGGATTTGGATTAAAAATCCAAGTGATGAGAGTAAGTTATTTTTCTATAAACTAAACTTTGATTGCACGAACAACATGGTTGAATATGAATCCTTGATTTTGGGTCTAGAAGTTTTGAAAAGAATGAATGCTCAAAAAATTTCTATTTTTGGAGACTCAGAATTAGTCATTAAATAGGTTGAAGGTGTTTATGAAACAAAAGAAACAAGGATGAGAGCATATAGGAATTTGGTTTTGAACATGTTATAAAACTTTCAAGCCTATTCATTCATGGTCAAAACTAGAGAACAAAACTCCATTCCTAATTCTCTTGCTGTCTCTGCAAGTATTTTCATTATTTCTATGCATTCCACAGAAAAATATGAGGTTGAGATTCGCCATAGACCAGCTATCCCTGATAATATTACTCATTGGAATTTTTTTGAGGATGATCAACAGGTGAAGAACTTTATTGAGCTGAACGAAGAGTTTGAAAATGTACAAGTAGATCAGCAAAACATGTTGGTTGAATCTAAAGGGAATTTTGAAGTTTTGCAATTAAAGAACAATTCCATAGCAAAGGGACTCATACCTCTAGAAAAACTTTTGATTAGAATGATGTTTTTAAATCACCTAAAATACAAGCTAATGATGAAGAAGTTGAGAGCTGTAACCTTGGTACAATAGCTATGCCCAAAATGATTAAACTTTCAAAGTTTCTTTCAACTGATATGAAGTTTAATTATGTTGAAATTATGAAGAAATTAATAGATGTCTTTGCCTGGAACTATGCTGATTTGAAAGAATATGACCCCACCATTATTCAGCATACTATTCCCATAAAAGAAAATGAAAAGCCTTTCAAGCAGAAGTTGAGGAGGATCAATCCACTTCTCATGCCATTGATTGAGAAGGAGGTCAAAAAACGCTCTGACGCTAAAATCATTTTCCCAAACAGATTTTCGAATTGGCTTGCGAATTTGGTTCCAATCAGGAAAAAGAGTGGAGAAATCAGAACATGCATTGACTTCAGAAATTTGAATAAAGCCTCCCTGAAGGACAATTATCCCCTCCCAAAGATGGACCAAAATTTTCAAACTATTTTTGGTTCTCAGAGAATGTCTATGCTTGATGGTTTTTTAGGTTATAATTAGATCCTTGTACATCCTGATGATCAGGAAAAAATAGCCTTTACTACACCATGGGGCACTTTCATGTACGCCAAGATGCCATTTGGTCTCATGAATGCAGGAGCTACCTTTCAGAGGGAAATGGAAATTGCATTTTCTGAAGAGAAGGACAAGATGGTGGTTGTTTATCTTGATGACATAACAATTTTCTCAAGGAGGAAAGAAGATCACTTAAAACACCTGGAAAGAATTCTACTGAAGTGTAGAAGGTTTGGCATCTCTTTAAATCCCACCAAAATTATTTTTATTTAACTTCAGGTAAATTACTTGGACATATCATTTCTAAATATGGGGTTAATATTATGGGGTTAAGATTGATCCAAATAGGGTCAATGCAATTCAAAAGGTGGATTTTCCAAGAAGTAGGAAAAAGATTCAATTTTTCCTTGGAAAGGTAAATTTTGCAAGGCGATTTATTCCTAATTTTGCTGAGATTGTGAAGGACATAACAATAATGTTGAAGAAGGGAGTTGATATAAAGTGGATAGAAAAAGCAAGACACTCATTTGAGGAAATAAAAAGGGCACTCACACAAGCAGCGGTATTGATCAGTCCAGATTTCTCAAAGGAATTTCTGGTTTTTACTTTTGCATCAGAGAATACTATCGCTGGAGTTATACTACAAAAGGGACAACAAGGTATTGAGCAGTCGATCTCTTTCTTTAGTAGGACATTAGACAACTCTGAGCTGAAGTATAATATCTTAGAGAAGCAAGCTTATGCTTTGGTGAAGGCTATCAAATATTTCAAAATTTATATTCTGCATTCTCATATTGTGGCATTTGTTCCTAATACTGTTGTGAAAGACATCCTCACTCAAGCTGACCCTGATGGTAAGAGGGGGAAATGGAATACCAAATTGCTAGAGTATCATATAGATATTAAGCCAACAAAATTGGTCAAAGTTCAAGGCTTAGGAGAGTTGATGGTGCAGTCAAACTTTGACTGTCTCGACATAAACGTGATTGCAAAAATATCATAAATTTCAGATGATGAAGAGGAACTAGTTCCTATTGAAGAAAAATATATCACTTCAGATTGGTACAAGGAGGTTGTTTTTGTCCTACAGCACCATAAAGCAGCTGTTGATTTAAAAAAGTCCAAAGCAAGGTTTGTTAAGCTGAAATCTTTGAGATATTTTATTTTTGAAAGAAATCTGTTTTGGAAGGATACTGGTAGAATTTTGTTGAATTGTTTGCTGGAAGAGGAGGCTGATAAAGTAATTGAGGAGTTCCACAAAAGAGATTGTGGAGGTCACCATTATTGGAAGGCGAAAGTGAACAAGATTCTAAGAGCAGGGTATTATTGGCCTACAATGTTTAAGGATTTCTACAAGAGGGTTGTTGCCTGCCATGAATGCCAGATTTTCGAGGGTAAGAAGAAGCTTGTACCTTTACCTTTGATGCCTATCTACGTAGAAGTGCCATTTCAGCAGTGGGGGCTATATTTTATTGGGGAGATTCATCCATCATCATCAAAGCAACATCGCTGGATTCTCACAGTGATTGATTACTTCACCAAATGGATTGAAGCAATCCCAACTAGCTAAGCAAATGATTCTCTGATTACTTCTTTCTTAGAAGATAATATCTTGTCTAGGTTTGGTTGCCCCATGAAGATTATAACTGATAATGCATAGGCATTTAAGTCTAAGAAGCTGATCAATTTCCATTAGGGGAATTTTGAGGTCTAAAATGGGCCTCCTAAGAAAAATGTACAAACAAAATACACTTTATAAGAACCAATAAGATTCAATTTGATGATTTCAACCATGGGGGATGATTCACCATTTTTTGAGTAAAAAAGTACAAATATTAAAAAATAATAAAATAATAACACTACTTTTTTCAACTCGTATTTTCAACTTATCTCCCTAAGGTTTTAATGAAATTTTGAGCAGGAGTACTCGATGGATGAAAAATTTAATTCCTCATCCAAGGAGTACCCATGTTGCATACATTCGTTGAACCCTGCTACATGAAAAATGAGAAATACATGAAAAAACATGATTGCAATCATGTTTTTCATGTATTTCTCATTTCTCGTGAAGAAGGGTTCATCGAAAGTATGCAACATGGGTATTCCTTGGATGAGGAATCAAATTATGAATCCAACGAGTGTTTCCACTCAAAATTTGAGTAAACCCATAGGGATATAAGTTGAAAATACGAGTTGAAAAAAATGTTTTTCCTTTCTCCCTCTAAAATTTGATGATGTAATCAATTCTTATTTTATTATTTTTACTATTATTTTATAATTTCCTTAGGAGGCCCATTTTAGACCTCAAAATTCCCCTAATGTGTCATCAATATCATATTACTCTTGGGCATTCTACTGCATACTATCCACAAGGAAATGGTCTTGTTGAATCTTCTAACAAGAGCATTATAAGGATCATTAAAAAGGTGTTGCAGGAGAATAAGAAGGCTTGGAATTTGAAGCTGAAGTATACCTTATGGGATGATAGGATATGCACAAAGAGGTCAATTGGAACTTCACCATATGAATTGGTATATGGCACTGAGGCTATTTTTCCTACATCACTAGGGGTACCTATCATGAAGTTGATTCAAGGGATAGAAGAGGAACCAAATGCAGTCCAGAGGAGAATTAATCAGCTGATATCTCTGCAAGAGAAGAGGAATGAGGTTTATAACAGCAATCAACAATCTCAAAATAGAATCAAGAGGACATTTGATAAGAAGATCAAAGAAGAAAGTTTTGAAATTTAGGATGAAGTGCTGAAATGGGAAGCCAAAAATGAAGAGAAAGGCAAACATTGTAAGTTTGAGAACTTATGGAAAGGTCCTTTCAAGATAGCTGCTTTCCATGGAAACAATACTTACATACTGTAGGAGATGGATGGAAAATCATATGCTGTAGGACCTATCAATGGCAGGTTTTTGAAGCATTATTCTTCCTAAAATTTAATTGATTATTCATGTCATTGTACATATTCCATTTTATGAGTTTTTTCTGCTAATAATGACAAGCTAAATCAGCAAGCTTGAGCCCGAGGTGAAGGCCATTAGAGCTTGAGAAGGAAGCTTGGAAATTTCAAATTTTTTATGTTTTGGTCAAGAAAATGGATAGTAGCACTGGAACTATTGGTTCTTAGTGTACCACAGGGGCACACTATCCCAAGTGGAGCCACTATTATCACCCAAAAATTTTCAAAGCATCATTGTGTCAACTCTGTTCTTGATCATGGTCTCAAAATGGGTTTGAAATTCATTTTAGGATTTGGTTAAGGGTAGGTTAGAGTTTTTATAAGTTTAAAGGTCGTCATTGAATTCAAATAAAGTCTTTAGAGGTCCATTCCATGATCAAATATTCACATTTTCCATTTAGGACTCATTCCATAAGGTTTTGGGTTAAATTTCTACAATTAGCCAAGAATCCTCCATTTCGTAGCACTGCTAGTTCAAAAAAGAGTATTTGCGCTATGAAAGCCCTAATAATTTCATAGCGCAAATAGGGGAAAATACACTGTGGGCACTACGAAAGCGCAATTTCTTAACCGTCTTGTCAATTAAGCTGAGATCTGTCAGAATCCATTAGGAAATGATAGGATAATGGTATGGTAAGTCAGTTAGAGATCAAATTCAATGTACTTACCTATCTCATAGTCATCATCATCATGATAGGTATGAATGAGGCATCATTCAGTCATGAGGTGACATTTCAAATTCAAAATCTTGCCTAATTTGGTCATTCTCATTTTCATTTGCCTCCATACGAGTGTCTGAGCTCTGAAGAAGTCAAGCTAAGCCTGTGGTTGTTCTATAAAAAGGCTATCTTCACCATAATCAAGCGAGATTGTTCCATATTCTCAAGCGAGGCTATTCCATATTTTCAAGCGAGGTTGTTCATATCCTAATCAAACGAGGTTATTTCATAGATTCTAGAGAAGCTGACAGGTTTTTCGAAGAAGCATGGTAGAGGAAAAGAAAGCCCATAGAGGGGGACATTGCTTAAGATATGAGCTTGAAAATGTGAAGGCTATAACTGAAGATCAAACATTGTGGAGGCTTTTAGCAAAGCAGGCTATCTCCGGTTTTGTGAAAAGCTACAGGGTTGCCACACACAAATGTTTAAAGAATTTTCCTTACACTTCAGTGTAACAACTACTAAGATTGGGATGTTAAATGTGCTAGTTACTCCTGATATTATTTCTTCTGTGACAGAAATACCAAGGGGGCAGGAAACTTGGTTTAAAAATTTTAATTTTGACATGGAACCATGCAAGGAATTCATGAAACTTGAGTATGCAAATATGGACCTAAATAATGCAATACCTAGAAGCTGTATCAAAGACACCTATGCAAAGTTGTTGTTCAACATTCAAAGATACTTTACATGTGAAGGCAGATACCATAAAGTTTATACTTATCATTTCAAGCTTCTTCTACATTTCATAGGTATGATATCACTAGATTTTCCCTTTTATTTGCATAGGAGCCTTGCCAAAATGGATGATAAAGTACAAGCCAAATCTGATGGTTGTGAAACATATTTGTTCACCATGGTTTGATAAAGTTATTGGTTTTGAATCATCTTCAGAAAATAAGCAGGGATTGGTATTCCTTTTTGTTTATGAATGGTTTTGAAATGGAAACCCTAACCCCATCTAGAAACCCTAAAACTAAAGGAACTCCTACACCACAAGTAGAAAAGTCTAGTTAGACTGTGGTTGCAAAATCAAAGAGGTTTGTAAATTTGAAACCAAGGAAACAAGTTGAGAAAATGACAGAGAAGACACAAGTGCTTGTTGCAGCAACTCCATCACCTGCAAAATAGAGGTTAAAAAGTGTCAAAGAGGAAAAACAAAAACAAGTGGCCAGCAAGCAGGAAATCAAGAGAGTGACAAGAAGCCAAGTAGTGGCATCAAAGGGAAAAACAATTGTTTTAGGTACAGAGGACAGCTCAGTGACAAAGGGAAATTTAGATGGAATCCTTCATGCAATTGATATAGAGGAATCACCCATTGTGCAAGCCAATTTCATTGGAGTAGATGAACATAAACATAAAAAGGTTAATTCAGCAAAGAAAATTGAATTTGAGGGTGAAAATGGAACCTTTACCTTCCAAGCAAGGAAACCTTTAACTAGGCATGCTAAGAACTTCAAGGAAGGAAATAAGGAGGTCCAAGAAAATATTGAAATAGTCAAAGTCCTTGAAGAGGTGGTTGACCTCTCATCACCAACAGTAGAACATGTAGCCTTAAGAAAAGTGAAGGAAAAGCAAGAAATGATAGAGTGTCAACATTTTGAGGAGAAATTGAGGTTAGAAAATAAAAAGATTGCTATGATGAAAAAGAGGGACAGAAAGGATATTATTGAGAAAACGGAGTTCAAAATAATGAAGGCAGTATGCGAAGGCCAAACTGGTTTTAGGTCTGAAATTCGAAGCAATGCAGAACGGTTTTTTACATGGACAGTTTGAGCCATCAAGGAAGCAAAATTTGTCATCAAGGAAGCAAAATTTGTCAGAGTAATCAATACTCACTTGACAACCAGTAATAGAAGAATAAGAGATCAAGTGGAGGATTTGGAGCTGCAGCTAAAATTGACTTAGGATGAACTAAAAAACAAAGGTGCAAAATGACAAATTATTAAAAAGTCAAAGGCTAAATCAAATGGAAAATCAATAATAAACCTCATGAAAATTGTGTTTTTATTTCGTATGAATGTTTTTTTTGATGAAAGCAGTGGTATTCTGAAGTTTTGGAACATTTTTGGTTTTAATTTTGAAGAAATATGGACAAAAATACTCACTCAGTAGTTTCGTAGCGCAAACAGTGCAAAAAGGGTGAAAAGTGCAATGAAACTGTTGTAGCAGCTTTTTTCACCCTTTCTCATAAAGTTTTGGAAGGCAAATGTGTGTATTATGACCTGAAATTGTTAGGGAAGTTGTGTTAAGTGAATATGAAGATAATCCTAGAGGAAGGAAACCAAAATTTTGAAGGCAAAAGGGTTAAAAGGTTGCGCTATGAAAAGCACTACGAAACTGTGTTGTTTTCGTAGTGCAGGTCTACTTCTGTTATTTTGGACAGTTTGATGGTGGTTTTGGACAGTTGGGACTTGGTAAGGTTTTTGGACAAGTGTTACTTCAGTTCCTAACATCAAATAACCTCGAAGTGATGGGTTCATGATGGTCAAAGTGTCTCAATAACACAAAGAATCCTATGCCTAGAAACCAGGGGACAGTTTCCTAGTTTAATGGAGATCATCATTGAGGTCATAAAGAGTTGAAGCTTATCATCTGGATTCAACCTTATGAGAATACAGTTGGAAAATGATGTAATATAGTTTAGATAAGGTTTTTATGAGTAGAGTTAAGGAGTTTTAATCCCATTTGTAATAGGACTGTTCAATAGGTTTGCAGCTGTCATTTTGTAATAAATACCATGTCATATGGTTAGGAAAGGTGTCAACAAGTAGAAATTCAATGTATCCAGCTCAGGATAAGGTTATGCTATGTTTGAAATGATCTATAAAGATGAAGAAATCGAAATGATAAGGGTTGGACATTTTTTAGCAAAGACTATGTTTATTGTAACTGACTGGTTTTAAGCTTAATACAGATTTTTTACTTAGCCAACTCAAGAGTCATGAAGAGTTCTAGTGTGTTCTTTTTCTAATGGCATATTTTTACTATCCTATTGTAGTGGTGTTTGCTTATGTTACTCAGAATTCATCTTAGATGCTTTGACTTCCTACATAGATAAATTGACTGTGTGTTTTACAGTTTCACATGTGTATCTCTTGACTAGAACTCTGATATGCCTTGACTTCCATGCTAAGTAGATTTTTTGGTTTTAATAAAGCTATTATGACTCCATAAGCCCAATGTGCACTTTTTAATGTGATTTACAACCAATATCTATCATTTATCTGCTTATTACCCCACATAGAGTTAGTCATCTATATTTCTATAAAAAATCATTAACCCTTGAGAGAGCCCTCTCAGGTTGAGGAGGCTAAGCCGCAATCAAAATATTGGTTTGAAATAGTTACATAAGATTTATTTAATTGGAAGTCTATCAGGTCTGATTTTTTGATAACATCCTCATCGATTGATATTCGATTTGATCAATCAGTAGTTCATTCTCTTGATCAACACTTCATGGTTTGATAAAAAAATAGTTAATAAAAGGACTCTTTTCTTTATGGAAGAAAGATGGAATAAGAGTGTATGACGGGGAACAATCGAAGGTTCAGTGGAAATGTCAATTTCTAGTTTTATAAACCTGAACTGAAGGTTGGAAGGAATAAATTAATCAATAGATATAGAGGGGAGGGGGAACAAATAAATTGGAAACCTCAGGTTTGTAAAAGAAAAGGGTTATGTATGCAGCACTAGACTTCAGGAGATTCAAAATATGAAGAATTAAGTAACAAAAATTTAGATGCATGGTGTTGAAAGTTATAAAATGATTTATTCCCAATCTCGGTTGAGAAATTAAATTATTTTATTAGGAAAATCACGAATTTCCAACATTTAAGGTTCTTTCTTCCAATAAAGCCAGGTTAGAGGGTTGAAATCTAGGCAGGTAAATCGAAAGGTTGGTAAGTAACAAGTAGTAATTGACAAAGATGAGCACAAACCAGTGAAAATTTGAGGTAATCTAGTGGCTGAATTATATACAACACATATTTTTATTAGTGTTTGATGCAAACCATCTATGCATATTTTTTATTTGAATTGCAAACCATGTCTTGGAGGTTTTGAAGTTTTTTTGTATTATGAGAAATTTCCATCAGAGAAATTGTGATCCGGATTTATGCAGGAATGCAACATAATACACATATAACTATAAATACAAATATGTAGCGGAAATAACACTTCATTTCATTAATATCAAAGAACTAAAATTTTCTTATAGACAGAATGGAAATAAACTAGCTAGGGCGCTGGTAGGTTATCTCTGAGAAGAGATGTGGTGGCTACATGCCTATGAAATCTGTTACAATGAGGTTCGAGGGCCTATTTATTATTTAGAAACAATGTAAAACCCTAAACATCCAAAACGCTAACCATAGGAGATGAAGCGCCAAAACTATGGGCCTCGTTTGGGTAAATTGGTGTTTCAATTTCCTGGGGACGTAACTTTGGCATACGATCTCCGTTTGACGTGCACCATACCTAATTAGAAAGATATATCCAAGGAATACATATATTAATGTAAGTAAAATTGCTCTATGGCTCCATGTTGCCCCTTGTGAACCATTTGTCTTGGTGCAGGATTTGGCCAACTTTGACAACTTGATACAATTGGATCTTCTGTTTGTGAGTGTTCTTGATTTGCATGTCCATGATACAATTTATGGTGACTTGTTCTATGTAGTTTCAGTTTAACTCTGTTGGTGTGAGTTGTTTTAGAATGTCAGAGGTGTCCAGTAGAGGTGGGAAGTAGGGACGAAGGCAGTCCACATTGAATACTAGATGAAGACCAAGGAATGGTGGAATACTGAGCTTAAAGGCATTGTTCCCTACATCCTTGGTGATGGTGTCCATCCCATATCAGAGTGGGTGAAGCTTGTGGTGGGGTCGAGTGAGGCGTTCCTTCTGTAAATTTAGTCACACTTTGTCGCCCACCTGGAAGTTGTGTGGCACCTGATGATGATCATGTCATTGCTTGTACTTAGCATTGGCTCTATCCAATATGTCATGAACCTATTAGTGGATGTGTTGAATGCACTCGATGAATTTTTTTGCTTTGTCAGCTTTAGACTGGACATGAGACGAGTCAGCCTGAGTAGTTGAAAATTGCATGGCTACGTCAATGGGACATATTGGTTGGAATCCCAAGCCCACCTAAAAGGGGATGTGACTGGTTGAGCTATGGAGAGTCCGGTTATAACTGTGGTGTACATAGGGGAGGCTCTCATCTCATGTGCATGGATGCTTTGAATTGTACATGCGAATAATGTGTACAATCATCTTGTTGACAATCTCTGTCTAGCCATCAGTTTGGGGATGGAAGGTTGTGGACTTGGTGAACTTGGTGTCCAACATTGACCAGAGGCTCGACCGAAATGTGCTGAGGAACTTGTTTTCCCGGTCTGAGATGATAGACTGTGGGATCCCAAAGTGCACCCACACTCGTTCAAAGAAGAGTTTAGCAATGGTTTCTCCTGTGATATTATTCTTGCAGGCCACCATAATGGCCATCTTCGAGAATTTGTCTACGACCACGTAAACAAAGTTGTTTCCATGCTTATTAGAAGGAAGACCCAACATGTAATCTATGGAGATAGATTTCCAAGGTTGACTAGGGGTATATAGCGGAGTATAGAGGCCTTGCTTCTTGATGGTAGGTTTGGCAATGGTGCAAGTAATGCATGATCTAATGTAATTCCTGACATCCTTTAGAAGATTCGACCAATAGAAATAGTTCTGCAGTACTGTCACTCTTTTCTCGACCCAGAAATGCCCAATGACTCGAATGTAATGGGATTCCCATATCATCTTGGCATGCTCGATTCAAGGAACACAAAGGTGTCCGAGGTGACATAACAGTGCATCTTGGAGGTGAAAATTTGGAACTTGCATACACCCCAAGGGTGCCTTGTATGTGTGGCTAAATTCTGGATTGCTCTTGTATAGAAGTAGCCAATTAGAATTCGTGTGCCCACGAGAGTTGAGAACGGTGGTTAGTGCCATGATCAGTGGTTGGCTAAGGCAGTCTACAACATTATTTGTGCTACCCTTCTTGTACTTGATTTTCAAATGAAAATTTTGCAGATATTTGGACCACTTCTGATGGCAACTTTTTTGCAACTTCCCTTGTGTCTGTATGAACTGTAGGGGTTGGTGGTTTGTGTGGATGATTGTTTCCTTCCCTATAATGTAATGCTTCTATTGTCAATAAGCCTGCACAATGGAACACATTTCTTTGTCATAAGTGGGATACTTTCGGATTGTATTAGATAATGTGTCACTGTGATATGCCACTAGATGCCCTTGTTGAATAAGAAATGCCCCAATAGCATAGTTAGAGGCATCTATCTCGATCTAAAATGGTTGTTGCAAGTCTGGTAATGTGAGCATTGGGGCAGAATAGAGGTGATGTTTCAATTCTACAAACGCCTTCTGTTGAGATTCCAACCCAAAGAATTTTGCTTTCGCTCCTCCGTGGTGACTTGAATCAAGGGCCAAGTGATATGAGAGAATACCAACATGAACCTGCGGTAGAAATTAGCAAGACCTAGAAAGCTGTGAAGCTCTGTTAGAGTGGTTGGGGCTGGCCAATTCCGAATGACTTGGATCTTGGTTGGATCCACATGCAACCCCCTTTCATCAATAATGTATCCCAGATATTGAACCTCGATCATGCAAAAATTGCACTTCTCCAAATTGGCACACAACTTGTGTTGCCGCAGTGTTTGGAGAACTTGTCGGATGTGGTGGATGTGCTCTTCCCAAGTCTAACTGAAGATCAGAATATCATCGAAGTACACCACTACAATAGAGTTGGTGAATGGCCACAAGATGTAGTCCATCAACCTCATGAAGGTTGTGGGAGCATTCGTCAACCCGAAAGGCATGACCATTCATTCGAAAAGGCCCTCATTGGATTTGAAGGTAGACTTCCACACATCATAGGGTTTGATTTGCACCTAGTGATACCCAGACTTCAAGTCGATCTTGATGAAATATTTCACCCCTTTGAGTTGGTCCAGAAGGTCATAAATCCATGGGATCGGGTACCTATTCCATACAGTGATCTTGTTCAGCACCTGATAGTCAATGCAGAGTCTCCAAGTCCCAACCTTCTTCTTTACCAACACGATCAGGCTCCCACAGGGCAATGAACTCGACCGAATGTGACCTTTCTGCAGTAGCTCCTGAATTTGCCTCTTGATTTCATCGTTCTCCAGAATAGAGCACTGATATATCGGTCCATTAGGTAGCGGTGCACCTAGGTTCAAATCAATGGGGTGCTTGACCTCACAGTGTAGAGGCACCCCTGTGGGTGAGGTGAAGATGTCCCCGTACTCCTCAACAACCTTGTCCATTTGTTGTTGCCGTGCAGAGGAACTCTATCTAGAGGTTGTGGCAATAGTCTTCTTCTTGCTCTGGGGTCGGATCATTAGAAAAATAAAAATCCTGGTTTTGGAAATGAGCTTACTGCATTTTTTTGCAGTAGTCAAAGAGATAGCGACAGGCGGTGGTACCTATGGTATCCTGTAAAAATTATTTCCCAAAGTAACAATAACAACGCAAGGCCGGGACTCATACACAACATCTCGCTTCCACAAGTATGGTTGGCCTAATAATACATCACAAAAATCAAGAGGAGAAATTTCACATAATACCTCATCCGTGAAGGGCTTCATTTTGTAGGGAAGGTGGCACTGCTGGCTGACGCGGAGATCTCGTCCTTGGTGAACCCACCCAATGGTGTATGGCTCTGGGTGTGTTGTGGTAGGCAAGCCCAACTGCTTCACGACGTCTATTGACATGAGGTTATTTTGGCTCCCATTGTCAACAATGAACTATAGCGGGGAACGCTTTACCCACATATGGGAGTGGAAGAGATGCCCCTCCTCCTCTGGATCTCCCGGTTCCTCCTTCTATATATTCACAGTGGCAACAGTGGCGTTGGGATTCGTATCAATAATATGTTTCACTTTGTCATTCCCCTTCTAAGGTTTTGATTGAGAGTCAAAGCATGCATTTGATTCAGAAGCCCTCATCTTAGCCACTAGCGACTGCTTGACCTGACACTCACTTATGTTGTGAGTGGAGTTCTTATGGAACTTGTTATCACTATAAAAGTTTTCTGAAACTTGTTCAATTACACTTGTGCCTAAGTCATAATGTTAGATAGGGTTAGAGTCATTTTTATATTTTTAAAGGTCTAGATCATGGGTTAAAGGTCTCATTCCATCACTAAACAATATTCATTAACCTTGTTTCATTTTTCAAAGATCTTATGCCATGTTTTGAAACCCATTTTTAAAGTTTTTTTTGAAGATTTGATGAATAAGCCACGAAACCACATTTTCGTAGCGCGCTCAGTGTAAAAAGTTGATTTTGCGCTACAAAAATGCTGTTGATTCCGTAGCACAAAAACCTAAATTTGAAAATCATGCACTATGAAATCGGGGATTCTCAGTTTTGCGTTTGAGCTGTCATATATGTCAAATACTGCTAAATTCTTCATCATTAGGTGTCATCCACGAGTTCTCCTTCACACAAGAAACCATTTATTATAATTATTAGGGGTCATTTTTCATCGATTAGGGGTCAATTTTCATTGGTCCTTTCAAATTTAAAAAACAGTTGGTCGTTTTCGAATTCATTTGTATCATGCAAGACAATAGTGCATGCATGCTTATGTTTTGAAGAAGGAATTAGTGGTGAAAGACCTAAGTCTACTGAAACAAATGCAAGCGAGGCTATAAAGTTTTCAAGTGAGACTGTGAAACTATATTTCAAGCGAGGTTGGTCATTCAAATTCAGGTTATATCAGTATTTTCAAAACTTGCTATCAAGCGAGTTTGAAATTCATTGCTGGTGGAAGCAGAATTGTTATCAAGCGAGGCAAAATTGTTATCAAGCGTGGCTGAACTCATTTACCAAGTGAGCCAATTCATTCAACAAGAAGCTTTGATTGCTAATTTGCTAATTTGCTGAAGACACAGGGTTTTCAGAGGGATTATCACAAATTTCTGAAGATACGAGGTTTTCAAGAAGAAAATGGTTGAAGAAAGAAGGATTCATAGGTTTGGTCATTGCCTAAGAACGTAACTTGAAGGTGTAGAAGCCCTTACAAAAGACAAGTCTGTTGAAGAAGCCTTTAAGAAAGTAGGTTGTTGGAGTTTTGTGAAAAACTTCAAGGAGGGCACACTCAAGTCACCAAGGAATTTGCCATAAACTTCACAGGATCAAACTCAAAGATTGGATTCCTCAATTTACCAATTACCCTTGAAGTGATATCAGCAGTTACAAAAATTCTGAGAGGAGAAGATAGGTGGTTTAAAAACTTCAAGTTGGACATGGTGCCCTGCAAAATCTTTCTAAAACCAGAGTTTATAGAGGTTGACTTGAACAAATTTGTACCAAGAAGTTATGTCAAAGATACATTTTCTAATCTGCTCTACAATATTCAGAGGTACTTCACCTGCAAAGGGAGATACCACAAGGTGTATACCTATCACTTTAAATTCTTGCTTCATTTCACAGGGATAATATCTCTAGATTTACCTTTTTATCTTTTCAAAAGTTTGGCTAAGATGTCTGATAAGGTACAAATTAAAGTTGAGTCAAGTGAAACCTCATTATTTCACCATGGCTTAGTCAAGTTAATAGTCTTACATGAGCTGCAAAAAGCAAACAGAGATTGGGTTGAATTCTTCTTTTTGAGTAGAATTGGGATTGAAGGAACAGGTGTTCGTCCTCAAGCTAAAGAAAAAACTCCATCAAAGATTACTGCCCCTATAGAAAAAAATTCAAGAAGATTTCTTAATCTCAAGCCTCGGAAACAAGTTAAAGAAGCAATGATAGGAACAACATTGAAAACCCAAGATACTCCTAAATCAGCACAGAAGAAGAAAACTCGGGTTAAGGAGACAATTCTAGAACAATCAAATAGTAAAACAGATCAGATGCGGTTGACTAGGAGTCAAAGGTTAAAGGAAAAGGGTAAGACTGTAGTTACAGAGGGGTCAAGAGGTAATTTGAATGATATAATTCAAGTTATTGACATTGAAGACTCTCCCCTAGTACAAGCAGACTTCATCAAACTGGATACAGGTGGCAGTAGATCAAAGAAATTGAGGACATCCAAAATGTTAGATTTTCAGGATGAAGTGGCAGAGTTTATCTTTAAGCCTAGAAAACCCTCAACTAGGCACTCCAAGAAGTTGAAACAATCAGACATGGAGATAGATCAAACAGGAGGTGAAAGTGCTAATGTTTTTGAAGAAACCACAAATACATCATTTTCAATGCCTGAAGAAGACTGAAACAAGGTTTTCAATATTCAGAAGGAAAAGAGCAGTTATGAAGATGTCAAAGACAAACTCATATTGGAAAATAATGAGATTGATAAGTTGAAGAAAAAGTTGAGAGTGCATGCAGAAGAAAGGGCAAACTTTGAAAGGATCAAAGGACTGTGGGAGTTGGAGAAAAATCCAAACCCTGAATTAATTAATAGTCAAGCTCAATTCTTCATATGGACCCTACCTGCAATCAAAGAAGCAAAATTCATTAGAATGGTCAATACCAAGCTAAGGGAAAATAATATAAGTCTTAAGAGGAGAGTAGAAGACCTGGAAATACAGCTAGCATAGTTTGAAGATTAGCCACAACTAAAATAAGTGCAAGCAGTAAGTGTCATCCTTTAACAAATTTTGAGGTTATGTGATAATATCTCATTTTTGGAGATGTTTAAAGTTGATGTTTATGGGTTATGAAAGTTGATATACACCTGGAGATATATTACTAAAGGTTTGAAAACTAAAATTTTGGAAGGAAGCTGTGAAAAGTGATGACTCAGCAGTTTTGTAGCGTGCTACGAAACTGCTGTAGGATGCAGTTTGAAGAATTTTTGCAATTTTCAAAGGTGAAAAGGGTTTGGTTTTGAGTTTTGATGCTGGTGGGAGGTATATGTAAAATATCAATGAAGATCTAGGAGGTTTGGCACATAAAAATGGAGGTTTGAAGCATGATTTTAAAAGGAAAAGTCTGCGCTACGAAAATAGCAGACTTAGCAGTTTCGTGACGCAGTAGTATTGACAGTTTTTGCACCATTTTGGAGGTTGGGATTTGCACAGTTGGAAGGTCGAATTCAAATGAAAGTTATAATACATTTGCCACATGTTTTTAGCACCAGTTCTTCAGTAGTTGGTTCAAATGGATAGAATTGAGGCATTCAACTATTATGCAGGGAACATGCTCCTATTTTGCAGGAATGGATAAGAAGCAGGTTGATGGGGTCTAACAGTAAGAAGATAAATAACATCATGGTCGAAGTCTAGAAGAAATAGTTGTCAAGAATATTTTTTAATGATTAAATAAGGATGTTAAAGGTTGTTAAGATACAATAAATAGTATTTTAGTCCTAGTTGTATTAGGACTGTAAGACAGATAGTTTAACTGTCAGTTTGTAAATAAAGTTTGTTTAGAAGTTGATAGGTGTCAAATTCAAATTTCCTCTCAAATTTTTGGAAGGAATCAAATGATGTAATGACCACTCTATAAGAGGGAAGAAATCGAATTGCACAGGGTTAGAATTTTCATTGAACAAGCATACTTTTTGTGATATTAGAGAATTGTGTTTTTATCTTAATACAGAGAGTTTTGTTTCATCACTCAAGATTCAGAAAGGGTTATGGATGTTTGATTGTCTCATGATGTTTCTCTTTAAATTACTTGCAGTGGCATGAATGTATGTTACTTATAATTCACTGAAGGTGCTCTAACTTCCTTCATATGTTCATGAACTATGTTTATTCTCTGTCCTACTGTTCTATTGATGCATCTAAACCCTAAAATGCCCTGACTTCCATATGAAACTGATATTTATGTTTTGCGAAAGCACATTTGACTCCATTTACCCAATAGATGTTTGCTGATTAGTAGCACAACCAATTATTCACTTTATTCAGTTTATTCACAGAGTTAGCCATCTGATCTTTATTTGCCTATCATTAACCTATTGAGAGAGCCCTCTCAGGTTGAGGAGGCTAAGCCTCAACTAAAATTTTGGTTTGAAATAGTTACTCAGGGTCTCCCTAACTAGCAGCCTATTAGGGTTTGATTTTGAGATAACATAACTCACACCACATTCCCGTGTCCTTATTTGGCTTCACGGTGTTGTTATTTTCTTGCGGCTTTGGAAGGTTTCCTTGGGCCACCATGCCTTGGCTTTGTCCTTTTTTCTACAGTTTGGGGGCACCTTTCCCTTGCTTTTGATTCGCCGATCCAAAGTCTCGCTTCTTTTGTTTGATTTCTGCTCAATCTTGGCAACATACCAGTATGTCGTACCAAGTGAGGAGATGTCGAGGAACTCCATTTCCTCTTGAATGTATCTATGCAGAAAACCATGATAATTTAGCACAAAATGTTTCTCTGAATATTTGATACCTAAATTTTTTCACAGGATATGGAATAGATTCGTCAGCTCATGCACATCTTCATCCCTTTGTTGCCGAAGCGTGGTCCATTGTATGTACTTTTCCTCATAGATCCCCATGAGATAGTATTGCTCCTTGATGGCATCTCAAAAATAATTCCATGTGGGTACAACTAAGAACAGAGAGGGATCTTCTCGTCCTTTTTCTCACAGTAGGTTTCCCACCAGTCCTTGACATGGGGGGTAGCTTTGAGGAGTGCAAAAATAATCTTCTCCTAGTCGGAAAAGTCATGAACTGAGAAATATCCTTCTAATAGATTCAACCATCTATCTATGACATTTTCATCTATTTGACCCTAAAATATTATAATTTCAACGTTTAATTGTACCTGAAAGGGAGTCGTGCCTCCACAGTGGCTACTGGATGCAGATTCGCCGCCGGTGGGCAGCCGTTGAAGGATCTGAACAAAGTTATCCATCATCGTGTTCCTTTGTTTTTCGAGGGCCTCCTTGAGAAATATTTTGATAGGACCTCTTGCTCCCTCATCTTTCTTTTCATTCCCCATTGGCGGCCATCGAGGTTTGCAAGGTTGATATTGAAAAGGTTCAACCAGATCGAGCCCTAACTTCTTATACCCCGACCTTGTTGGGGACATGCAAAGAAGGATTGAGAAAAAGCCGACCGCTTTGATACCACTGATCCAGATTTATGCAAGAATGCAAAAGAATACACATATAACCATAAATACAAAGAAGCATTGGAAATATCACTTCATTTCATTAATATCAAAGAACTTAATTTTGCTTATAGACAGAATGGAAATAAACTAGCTAGGGCACTGGTAGCTTACCTCTGAGAGGAAATGTGGTGGCTACAGGCCTCTGAACTCTGTTACAATGAGGTTCGAGGGCCTATTTATTATTTATAAACAATGAAAAACCCTAAAAATCGAAAAGCCTAACCCTAGGAGATGAAGTACCAAAACTATGGGGCCCGTTTGGTTAAATTGGTGTTTCAACTTCCCAGGGACGTAACTTTAGCATACGATCTTCGTTTGATGCACACCATACCTTTTTAGAATGATCTAACCGAGGAATAACACTTTTCATGTGAGAAACGTTAGTGCATGGACCCATGTTGCTCCTGGTTTTCCCAAAAAATGTCATTTAGGGCCTCAAAACAACTCTGGAAGTTCAGGACCCAAAAAACTACTAAAAATAGTAAGTTGTGCCAAGAAAATGGTGGGGCCCCAAGTGGAATAGGCAAGTGGCCACCAATATCTACCTGGATCAAATTGGAATTTGAAAACTGAGAGCTCTAAAACTGAGGAAACACTCAGAGAGAGACATTGTCGTGGACATGCTAATTACCTTAGGGAATCTTACTGGGCTTCATAAAAGAACGAATGAGTCCTTTCATGTGGATAACTTGGAGCCCGCTTTCTCACACGAACCTAGGCATCGATTCATTTCTTCCTTCTAACCAAGGTCTGACTGTAAATAAATCCTTCTTGGGCGCCATCTCAAGTCTTTGTGACTAGATTCCAAGTGTTCTACAAATGTTGTTACAACAGACCAGCAGAGCCAACATAATTGAAGTATCCACAAATGTTGTTGCAGCACACAAATAGAGCCAACATAATTGACTCAGTGAATATGAGAGTCAAATTTTGGTCTGGGAGACAGTGAAATCATGGCATTCGACAGATAAGGAAAATGAGCTCATCTTCTTAAGCTATTTCTCCCTTGTTAGCTATTTCAATTATCAGAAAAATCTAGTTCTCCCTCATATTCTATTTCAATTATCATAAAAAAGGGGTTGAGGAGCTTCCAACATCAAAAGGTGGCCACCAGAGTTTGAATGAAATTGCATAAAATGGAATCTATCTAGATCTAGATCACGAGGTTGGGTGTGTTATCACCTAAAAATTCTCAGGAAAAACATCATTGTGTTATGTGTGTTTTTGGTCATGGTTCAAATTAGGTTTAGAAGTCAATTTAGGGTTTGGTTAAGGGTAGGTTATATTTTTATAGGTTTAATGTTCATCATCTGAATTCAAATAAGGTCTTTAGAGGTCCATTCCATGGTCAAATATTCACCTTTTTTTCATTTAAGGGTCATTCAATTAAGTTTTAGGCTCAATTTCTACAATTAGCCAGGAATCCACCATTTCGTAGCACCTCTAGTTCAAAAAAGAGGAAATGTGCTACGAAAGCATTGCTACTTTCATAGCGCAAACTGTGAAACTGATGAAACAAAAACTTTGTTTTCTGGTTTTCAGTAGTCAAATTCCACGGAGGTTTCCGAGAAACTGAAAATGAATTCAGGAAAACTAAAAGAGTTTTTCCTTCCTAATAGACCTAGCTACAAACGCCTCTCTCAGTTTCTTCCAATTCATTAGGAGGTGGGCGCAATTGATAAATTAAAACGTGCTACGAAACTACTGTTACAAAACTGTCTTATACATGACTGTTTAGCAGTCAACTTAAAGTTCATTTTCTGGCCAAATGAAAACGTCGTTTGGAAACATTAAAGAGGTTTTTCTTCATGAAAGCCATAGATACAATAACCTCTCTCATGTTCTTCATATGTGTTTTCAGTTGGGAGATACAAGGCTTTCTTTGAAGCCCTATTTTTAGAAATAGAGTTTTCCTGTTTTACACATTTTTGTCAAAGACATTTTCTAGACAGCAGGTGATGTGTTTCAAAAACCCAAGAGATTTTTTGATTCAAAAAATCATTACCTACAAAAAACTCCTTCAGTTTCGAAAAATACATCATGGAGTAGGAGATATAGGCTCTGTCCCAAGACCTATTTTTTTGGAAAAAACAGGAAAAACCAATAGGCCAACCTATTGCAAATGAGGAAGGGACCTCAAGAATGCTGGAATAACTCTGTTTTTCAAGTGATATGATGAAATAAGGTTTATTTTAAGTTTTTGGCACATTCTCACTTTAAATTTTGGAAAAAAATGGACAAAACTTCTCACTCAACAGTTTCGTAGCACACACAGTGGAAAATCAGTGAAAAGTGCTACGAAATTGCTGTAGCATGCTTTTTCACTCTCTCTCTCTTAAATTTTGGAAGGTAAAATATATGTATCAAGACCTAAAATTGCTAGGGAAGCTGTGATAAGTTATAATGGAGATAAATATGAAAAGAAGAAGCCAAAATTTTGAATATAAATGGTTAAAAAGTCTACGCTACGAAAAGCGCTACGAAACTGTGCTCTTTTCGTAGCGCAGGTTTGTTTTTGCTATTTTAGGAGTTCGAAGTTGATTTTGCACAGCCATAACTCATGGATGATTTTTGGCATATGCTATTTCAGTTCCTAACTGCAAATAGCTTCGAATTCATGGGTTCATGGTGGTTAAAGTGTCTCAAGAACACAAAAAAAAATCCTAAACCTAGAAAACAGGGGACAGTTTCCTAGTTTGCAAGAGATCAGCATTGAGAACATTAAGTGCTGGAGCTTATCATTTGGATTTGACCTTATGGAGATATAGGTGGAAAATTATGTAATCTAGCTTAGATAAGGTTGTTATAAGTAAAGTTAATGAGTTTGAGTCCTATTTGTATTAGGACTATTCTCTAGGTTTGCAGCTGTCATTTTGTAATAAAGACCATGTTATATGGTTAGGAAAGGTGTAAAACAGTAGGAATTTGATGTATCTAGTTGAGGATAAGGTTATCCTATGTTGTAATATGTCTATTAAATACCAAGGGGTTGAATTAGCAAAGGGTTGGAGACTTTTGGAAAAATTGGTGCCAATATAACATTGTTTATATTCAAAAAGTGCAACTTATTTCCAGTAGTGAAGATTCTATGTCCAGCTCTCAAACTAAAAAATATAGGCTGCAATTATAAAAGAAACAGTGACTAATATTTTAGTTAATTGCAGGCGAGTAAAATAATATAACAACCTCATGTCAAACAATAAATGTTTGATAATCTAATATTCATAATGGAAACAAACCTCGCACTTTTTTTACAAAACTAGGTCTATTTTCGATGTTTCCACGTTCAACACTGGTGCAACTCATGATCAACTGAGACTTGGATGGCCAAGCAGAGAGATCATTCTTTGTCTTTAAGATCATGTTCTGCATACATTATTCGTAGGCAACCATCATAAGTGGTGATATGTACATTTCAAAACAAAATTATACCTACCAGTAGGGACTACTAGCTGCATGTCGTCCTTGTTAGGAAAATAAAGAAACATGGAATAAAATCAAATGCATTAAATCTCTACATGTACTATAATTCCTTTTCAAAAGAGAAAGGCAATACGATAGGCAAATAAAATATTTTATAAGAGATAGCCCTCTAAAACAAAAATATTTGTGCCCATGCTTCACTTTGTAATTCAGAATGTATTATATATATATATATAATAAACTAAACCCTCACGCTATTGATAATGTCTAAATGGAACAAATTTTTCAAAATAGATACCCTCACACAACAGATAAAAATGACTTGAAAAATGAAACCAAATGTGCCCATTCTTTTCCGTAAGGTTGCGAAGATAATCACTTCAAATTAGAAAGCTTATTCTATGGTTAATTAAAATTAGAAAGCTTCTTAACTTCCTCTATAGTCAATTAAAATTGAAAGCTTTATACATTCAATTCTCTGGCCATTATTCTATTACAAATGTGAAGACTCATGAAAAATGAGCTTCATAAATTCATTTCAAACACAAGAATTTATACACGAGTGTGTGAAAGATACAATAGTGAATTCCACTGACAGAAATTTATTTTATCAAACTTGAAGACTCATTCAAGATGAGCTTCCACATTTCATTGCAAACATAGGCATTTATATAGTAGTGCACTGGAGATTCAATAGTAAATTTCATTGACAAACATTTATTTTATCACCTAAACTTTTAGACTTTATGCCGACTAATAATTACTGCGCCGACTAATAGTGCATTGTTGTCATATGAATAGAGGGTTATCCAGACTTATGTAGGAATGCGCTAAAATACATAAATACACATAAATGCAAAGATGCAACAGAAATAAGACTTCATTTCATAAATATTTCATAACTGAAATATGCTTAGAGACAGAATGGAAATAAACTAGCTACGACATTGGTAGCTTATCTTTGAGAAGAGATGTGGTGGCTACCTCCCTCTGAACTATGGTACAGTGATGCTCAAAGGCCTATTTATTATTCAGAAACAATTGAAAACCCTAAACATCCAAAAACATAACCCTAGGAGATGAAGCACCAGACTATGGGCCCCATCGGGGTAAATTGGTACATCAATTTTCCGGGGTCGTAACTTTGGCATACTATCTTCATTTGACACACATGATACATCGTTAGAAATATCTATCTGAGGACTACAACTACTAAAAAAAAATATCAAGTCTAGAAGAGTTATATTCACTAGAACTTTCATGCCCAAAAAACGTCGTTTAGGGCCTCAAAACGGCTCCGGAAGTTCAGGATCCAAAAACTACCAAAAATAGTAAATTGTGCTACAATTAAGGAAACTGAAAAACTGAAAGAAAAAATTGTGGAGGTCCAAGTGGAATAGGTGTGTGGCAACCAATATCCACCTGGATCATTCCTCCCCCTTCAGGAATCAATGGTCCCCATTGCGTTGAGTTCCTCCATGAGATGAGGAAACTTTTGCTGAACTTGGTTCCTGGAGAGCCACTTGCCCTAGTGAAGGAGTTGGCCTGCTTTGACAACTTGATATAGCTGGATCCTATGCTTGTTATTGTTCTTGATCTGTGTGTTCATAATCTGATGAGTTGTAGCTTGTTCTCTACAGTCTGGGTTTAACTCTGTTGGTGTGAGTTTTTCTTCCATGTCAAATGTGTCCAGTAGACGTGGAAAGTAGGGCCGAAGGTGGTCCACATTGAACACTAGGTGTAGACCAAGGAATGGTGGAATACTGAGCTCGAAGGTATTTTCCCCTACAACCTTAGTGATTGTATATGGCCCATATTAGAGAGGGCAAAGCCTGCAGTGGGTTCCAGCGAGGCCCTCCTTCTGCAAATGTAGCCACACTTTGTCGCCCCCTTGTAAGTTGTGTGGCACCCGATGTTGATCATGTCTCTGCTTGTGCTTAGCATTGGCTCTTTCCAATATTTCATGAACATGTTGGTGAATGTGCTAAATGCACTCAATGAAGTTGTTCGCCTTGGCAGCTTTAGACAGGACATGAGCGGAACTTGCCTGAGTAGCTACAAATGTCATGGCTACGTCAATGGGACATAGTGGCTGGAATCCCAAGCCAACATGAAAGGGGTTGTGGTCGGTTGAGTTGTGGAGGGCCCGGTTATATCTATGTTGTAAATAGGGGAGGTTCTCATCCCATGTGCATGGATTCTTTGAGTTGTACATGCGTAGAATGTGTACGATCATCCTGTTGACGACCTCTGTCTGGCCATCAGTTTGGGGATGGAAAGTTGTGGACTTGGTGAGTTTGGTGTCCAGCATTGACTAGAGGCTAGACCAAAATTTACTGAGGAACTTGCTATCCAAATCTGAGATGACAAACTGTGGGATCCAAAAGTGTACCCACACTCACTCAAAGAAGATATTATTAGTGGCTTATGTTGTGATATTATTCTTGCAAGCCTCCATAATGGTCATCTTCGAGAATCTATCGATGACCACAAAAACACAGTTGTTATCATACTTAGTCGAAGGAAGGCCCAAAATTTAATCCATGGAGATGGATTCCCAAGGTCAACTAGGGGTAGGTAGCAGAGTATAGAGGCCTTTATTCTTAATGGTTGGTTTGGCAATGGCACATGCAGTGCAGGATCTGAGGTAATTCCCAAAATCCTATCGAAGGTATGGATAATAGAAATAATTTTTGCAGTATTGTCACTCTTTTCTTGACCCCAAAATTCCCAGCGACCCTACTATAGTGCGCTTCCAAATAATATTGGTATGCTCACTTGAAGGAACAAAAATGTGTCACATGTGACATAGCAGTGCATCCTGGAGGTGAAAATTTGGAACTTGGCTACCCTCCAAGAGAGTCTTGTATGTGATCCAGATTTATGTAGGAACGCCACATAATAAACATATAACCATAAATACAAAGATTCTGCGGAAATAACACTTCATTTCATTAATATCAAAGAACTGAAAGTTGCTTACAGACAGAATGGAAATAAACTAGCTAGGGAGCTGGTAGCTATCTCTGAGAAGAGATGTGGCAGCTAAAAGCCTCTGAACTAAGTTCCAATGAGGCTGGAGAACCTATTTAATATTTAGAAACAATGGAAAACCCTAAACATCCAAAACCCTAACCCTAGAAGATGAAGCGCAAAAACTATGGGCCCCGTTTGGGTAAATTGGTGTTTCAACTTCCCGGGGACGTAACTTTGGCATACAATCTCTGTTTGACGCAAACCATACCTCGTTCGAAATATCTATCCGAGGAATAGAAATTTTGAGTGAGAAATGTTAGTCCATGGACCCATGTTGCTCCTGGTTTTCCCAAAAAATGCCGTTTAGGGCCTCAAAATGGCTCCAGAAGTTCAGGACCTGAAAAATTGCTAAAAATAGTAAGTTGTGTCGAAACTGAAAAACTGAAAGAGACAATGGTGGGGCCCCAAGTGGAATAGGCGGGTAACAACTAATATCCACCTGGATCATTCCTCCCCCCTTAGGAAGCAATGGTCCCCATTGCGTTAAGTTCCTCCATGAGATGAGGAAATTTTTGCTGAACTTTGTCCCTGGTGAACCACTTTCCTTGGTGTAGGAGTTGGCCAGGTTTGACAACCTGATACTGTTGGATCTTCTGTTGGCGAGTGTTATTGATTTTCATTTCCATGATACAATCTATGGTGGCTTGTTCCATGCAGTCTGGGTTTAACTCTGTTGGTGTGAGTTGTTCTGCAATGTCAGAGGTGTCCAGTATAGGTGGGAAGTAAGGACGAAGGCGGTCCACATTGAATACTGGGTGTAGACCAAGGAATGGTGGAATACTGAACTCAAAGGCATTATTCCCTACAACCTTGGTGATGGTGTATGGCCCGTATCAGAGCGGGCGAAGCTTGCGGTGGGGTCCAGTGAGGTGCTCCTTCTGCAAATGTAGCCATACTTTGTCGCCCACCTAGAAGTTGTGTGGCACCCGATGTTGATCATGGCGTTGCTTGTACTTAGCATTGGCTCTGTCCAATATGTCATGAACCTATTGGAAAATGTGTTGAAAGCACTCGATGAAGCTATTTTCTTTGTCAAATTCAGACTGGACATGAGCCGAATCATCCTGAGTAGCTGCAAATGGCATGGCTACGTCAATGGGACATAGTGGCTGGAATCCCAAGCCCACCTAAAAGGGGATATGGCCGATTGAACTGTGGAGAGTGTTTCATGGAATATCACCCTAGAGGTTCATTGGGTTACAACCTCCACAGAGCAGGGGCATGCTACTTAAGAAGGACTCACACAACCATACATGTTCATGAAAAACTAAATAGAGTAGATTGAGGAAGTTACCCGTAGGTCCTACAGTTGAAGCAGATCCCGCGGGGTCCAAACCCCCAGCAACCGTTCTTCCTTCTTAACCTGAAAGACAAGAATAAACAAGCACGAAGAACTGGTTGTACAGCATATATCTACTCTAAATGTTAGTGAAATCCATATAAAACATTAGATAAACCATAATGAATGCTTAAATAACAATTTTCTCATATATGTAAGCAGACACTAACACGTATATTTCAGGAACAAGATGGTACTTTTGTATTGTAAATAGCATGTACAAAAATAATGAGTGGAGAGATCACCTGAATCCTTCCACGATCTTCAAGCAGACCGTCGTCCGGATCCGTCCCGCCCTTGCCTCGCTAAGACTCCTTCCAAACTGGTGCATACGAGATGACATATAGGGAGATGAGCATCTCAAGGAAACAAGGGTTTCCTGTAATGAACTGGGAAAGTGCAGGAGGCACGGGGAATCAGACTTGGATAGGGAATACCAATAGAGTATAATATCAATAATTTCTCTCTCTCCCTTAGGCCATACACATGAGGTGCTTTTATACTCCCTCAAAGTAGTTTCAATCAGTTGGAAACAGTTGGCCACGTGCTGGGGTGGTTGAACTACCAGAGTAACCATCAACCCAGCCCAAAAATAGGGAATTTTAATATATTTTTTAATGATTTTAATGGCATACGCGGAAAAGTACATGTGGACTCGCGTATACACGCGGAAAAGTCTGGGCATAACCGCGTATGGGGATTTTAACACTGTTTTTTACTGAATTTTGTTCAAGTCTGTAGGAATGGGTGCCCAAAGCCATAAAAGCAATCATGAATCATATGAAGGTGAAAAATGATGCTATAACATATGCCCCCTAATATATGAGGTCAGAAGGGGTACATGATGGCCGAAATGTATTATGCACATAGAAAGAATTTCGCAAGGACAAGAGAGGACTTCACCAGATTTCAGCCTGCCAAAAACCAATGAAAGAAAACAGAGAGTCAACTCATGCTGAGGCAGGCATACCCATGCTCATTCAAAAATACATCATATGGAAAGTACTGAAATAGATCCAACATGTATACAAGTATAGCTGAACTGAAAGTACACAATGAATCATCTGAGCATGGTCCGGAAATATAAGTCTGAATCAATGTCCAAGTATCACATATAAAAAGTTGATCGAGGATGGTGCAACTGGATGTCTGATCATATAAGTAACTGAATCTCCAAGTACCAAATCATAAGAGGTGGAACAAACGGTACAATCACGCAACTCGGGAGCCAACATATAGGATGCTGCTGTACTGAACTGCAACATATAAGGGTGGATGGTATCACTGGCAGAAACTGAATGGACTGTCAAAAGTGAACCGAGAAATGCTGATGCAACCCGAGGTCTTCACCGATCACTATGGCACAATTCTACACAATGGGAATAAATGAGCTGAAGTCGACCATGTGAGAAATCGTTGGATTACCGGTCAATGATGTATACTGTTAACCAACGCGAGACAACCCACCAATAATGAAAATGAGCGTCAAGGTGCCCCAGCACAATCTAACAAGTGCGAATGAATGAGTTGAATTCGAATACTTGAGAGAATATACCAATCAGGAGGCAATGATGAATCCCCACTGTCGATAGCGAAGATTCTGCCACTGATGACTGCAAACCCTAAGGTACTGAAAAAAAGACTCTAGACCTTATTCCCAGGGTAATGAGTCGGATTCGATGGGAAAAGATCTGGTGGAAGGAAGGCATTAAGGCATCCCACATCAGTCCAGCGCGAGTGTAACCCGCAGGCCAAGATTTGGAAGGAATCGGACGAAGTAGAGTGACGGAACCAAAACCGAAGTATGTTTCCGACATGCACAAGATGAAGCTAGCACACGGAAGAAACCCTCTGAACCAACCAATAATGAAAGCTGACACAGAGGCGAGAAATCCACCGATAGGGTCAAATGGAAATCAAGGTACTGCACGAATCCCAAGTGTGATAATGTGTGCTGACGTCGAACACAGGGGAAACCACTCAATCAAAGACCCATAATGATGATCAAATGATGAGCACAAGGTCACCTATCAATGATGGAAATAGGGCCAGGGTGCGGCTCTAGGTTTGCTCTCAGAGCAATGTGTCGTAGTCGATAAGAGACAAACCCGCCGGCAAGAAGTCAATGGGGACCTTCTCAAACCAGCACGAGCAGAAGACCAAAACATCTGATGTGATAGAACAAGATGCTGACAAGACCGGGAAGGCCGACTGAATAATGAGTCAAGAGACACTGCAGAATGGCCGACTTTGGTTAGACTTCCCTTGAACAAAAGCACGACTCGTGATGACCATGGCAGTAAAAAGTGACACTGTATAAGTCTGTTATGCAGGAGGCAGAACAAACTCTCCATATGATTGGAAGAGATAAACAACCAGGGGAGGACTGACAAGTGAAACATGGTAAAGGTTGAACCTAGGTCAAAAACTAAAACCATCCCAAATGTAGGAAATATATATAAGTATATGTGCTTTGTTCAAGGGCGACAAACTGACTCTGTACTGCCATCAAAACAACGAAGATACATCCCGTTCCCACTCTTTTTGTTATATTTGATTTTTTTGTCTTTTTCATATAATAAGCCTGAAAAAGAATAAAAGAATGCTATGGTACAATGGATAGAATGAGTATAAAAAAATCAAATGCACTAGTTCCTGGGATTGGAACAATCCTATGCTCAATGCAAGGTGGTGAAAACTGGTAAGCGATACTCAGAGGAACGTTCCATCCATGGGTAAAAAGGTGTCAAGTCGTGATAGCTAAGTGCATGCAATGGTTAACTTGTACAGAGAGTCAAGGTCAAAATTTGGCTTAAACATCGAGTCCAAATGAAGCCGGCTAAAGGCCAGGATAAACAAGTAGCCAATATGCAATGCAGTAATACAACGTAACGACACCAGGGAGCCTCTAGGGTAAAAGCCAGAAAAATAATAGTGATGAAGAAGAAGAATGAAGCTTCAACACATAAGGCATGGCGGGACTAAAGAGGACTCCCGAGCCTACATAAAACGCAGCATGGGCAACAAGTGATAGCGAGGAACTAACTAGGAGGCCCATGTAAAGGAAGGCTCTACCACCAAGTCATGATTGAATAATTGGCGAGTGAAATGGGTGTAATACTCATGACCTGATGGGATCGACCCTAAGGCAAGTGATCAGTATGGAGGCTAGTATGCAAGATGCAGCGGAGAGTGATTTCCCTAACCTATATGCCAGTGAAGATCATATACCTGCCGTGACGAGTCGGTAATCATGGATCAAAAACCGGGAAAAATCTCAAAATCGTCAAAATGTACCTAAAACATACCAAACTGGGCACTTCCAAGCATCCGAAATATGCAGCTTAAGATAGATCGAAAAATTAAGCATAACGAATTTTTGCGAAAATTTTCAACTTTTTAGCCATAAATAGACAAATTACCTCATATTTGGTTCATTATTGCATTGCTGACTTGGAAAAAGTGTTCTAAAGCAAAAAACTTCTTTCGTCAAATCAGGAACAACTGACCGTCAAAACGTACCGAAATTTCAGGTAGGCTCCTCAATCATCCTTGCAAATCATTTTGTCCATTTGGAAATTAAAATTTAGTGAATTTTACCATTAAAACCCTTGCTAAAAAATGCGGACTTGCGCATACGCGGGTTCATAACAGGAAAGTCGCGTATACACGCGACTGTGCAAAGAAAAAGTCGCGTATGCGCAGGTCTGAAACTAAAAAAGCGTGGCTAATGCATGATTTAATGAAATTTGACAGGATGACAATCTCATGGAGAGAGCGTGAGCATAGCACAGTTGATCAAGAGGTCATGCAAGATCGAGCAGCGCAAAATATCCTTCGGAATTGCGGATTGTTCAAATTCTTCAAAATGCCAAATATGAAAAGCAATGTTCGGTTGCTAGAAATTCTCGTCAATTATTGGGAACCAGATCAAGATTGCTTCATTATTGATCAGATGCCAGTACGCATTGAAGTGGAAGACATATATTTCATCACTGGACTCTCTCGGAGGGGAGAACCAGTAGACTTGCACGGGAAGCCCCTGGGAGGGTTAACCGTGGAAGATTATGTCCACATGTATTGCATAGAGGGTTCCAAAAAGGTTGGAACTCAGATTGCAATTAAAGATTTGAGGGATTTGCACATGAAAATCCTCCTTTTCACCATCGACAGAGTGGTAGGATCTACCTCCCTACATCAAGCGTCCAGGACGCAAATGAGCATAGCAGTAGAATGTTTGACTCATGTGTACGATTGGTGCACAGCCCTATTACTGAACATGAAGCAACAATTGACCTCAATTTGCCAAGCAAAGACCAAACACTTTGGCTACGGTAAAATTTTTACAACATTCTTCTTTGAGAAGATACCAACATTGAGACCAGAGTTATCTCTACCATCAGTAGCCCGCGGGACCCAAGAATTGCCTGTTGGGCGGACATGATGAAGAGATTGGGGGGTAGTGAAGTACCCCGGACCACATGGGACGATGAGTTCTTCCTTTGGTGGGGAGAAAAAATCATCGCGGTGGACGACTATCCCTATGCCGGGATGGACTTTCGTGGAGATCCAGATCTAGTTCTTCCACCAGGCACAGCATGGGGCACAGTCGGTAAGTTTGCAAATTTTTTTTGAATTATATATTTTTTTTGGATTTTTTCAAATATGTATGAAAAAATGAAAAACAAATATGTTTTTGATTGGATTCATAATGACTGACAATTTAAAATGATCATGATTCAGATGTTGGACCAGTTCGACCTAAGGGTCTCCCGTGCCACAAGCGTCGCAGGGGCGAAGCAGAGACAGTGGATTCAGACAGGACTCTCCAGGCTGTGCAGAGGAACTTGGAGGGGTTGACCCGCCAAATACCTATGGCTGCCGTGGAAGACCTGCCGGAAGCCATCCAGAGACGGGTGGTAGGAGTGCCCCGAGACTGGGTACGATTATTCCGCTGAGTTGCCACTGTGGTCACGTTCTATAGGAACATGACTTCTGGGCAGGGACCTCAGGAGTAGACAGATATTATGTATTAGATGACTATATATTCTTTTTTGAGACTGAACATGATCGGGGCATAAGCCCAAGTTTTGTATGACCTTATGGATCCAAATTTTGTAAAGTTTTTGAACACTCTGATGATATATATACAACGATATTTGATGTGATGTGATAAATGTATCAAAATGTATGATGTTTTTGATGATTAAAAATTTATTGTATGGAATGATTAATATGCCAATCTAATGCTTGATTAGCTAATGATTCAGCAAACCAATTGTCAGCTCGAGGAATATGAATGAAAGTTAAAAATTGAAATGACCTTTGTAACAAACGTACCCTCAAGAACAATCGTAATAAAAATGGATCTCGTACCCGATAAGTATTGTTCAACTACGACACCACCAGCTGAGAATCCAAGAAAACTACCAATGAATCAACACCCAAAGATATTGCCTCCGAGAGTAGATGAACAACTACAGTGTATTCTGCTATATTATTGGAAGCAGGACCAATGCAGACCCCTCTTGATACTAACAACTGACTGGATGGATAGTGAAGCACCCAAGCCGCGGAAGCTAAGTTCCGGGTGTGTCTACTAGCACCACCGGCGAAACCAAAATGACTCATGACATCCAACACAACCTGCCAAAGCAGATCAAAAACATCACCAACTCATCAAAAATCGAAAATCAACCAGATATGTACAAAGAAAAAACTATTATATACAAAAGCAACATGCTAGGCCGAAGCCTAGGCATAATACTTCTTCAAATAGAGCCCATTTCGGGGCTCCGGCAACTCGTTCCCTTCGAAATCAACCAAGGTATATGCTCCTTTCTTAAGGAATTTTTTAAAGATATAGGGGCCATACCACATAGACTTAAACTTTCCTACCCCCAGGGCATCTTTTTCTTGGGCATAGACCAAAACAAGGTCACCTTCCGAAAAGACCCTGGGTTTGACTGCCTTATCGTACTGAAATTTTACTCGGTTTTTATGCGCTTCATTCATCGTGGTGGCATCTCGACGCTGCTCATCGAGATGTTCCAGATGAAGGAGCCGTTCTGCCAGACTAGAAGTGTCAGGAAGAAGTTCAACAACTAATTTAAGAGAAGAATCTCGCATTCAATAGGAAATACGGATTCCACCCCGTGCACTAGCTGAAACGGAGTAAAGCCAGTTGCAGTTTTCACTGACGTCCTGTATGCCCAAAGTGCAGGATATAGCATAATATGCTAGTTGGATCTAGATTTATCAATTGTCCTTTGAAGAATTGTCTTCAAGGATTTATTCACGGCTTCCCCTTGCCCATTGGCCTGAGGATAATACGGAGATGAATGCTCCTGCCGGAAACCCAATTTGAGAGCCAACTCAGCCATCATACTATTCTGAAAATGACTGCCATGATCAGTGACAATCTCTCTAGGAATACCAAAACGAGCGATAACCTGGTTGAAAAGGAAAAGAGCTGCAGTCTCACCATCGTTCCCAAAAGTAGGCATAGCCTCGACCCACTTCGTAAAGTAGTCTACTGCTACAATAATGTACTTGTGACCTTTTTCCGAAGGCGAGTTACAAGTAGTATAATCAATACCCCACTTTGTAAAGGGACCGACAGTAATGATTGGAAAAAGTGGAGCTGGATGAGCGCGCATTTTTCGAGTATAAACCTGACACGGATGACACTTTTTGACCGATTCAATGCAATCTTTGAAAATCGAGGGCCAAAAGTATCCAGCACGCAAGATCTTTTGAGCTGTAGCAAGCCCAGATAAATGACCCCCACAAGCTCCACTGTGAGAATCATTGAGCACAGCCTCAGCTTCTTCGAGATTTAAGCAGCGTCTTAGGATTGAATCAACCCCTCGACGGTATAAAGCATCACCAATAATCAAATAATTCTTGGCCAAGTGACACAACTTACAACGCTCATCTTTCGAAAAAGTAGAGGGAAACTTTGCAGTCTGGAGATACACGATGATATCCCCGTACCAAGGATCCTGTGAAGAGATAAGAAACAAGTGTTCATCCGGAAAGGACTCATCATAGATCATCTCTTCCTCACAGGGCAACTCGGAGATCAATTCTGCAAAAACTAATGATTTCTTGGATTTGGCAGACATGAACTCAAGATCAAATTCCTATAAAATCACAATCCATCTATTATATTTGCCCCCAATCACTCGCCTACTGAGGACAAACTGAAATGGATTGGCAGCTGCCAAAACATAAGTTTTGCGAAGAATAATGTAATGCCGGAGTCACTGCACAACATGAACTGCTGCTAAAGCTAATTTTTCTATCGGAGTGTACCGAAGTTCAGGTCCTACCAGTCCTCAACTAAGGTAGTAAATAACATGCTCTGATAGAGCATCATCCTCCTGAACCAGAACCATACCAATAGTAGATTCTGCTGCTGCCAGATACAAAAGTAAATCCCTGCTATAATTAGGTGGACTCAATAAAGGAGCAGAGGACAATGCTTTTTTCAAAGCATCGAATGAGCATTGAGCGTAGTCGTCCCAAAGAAAAGGAACTCCTTTCTTCAACAATCTCATAAATCCCTTTGTGACTTCAACATAATTGACGATAAACCTCCGAAGAAAATTAGACTTTCCTTGAAGACTTTGAAGCTGACGGATGGAAGACGAGGGAGGCAACCGAAGTATTGCCTCAACCTTGAAGGGATCTACCCTTATCCCTTCCCTAGACACAATGAATCCCAATAGCCGATCGGATGTAACCGCGAAAATGCACTTGTTCGGATTCAATCTAATCTTATAGAACCGACATCGTTCAAATATTTTCCGGAGGTGACCAGGATGATCCATCCTCTTTCGATAATGAGCATCTAAATCATCCAAGTATGCCTCGATAATCTTTTTGATGCCGTGAAAGGCATATGACATGGCCCGCTGAAAGGTAGCCCCAGATTTTTAAGACCAAAAGGCATCTTCTTGTATGCAAACGTACCCCAGGGACAAATAAAGGCAGTCTTATGTTGATCTTCAGGACGGATAGTAATTTGATTATATCAGGAGAAACCATCCATGAAGAAGAAAATCTCGTTACCGGCACACTCGTCAATGATCTGATCGATAAATGGTGTGGGGTAATTATCTTTAGGACACGCTTTATTTAGGTCTCTGAAATCGATGCACACTTGAATCATTCCTTGCTTTTTATCTACGGGAACGGGATTTGAAACCCATTCAGTCAGAGGAACTGCGAAAATGAATCCCGCCTTAAGCAGCTTCTCAACTTCAGCTTTGATAGCTGCTGCCTTTCTAGGATTGACCGCACGAAGTTTTTTCCTGACCGGCTTACCGTTTTCATACGTCTTGATCTCATGCTGGACAATAGATGGGTCTATGTCAGGCATTTCCTCATAAGACCAAGTGAATACATCCCTATACTCTTTAAAGAGCTCGGTGTAAATTTGAATCTCTTCGCGGGAACATTCAACTCCGACGAAGACATTCTCAATAATATTGGGATCCCTGGAAATGTTCACCGGGATAGTAGGAGAAATCACAGCCATGTTCCCTTCAGCATAAACCTGTGTTGGTGCCAAAGGGTTCAAGACTGGGTGAACAGGACCAGGAGACTGAGGACTTGGAAAACTTGTTTCAACTTCGCTCAAGTCAGGTAATAAGTAAGACCGATGATGCAAATCATCCCACGGTCTATCTATACCAGTCATGGCTTCCAGGATGGCCTCTTCAGATGGAAGAGTGGTATCAAGGCAATCCTGGGCCGAAGAAGAACTAAGCGTCCAAGCCGGAGCCACATCTCCATCCAACTCTTCCGGTGAAAGAGGAGCTGGGATGGTTTCTGCAGAGTCAACAATAGACTGATAGGCAATCTCAGCTGCAGAAATTGGAAATGCCATTCCACCCACTTGACCTTCCGCTAATGTGGCAGTAGGGAAAGGTAAGGTCCAAGGGTCCGAAAAATAATGAGTTCTGAAGAACTCTCTTTGAAGGGGAGCCTTGGAGGATGAAATAGCATTAATATGAACCGTGGGAGGAGGAATATTGAAAGTACCCATCAAGGAAGAATACATTCCAACTCCTAAATTCTCAACAGGCGCCTTAGTATTATCCAACTTTGCAACAGATGAGTCAGAAGACGCATTCGGGTCTATCTAAGGACAGTCCAGTTGATCCACTGTAACAATCCTCCCTTCGTGGGGGAAACATACAATTCGAAATAATGAGGATACAATGGCATCCATCTCATAAATCCAATTTCTCCCCAACAGAAGGTTGTAGTCCAAGCTTGCATCTACTACCTCAACCTCTATATTGACAGTTTTGCCCCCAACACAGATGGGCAAAGCTGGGACAATACCATGGGGTCTGTGAGAAGGACCATCGAACGCAGTAAGAACAGTGCTAGATGGAATAGCTTTGGGAGATCCAAGTGTCTTCCAACATGCGAGAGACATTACGCATGTGGAAGCACCCTCATCAACAACCGTTCGAAAGATATTGCACTTCCGATACGACGATTTAATATGAAAAGCCATGTGATGAGGAAGTCTCTTCTTAAAATTAGTCATATCAAAGGTAATCAGAAGAGAATTTTTTGGATTAATAGCCCCAATGGAAGTGAGCAAAGCACTGCGTTGAGCTGGACAAGACTGGAGTACCTCTAAAGCTGACATAGCACAAGGACTCTGCGCCAGATCTTCTACAATCGAGTAGTTTTGGGCAGCCCTAGCATTCGGATTAATCATTGATCGCTTAGAAGATGCTTTGGGCATCCGAGGCATAGACTCAACAGTAGGCTTCGTGATGTGAAGCGGCTCAGTAGCATCAGGAACTTCCTTAGCTTTCGAAGACTCTTCTCCGCCATAATCACGGGATCTCGTAGCGATATCCGCGTGAGCACTCATCATAAAAATGTTCGATGGAATTTCCCCTTCCTGGGTGCCCCCAGAGGAAGCCCCAAGATTTTGGTTCGCGCCAACAACTAATTGCTGCCCTTGGGGAAAAGGGTTTGTTAACACAGCCTGGGAACTAGAAGAACCCTGCTGGGTTATCAAGCGCTGCGCATCCTGAATTTTAGGGCAAAGGTGTGTGAGATGGTCTCCAGCACACAGCTTGCATGGAAACTTCACTTTCTTTTTCTCCTTTTGACCCTCACCAACATTCTCGTTGGTTTTATTCGCATTACCCTTCCCGTTCTTGCCCTTCTTCTTGTTACTTCATCCCTTCTTCTTCCCATCGGATTGTTGATTTCCTTTGGGATCAGAAGCTTGGACAACATTTATGGACAAAGACTGGGAAGGTGATGACTCAGCATGCACAGCCTGACCAGAAGGAGCAGATTGTAAAGACAACTGCTGCAATTGAGAAAGCAGGCTGGCTGCACCACTATTGATCGATCCAACTAGTCCGTCGCCATGAGGACCGGGCTTAGTTTTCGATAAATATAATTTGGAGCGAGGAGCATTGGGCAGATATTTATGGAGGACCCCAGACTGAGAATAGATCAGTTCTAGCTGCTGGGCCCTAAAAATGGCCTGCTCCTCGGAAAATACCCCAGAAAGGGATACATCCTTCAAAATATCTGACTGCAGGGATTTGAGAAACCATTCCAAAAGGAATTCACCTAGAATATGAGCTTTGATAAGCCTCTTCCTTCTCCTCCATTCCTGAATGTGATAAAAAATGTGGGTTGCTTCATCTTGCTTAAAATTGGCTAGGAGTTCAGTCCCAGCGTCATATCGGACAGGCAACTAAAAATGGTTCAGAAATGTAACAGCTAGTTCTCCAAATGTAGAAAAACTGCCCCCAGTTAGCTCAATATACCATTTGGCGGCGTTTCCAGTTAGGGTGCGTTGAAATAATCTCAACCTAATCGAATCATCGATCAGGGAGTTCGAAGAACACCATAAATGGAAAGTGGTAATGTGGTCCGCCGGATCTTCTCCATTCTTACCTTCAAACTTTGGAATGTCTGAAGGAAGTTTGGTGGGAACCGGAGGCCACCCTGGACCATAACGAATCGGATCGTTAGTCAACTTCGACAAATCTGGCAAGTTTAACGTCACCAGAAAAGGTAAGCGAGGCAGAGCCTGAGGATTCCATCCTTGATGGGATGGATTCCCAACATTCTGAAAAGAATACCCTGGATTTGATGAGGCACCAGGTTGCCAAAAAGGACTCGTAGAAAAAGGAGAAGAACCTCCTCCCAACGCAGAGTTACCAAAGCCCAGACCAGTTCCCCCCGTTGAAGTATGAAATGAAGAGGAAAGCCCTTGATAGGGGTTCCAGGCATTAGACAGAGGAGAAAAGGTCTGATAAGCACTCGACGAAGGGAAAGAAGCATTCCCTTGATGACCTGCGTAAAACTGATTCCCTGCCCCTGCTGTAGTGAATACAGGGTTCCATCCTGTAAAAGTAGTCGAACTTTTCCCCCCAAACCAAGGGTTGAAACTCTGGGTCTGAGAAGTAAACGGAAAGGACCCTAAAGAAGGATTCGAACTAGGAATGTGTCCAATTCCGAAGGGGAACCCTTGAAATGAAGCTGATCCACTAGCCATGGAAGACATGGGTGTAGATCCAGCTGAAGCAGCGGAAAAGGAAAAAGAGGGATTCCCACTAGAGGGCATCCTTGAACAAAAGGGACCAGAATGAGAAGCATGTGCTTGGGTGAAACTAGAGCCAAACACAGCAGCACTAGAAGCAATCGAGGATGAAGCAATAGTGCCCCCTGCTTCAACAGAAGCAGGAGTCTGAATGCCTGCAGCACTCATGACAAAAGCCGCGTTCCTAGTCGTGGCCATCAAAAGGTAAGAATGATACGGAAGATCTTCCGGTCTCTCCGACTCAGGTCCGATGTATTGAACAACGAACGGATAATCAGGAGGAAGAGGAGATGGACCTGTCGCAGGGGGCTCAAGTACGTCTTCTATTTGAAAATCTTCTTCCTGAGGAAATAAAACTCGCGAGGTGAGTGGAACGCTCCTCTCGGAACCGACACCAGAATCAGCTATGAAACCTTCAGACCTCTGTGGAGGATCTCTCTCCACTGCGTCAGACACCACAGGGTGGTAACCACCTGCTAAATCACTCCTACGCCTTCTCGAAGAAGGCTCTGGACTCTCGGGAGATAACCCCCGGATTCTCCTCGAACGACGAGGCGCTTGATCAGCCACTTTTATAGATTTTAAATTAAACTCAAAAAAGTGAAAAGCTAGGCAAGCTAGGAGCAAAGAGCACTCACTAAAAGAAAAATCCCTGAGATACAATCAAGCAAACAACCTCCAAGTATTTTCGCTCCGGGTGATGAGGACCGGACACCAAAATACAGGAAGGCGAAATATAGGACCTCCCGAAAGCAGTCTGGGATGATTGGGGCCCAGAACAACTAGCGAGGGTATCAGAAATAGTTACGCCGACCTCCTAATGACAGCCTTTGCCGGCTCAAGCACCCAAGCTTCGCAAGGGCACCCCCCAGAAGTACTGCTGAAAGTGATGCGACATCTGCCTCAGGTACCACGGGTATTCCCCCCCGCAGTCACCTGTGTGGAACCTAGGAGTGGCAACTATGGGCACCAATCCGTGTCAGAAGCCAGGCGGAACGGTCTTGAGGTCAGATTCAGCTAATCAGAGAGGGGGTATCCCTCTTCTCAGCCTTCACTTCCCCTCGCGCTTGACTCTCTGGAGGAGAGCTTTCCCGGTCCACCTAACGGAGTTGGATTTCGCTCAATTAATCAACTTCTATGTTTTTTTTGAGCGGCCTTGGAGAGTTAACTCTCCACTCACCTATTCCAAGGCCCTACAACCTAGCTAGTTGGTGTATGACACTTATAAAAACTTGCTAGTTGATTTTAAATTATATCGCTTATTTTAATGGGCTGTTATGTTAAGTCACAAGGATATGGAGATGAAACTTATGGTGTTTTGACGTAGAAAGAAATTAATAAAAACTTAACTACATGCAAATGCAGTTCTTGTCTTTCGATGAAAAGCAATCTCTATACAGGTTCTACGAGATTAAAAATTGTATTTTTCTTTTCAAATAGCAAACTCACACTCACAAAAACTATGAAATTGACTAAATTCTGAAGTGCACCTGATGCAAATCACTACAAGCATGCAAATCCTAAGATGCAAAATCTCCTAAAGCAGAGTGAAATTTCCCAAAAAGTCCTTCAGTTTTAACTCTTCTTGGTTGTCCAGAAAGCTAGTTCTCGAAATCAAGAACTCTTAATATGAAGACACCAAAAACGCTTAAAAACAAGAGGAAGAAATCAATGACAACTCCTCCCCAAAATCAAGCCAAAAACTAAAAGCAAGAAACCTCACAAAAGCTTCAAAAGATATAGCAAACGAAAACGAAAATGCAACAACAAAAGAAAATAACAAGCCAAAATGTTTTTTAAGCCTTTGAAATGAAAAAACAAAAAGCAAAGCAAATGTTTTTTGAGCTTTTTAGTTTTATAAAGAAAGAGCTCGAAAAGACCAAGCAAAACTATCAAAATCCAAACCAAACAAGACTGAATTTCAAGCACAAACTTCAACAATGCTCCAAACCTTATAAAGCTAAGTAGTAGCAAGATCAATAAGAGCAAAAGAAGACAAGAAAACTCAGCCACTCAGCCTAGATGAATAGTATAAACTTGCCGCAAACAAAAACTTCGAAGAAGCAAGAAAAACTCTTCAAAAGTTGCAACAAGACCTAGCCTACTGAACTCAAGAAAACCAATCAAGAAACGGGCAAAAATCGTAGTGCCAAGCAAAACACAAAGATAGGAAAGAGTAAATGAGCAGGAGCTCTCTGTTCTGATAAAGCAGAACAGCCAAGAATGCATACCAGAAGTGCCAGCACCAGAAACAACACTTTGCCAAAAAGACTAGTTTTCAATCAAACGAAAGAGAGAAAAGGCCAAAAACCACTTCCTTCACAATCCAGAAGGTACAAAGACACTATAGGAACAGGTCTCCATAGCCAGAAAGGACCAAAAAGTCAAGAAATCCAAAAATTCAAAATCTGCCTAGGTATACGCTACTTCACAGTTTAGCAACAAGAGTGCATACGCGACTGTGCTAAAGGAAACTCGCGTATACGCGACTCCCTTTAGAAAAAATTGCGTTTATACATGACTGTGTGCAGGAAAAAGCACGTATACAAAGGTAAATAGTGAAAAAACAAAAAGGATCAAGCCTGGATAAGAAACCAGGACTTCAGACTGACTGAGAAATAGTAAACTGGACTGCAAATGAAAGTTAAAACTATCGGAAACCTATCAAACAGCTGAAACCACCCAACAAGGGAGTCACAAGAATGTGTTCCCCAGTGGAGTCGCCAGTTCTGTTTTGGGGAATATCACCCTAGAGGTTCGTTGGGTTACAACCTCCACAGAGCAGGGGCATGCTACTTAAGAAGGACTCACACAACCATACATGTTCATGAAAAACTAAATAGAGTAGATCGAGGAAGTTACCCGTAGGTCCTACGGTTGAAGCAGATCCCACGGGGTCCAAACCCCCAGCAACCCTTCTTCCTTCTTAACCTGAAATACAAGAAGAAACAAGCACGAAGAACTGGTTGTACAGCATATATCTACTCTAAATGTTAGTGAAATCCATATAAAACATTAGATAAACCATAATGAATGCTTAAATAACAATTTTCTCATATATGTAAGTAGACACTAACACGTATATTTCGGGAACAAGATGGTACTTCTGTATTGTAAATAGCATGTACAAAAATAACGAGTGGAGAGATCACCTGAATCCTTCCACGATCTTCGAGCAGACCGTCGTCCGGATCCGTCCCTCCGTTGCCTCGCTAAGACTCCTTCCAAACTGGTGCATACAAGATGACATATAGGGAGATGAGCATCTCAAGGAAACAAGGGTTTCCTGTAATGAACTGGGAAAGTGCAGGAGGCACGGGGAATCAAACTTGGATAGGGAATACCAACAGAGTATAATATCAATAAATTCTCTCTCTCCCTTAGGCCATACACATGAGGTGCTTTTATACTCCCTCAAAGTAGTTTCAACAGTTGGAAACAGTTGGCCACGTGCTGGGGTGGTTGAACTACCTGAGTAACCATCAACCCAACCCAAAAATAGGGAATTTTTATATATTTTTTCATGATTTTAATGGAATACACGGAAAAGTGCATACAGACTCGCGTATACACGCGGAAAAAGCTGGGCATAACCGTGTATGGGGATTTTTACACTGTTTTTAAGTGAATTTGTCCAAGTCTGTAGGAATGGGTGCCCAAAGCCATAAAAGAAATCATGAATCATATGAAGGTGAGAAATGATGCTATAACAGAGAGCCCAGTTATAACTATGTTGTACATAGTGAAGGCTCTCATCCCATGTGCATTGATGCTTTGAATTTTACATGTGTAGAATGTGTACAATCATTCTGTTGATGACCTCTGTTTGGCCATCTGTTTAGGGATGGAAATCTGTGGGCTTGGTGAGCTTGGTGTCCAGCATTGACCAGAGGTTGGACCAAAATGTGCTAAGGAACCTGCTATCTCGATCTGATATGATAGACTGTGGGATCCCAAAGTGGACCCAAACTCTTTCAAATAAGAGTTTAGCAGTGGCTTCTACTGTGATATTCTTCTTGTAGGCCGCCATAATGGCCATCTTCGAGAATCTATCGATGACCATGAAAACACAGTCATTTCCATGCTTAGGTCGACTAGGGGTAGGTAGTGGAGTATATAGGGCTTGCTTCTTGATGGTCGGTTTGGCAATGGCACAAGTAGTGCAAGATCTGATGTGCTTCCTGACATCCTTTCGAAGGTTCGGCCAATAGAAATACTTCTGCAAAACTGTTACTGTTTTCTTAATCCCGAAATGCCCAGCAAATTGACTATAGTGTGCTTCCCATATCATCTTGGCACGCTCGCTTGAAGGAACACAAAGGTGTCCCAGGTGACATAAAAGTGCATCTTGGACGTGAAAATTTGGAACTTGCGTACCCCCCAAGAGTGCCTCGTAAGTATGGCTAAATTCTAGGTCACTCTCGTAGAGAAGCAGCCAATCAGAAGTCTCGTGCCCACAAGAGTTGAGAATGGTGGTGAGTGCCATGATCGGTAGTCGAATGAGGTAGTCTGTAACATTATTGGTGCTACCCTTCTTGTACTTGATGTTCAAATGAAACTGTTGCAGATATGTGGACCACTTCTGATGGCTAGCATTCTGCAACTTCCCTTGTGTTTGTATGAACTGCAGGGGCCGGTGGTCTGTGTGGATGATTGTTTCCTTCCCCAAAATGTAATACTCCCATTGTCAACAAGCTTGCACAATGGAGTACATTTCTTTGTCATAAGTGGGATACTTACGAAATGTATCAGACAATGTCTCACTATGATATGCCACTGTATGTCCCTGTTGAGTAAGAACTGCCCCAATAGCATAGTCAGAGGCATCTGTCTCGCTCTCAAATGGTTGTTGCAAGTCTGGTAATGTGCGCACTGAGGCAGAACAGAGGCGATTTTTCAATTCTATGAACGCCTTCTGTTGAGGTTCTGACCAAAAGAATTTTGCTCTCGCTCCTCCCTTGGTGACTTGACTCAAGGGCCAAGTGATATGAGAGAATTCTAACATGAACCTACAGTAGAAATTAGCAAGACCCAGAAAGCTACGAAGCTCTGCTATAGTGGTTGGGGCTGGCCAATCCCGAATGACTTGGATCTTGGTTGGATCCACATGCAATCCCCTTTCATCAATAATGTATCCTAAATATTGAACCTGGGTCATGCTAAAAGTGCACTTCTCTAAATTGGCACACAACTTGTGTTGCCGCGTGTTTGGAGGACTTGTCGGATGTGGTGGAGGTGCTCTTCCCAAGTCTGGATGAAGATCAGAATGTCATCTAAGTACACCACTACAAATGAGTTGGTGAATGGCCGCAAGATGTCGTCCATCAACCTCATGAAGGTTGCGGGAGCATTTGTCAACCCGAAAAGCATAACCAACCATTCAAAAAGGCCTTCCTTGGCATTGAAGGTAGTCTTCCACACATCAGAGGGTTCAATTGGTACTTGGTGATATCCAGACTTCAAGTCGATCTTGCTGAAATATTTTGCACCTTTGAGTTGGTCCAAAAGGTCATCAATCAGTGGCGGGTACCTATTCCAGACAGTGATCTTGTTCAACACCTGATATTCAATACAGAGTCTCCACGTCCCATCCTTCTTCTGTACCAACACGATTGGGTTCCCATAGGGTGATGAACTTGGTCGGATGTGACATTTCTGCAGCATCTCCTGAATCTGCCTCTTGATTTCATTGTTCTCCAGAATAGAGCGTCGATAGATTGGTCCATTGGGTAGTAGCGCACCTGGGGTTAGATAAATTGGGTGCTTGACCTGACAGTGTAGAGGAACCCTTGTAGGTGAGGTGAAGATGTCCCCGTACTCCTCCACAACCTTATCCATTTGTTGTTTTCATGCAGAGGAGCCATGTCTGGAGGTTGTGGCCACAATCTTCTTCTTGCCCTGGGGGCGGATCATCAGGAAAATGAATTTCCTGGTTTGGGAAATGAGTTTGCTGCATTGTTTTGCAGTAACCAAAGAGATAGCGGCAGGAGGTGGTACCTCTAGTATCCTGTACAACTTCTTTCCCAAAGTAACAATAATTGCGTGAGGTCGAGACTCATACACAGCATGACGCTTCCACAAGTATGGTTGTCCTAATAATACATCAGAAACATCAATAGGAGCAATGTCACATAGTACCTCATCCATGAAGGGCTTGACGCTATAGGGAAGGCGGCACTGCTGGCTGACGTGGAGATCTTGTCCTTGGTGAAGCCACCTAATGGTGTATGGATGTGGGTGAGCTGTGGTTGGCAACCCCAACTGCTTCACGACGTCTACTGAAATGAGGTTCTTTTGCCTCCCATTATCGATAATGAACTGTACCAGGGAGCCCTTTACCCACATCTGGGAGTGGAAGAGACGTTCCTCCTCCTCTGGATCTTCTGGTTCCTCCTTCTGGATCTTCATAGTGGCAACAATGGCATTGGGCTCCGCATCAATAATCTGTTTCCATTTTTCATTCCCCTTATCAGGTTCTGATTCAGAGTCGGAGCATGCATCTGACTCAGAAGCCCTCATCTTGGCCACCAACAACTGCTTGGCCCGACACTCACTTGTGTTGTGAGTGGAGCTCTTATGGAACTCACACCACTTTCTTGTGTCCTTTGGCTTTGCGGTGTTGTTATTTGCTTGTGGCTTCGACAAGTTGTCTTCAGTAACCATGCCTTGGATTTTTCCTTTTTTCTGCAGTTTGGGAGCACCTTTCCCTTGCTTTTGATTCGTAGATCCAAAGTCTCGCTTCTTCTCTTTGAGTTTCTTCTCAATCTTGACAGCATACCAGTATGCCGTACCAAGTGAGGAGATGTCGAAGAACTCCATTTCCTCTTGAATGTATCTGTGAAGAGAACTACGATACTTTAACACCATATGTTTCTCTGAATCTTTGATACCCAACTTTGTGCGCACGATATAGAACAAATTCGTTAGCTCATGCACATCTTGATCCCTTTGTTGTCGCAGCGTGGTCCATTGTATGTACTTGTTCTCATAGCTCCCCATGGGATAGTATTTCTCCTTGATGGCATCTCGGAAAGAATTCCAAGTGGTACGACTAAGAACAGAGAGGGTTTTGCCTCATCCTTTTTCTCACAGTGGGTTTCCCGCCAGTCCTTGACATGGGGGGTAGCTTTGAGGAGTGCAAAAATAATCTTCTCCCAGTCGGAAAAGTCATGATGTAATATTCCCAATTAGCAATAGCTAATTGGAATATTAATTTGGACCAATTTTTTCCGCCTATGGTTAATTACAAATAACAGTGAGCGGGTCGTGGACTCACCCGAGTGCGCGGAGGCAAGCAACGCGGGCTGAGCTGGCAGTGTGGGGCCGAGAAGGGGTTGCGCGGGAAAGGGGGAATCTAGGGTTTGAGAGGAAGGCCACATACAAAAGGGAGAGAGCCTCCTATTTTTGGTTCATTGTTGAAGTTTATGAAATTGTCATTGGCCGAGAAGACTAGAGCATGCCGGCTGTTTAGCCAGTCTGCATCACTGTTTAGTGCGCTGAGTGTCTCTGAGCGGAGATCTCATCCTCAGCCCCGGGGGACTTCGAGTGCCTGCTCGGGTGAGGCAGTCCTATCGTCGTTTTGCACGAGGATTGGGTCGGGGAGCATTGTTGCAGAGCAACGTCAGGAGTGGCGGCGCAGTCTGTGTGGGAAGACCGCAGACCGTCCAGTGTGAGCTCTGTATTGTCACCATTATGGTGGTTTTGGGTCAGGAGGAGGAGAAGAGACAGACCGTGCCTATTATGAGCCTTGAAGCAGAACCGAGAGTCTCTTGGTGAGTCCTTTACCAACCACAGCATATTAGCAGCGCGCAGCAGTATTCCCAGCCACTTGAACGCAAACTGGAGAACCGCTGCACCCTTGTTATTATGATAATATCTCTTGTTTTGCTCGTCCCAGTTTGAGTACTATCATCTGGGCACCTATTGTATTTACTCATAATTCTCAGCATAATAAAATGGCTTAGTAATTTCTCTGTTAAACGTGTATCTGTTTCATAGGTTGTTTCTATTACTTCATGTGCTATTGTATGTTCTACATCACTGGTTATTTTCCCTTGAAGACATACCATTACTGTACCATTTTTTATGTTGGCCTATTCTCTATAGATAGAGTCTGGTGAGGGCTAGGTAGCCTCTAGATCTCATCCTCTTATAGAGGTGAAATATCTGGTAAATGCCCCTCCAGTCCATCTCTGGTTTAGAGTTGACTGTGTTTCAGGTATATCCTTAAAAAGGGATATTACAATGGTATCAGAGCATAGTTCTGGCTCAACCTGTGGACATTATCACAATGCCTACATTCTTACCTTTAGTGCCGAGTAAGAAAGAGAGGCAGCAGGATCATTTACCCTTTGGAGATTATTTCATAGAATGGCAGTCCAAGGGGGAAGACTTCAAAGTAGCTTTTCCTTTCAAAGATTACTGTCAGCTCAGGCAGGACGAAAGCAAATGGAACAATGGAGGATCTAGAACGCAGAGCTCAGAGTTGCAACATACCATTGGGAGGACACCTCTTCCCATGTATGAGAGATCCACTAGTCCCTGTGAGTCTAAGCCCAAGAAGACCGGTATGGTAAAAAATATAAATTTATTGTCGTCTATTTTCAGATCTAGAGGGAATGAATCCACCATTGAGGAGGTCAAGAAGATTGAAGAAAAACAAGAGGAAGTACCATGCACTTCCTATTCCCATCGAGTAGAAGATACTGAGCATGGAAGAAACTTGGATCATCAGATTCTCAGTGATTACCTTGTTGAGTATAGATCTCAACCTAGAGCATTCAGGGAGACTCTAGATTTTCCTCATTTCATCCAGTTGAAGGAAGAGAAGAGACCATTCAGCAGAAAAGAAATCAAAGGCAATAGATTTCTGTTGTCTACCTTTGATGGGTCATCTAATGCAAGAACTTGGGTGAGGAATTTGGAGGCATTTTTCCTACTACATCCTGTAGTAGGAGAAGAAGCTGTTGAAATCTCAGCACTGCATTTGGAGGGTGAAGCCTATGATTGGTGGTGCAGCCACTTGAACCTCACAAGGGTGGAGAATTTTTCAGAGCTCACTCAAGGGTTGATCCAAACATTTTATGGAGAAAGAGCAAAGAAAAGAGAGATCACATCACCTCTTGAGGACTTGTGATAACGCTGTCACATTCATGGAGGAGCAGCCACATGCATCAATAGTTGGAGCAGCCAACAATTTTGAGGGAGGAAATCTTGTAGCCCTACAAGAAGTTCCTAATGCACATCAAGGTATGAAAATATTTCTACATTCCATTGTCACAGCAAATTCTTTTGATCAATGTGGAGATTTACTTTTGCATGACCGAGGGTCAAATCCCATTGCTACCATAGAGCAGCTTGGTTTCACTACACCGTGCAACATGAAAAATTTCAAGGAGGAAACAAAGCATCATTCTCATGAGCCATTGTTGGATTGTACATCACATTGGAGGATGGGGTTTGAAGCCTTGAAGATTGATGGTAGACATCTTGGAGTAAGAAACCCTTTCTCCCTTCAAGATGCCACTTTCTCAATGAGCTCCTCTCAGCTCAAAGAGGAACTTCTACTTTCAGATCCAAGACCTCATTGGTTTTGGAAGGCTATTGATAAAAGGGAGGTCTCAAGGAGAGATCTCATCAGAGGTGCGCTTCAACACACCACAGAGTGCAAATATTTTCTTCCTTTCTCACAAGAGCAGATAGAAGATGGAGGACATCTTAGGATGGATAACATATCTCATGCTTGTGTTGGACATCCCTTGAGCCATACACATCATGATGGGAGATTTTTTCCTACCACCTATTTGATTCTTGATAGGGTCTCATTGATCCTTGAGAAGTTTACATTTCAAAATCCCATGAAGTGAAAAGTCAGAAATTTGATTTGGGAGGATGGTAGCCCTCATGGGAGGAGTACCAGGATGAGGAGAAGGAGGCATCCACAAGTGATTGAGTGGATGTGGTTGAGGAGCAAGGAGCTAGGAGGCTACTTGCAGATCTATGATACCGAGCAGGAGGAGGCTTGGCTACGCTGGTTACTCTTGAGGGAGTTTGGCCATCACTTGTACTTGCAGATCTATGATACCGGGCAACAGGAGGCTTGGCTGTGCTGGTTACTCTTGAAAGAGTTTGGCTATCACTTGGAAAACACTCTTCCTAAGAGTAGGAGAACGAAGAGAAGATGGTTGGATACTTGCATCATTGAGCAGCATGGATGGATGTATGGTGTTGATATGATACTCATATCATTCATTATGTCTTCATCACATCCATTGTATGATGGAAGTATGGGGAGGCAGCAAAATGTCTTGTTTCTTTTCTTGGGAGAGCAAGGGCAGTTTTTCTCTCACACTTTGTATGATGTTGTAGGAGGAGGAGATGGCATTATCTCCTTGATCTTTGATGATGGCTTGGAAGCACTTCCATCTTGGGAGGTATTCCATATTTTTTGAAGCATTATTAGAGGAGTCTTTAACAAGGAGCATGTCAAACAACAGAGCTTTGTATTGGCAGGAGCTTACTTACATGAGCTCACAGCGTTGTCACCTTGGAGCAGAGACTTATGGATGAAGTGTGCCCAGCGTAAATGTGGTGGATCTATAACCCATAGGTCCCAGAATCACTTCATATTTTTTGCACTTGATGAACAAAGAGGAGGTAATGATGATAGAGACATCTATGGCATATTCTTCTTGACTTGGGTTTCCAAGCATAAGGAGGATTATCTTCTTGCAGTACATGGTTCAGTCTTCTTCAAGCATGCCAACACATTATGGAGGACTCATTCCTAGATCCATGTACCATCTTACTTCCAGCATATGGTGAGGATTTTGTTTATACATTCATTGATTTTCACACTCTTACCATTCTTATTCAGTGCATTGCTTCACAAGAGGGCAAGCTTGTCATATTGCTCCATGAGTTTTATTGGGCCAATCTACATGATGGGGGTAGCCATATCTTTTGTGGCCTTGGGAAAATGTTTTATCACCACATGAATGTTCATTTGCTGCACTATATCATGTATCATGTGAAGACATGCATGATTAACATAAACATTTTTCCATGTACTCTTATCAAGCAGCAACTTGTAAAACTGCGCTATACTTGTTGGGGAAGCTGTTGGTACCCCTTTTCATCACTTGTAACCTTCGGAAATTTCTTTATTTTTTGATTGATCATGTCTTAATTTTCTGATATAGATCAGATTTGTATGGGAGGCTTGATTACGAGAGAGACACATGAGCTGGATGTGTCCGTGAGTGGGAAAAATTCTCACAATTTCTGCACTACATGTTCTAATGGGAGAATGGGAGGAGATATGGCCACCACAGCCAAATGTTTGTTTCCTTTTGAGGTGGGCCATAAGATTGATATTTATCCATTGTACAGCCATGGGCAAGTGTTTGACCATGTATTATTATTGTTACATTCATCCATTTACTATCCTTTAGTAGATGTGATGCATCTTGGAGATTGCTTGCCATGTAATTTTCTGAAGTTGCAGTGGATGAGACTGCCCTGTATCCTTGTGAGGAATTGTTTGCATCATGTATCATCATGTAAAAACTTTAGCAAAACTCTCATTAGGATGATCCATGATGACCATGTCCTATTCTTCATGGATGGAATGTTTTGGGCCAGCTTATTTGTCATTGTTGGAGGAACCTTCTCTGGAGGATTGTTCTTCACTTTGCCATTGGAGGGAAATAATTTTGTAGCCCAATATCAACATACACTATACACTTGTCATGAGTGGAGAGAATGACAGCATGGGGTAAGCTATGATGATTTCCAAGTTCAGATTTACAACCCACCTTCATTACCGGAGTTTGAGGTGGAAGGATATTTTCAGGAGTTGCCTTGTTGGGAGGTGGCTCATTTTGCTCGGGTGATTGCTTGGGGATGGAGGATCCACATGAGGGAGATGTTCCTCATTATATTCCAGACTCCATGCCTTGAGTGGAGACTCTCCAATCCTATCCTTGCAGTATATTGGAGAGAGGTGATGAGTAGGTACACAGCTGATGGGACAGCTTACACAGCCATAGATACAACGCAGCATGGGTCATGGTCTTCGCCTCTTAGAGCATCAGCCATAGCTAGAGGCAGTGCGCAGTCTAAGCCATGGGACTTGGGCTATTATTGGACAAGGTGGCGATGGGATCCGAAAGGATTGTTGGTTGGCTGGTATCGTGAGAGATCAGTATGGGATCCTGGCATTGAGAGATTCCTTCATATCAGGATGATGCAGAAGACAGGGAAGAATTGGTGGCACATTTTACAGTGTCGGTGGGGAGCATCAGCTAGAGAGGAGGCTTGTTCATGCATTTTTTGAGGACAAGCAATTTTTTTTTGCTGGATGAGGTTGCTACGTGGGAAAGTGAAAATATTTGGCGGCATCCATCACTACAATTGCTTGGGGTCAAGTAACATTTTGCCGGGGGAGACTGTAATATTCCCAATTAGCAATAGCTAATTGGAATATTAATTCGGACCAATTTTTTCCACCTATGGTTAATTAAAAATAACAGTGAGCGGGTCGTGGCCTCACCCGAGTGCATGGAGGCAAGCAACGCGGGCTGAGCTAGCAGTGTGGGGCCGAAAAGGGGCTACGCTAGAAAGGGGGAGTCTAGGGTTTGAGAGGAAGGCCACATACAAAAGGGAGAGAGCCTCCTATTTTTGGTTCACTATTGAAGTTTATGAAATTGTCATTGGTCGAGAAGACTAGAGCATGCCGGCTGTTCAGCCAGTCTACAGCACTGTTTAGTGCGCCGAGTGTCTCTGAGCAGAGATCTCATCCTCAGCCCCGAGGGATTTTGAGTGCCTGCTCGGGTGAGGCAGTTCTATCATCGTTTTGTAGGAGTATTAGGTCAAGGAGCATTGTTGCAGAGTAGCGTCAGGAGTGGTGGCGCAGTCTTTGTGGGAAGACCGCAGATCGTCTAGTGTGAGCTCTATATTGTCACCATTGTGGTGGTTTCAGGTCAAGAGGAGGAGAAGAGGCAGACCGTGCCTATTGTGGGCCCTAAAGCAAAACTGGGAGTCTCTTGGTGAGTCCTTTACCAGCCGCAGCATATTAGCAGCGCGCGGCAGTATTCCCATCCGCTTGAACGCAAACTGGAGAACCGCTGCACCCTTGTTATTTTGAGAATATCTCTTGTTTTGCTCATGCCAGTTCGAGTACTATCATCTGGGCACCTATTGTATTTACTCATAATTCTCAGCATAATAAAATGGCTCAGTAATTTCTCTATTAAACGTGTATCTGTTGCATAGGTTGTTTCTATTACTTCATGTGCTGTTGTATGTTCCGCATCACTAGTTATTTTCCCTTGAAGACATACCATTGCTGTACCATTTGTTGTGTTAGCCTCTTCTAGACAGAGTCTAGTGAGGGCCAGGTAGCCCCTAGATCTCATCCTCTTATAGAGGTAAAATATCTGGTAAACACCCCTCCAGTCCATCTCTGGTTTAGAGTTGACTGTGTTTCAGGTATATCCTTAAAAAGGGATATTACATATGAACCGAGAAATATCCTTCTAATAGATTCAACCATCTATCTATGGCATCTGCATCTAATTTTCCCTCAAATATGGGAATGTCAAAATTTACTTGTACCTTAAAAGGAGTCGCACCTCCAGAGTGGCTGCTGGATGCAGATGCATCGCCGGTGGGCAGCCGTTGAAGGATCTGAGCAAAGTTATCCATCATCACGTTCCTTTGTTTTTTGAGGGCCTCCTTGAGAAATATTTTAATAGGATCTCCTGCTCCCTCATCTTTCTTTTCGTCCCCCATGGGTGTCCGTTGGGGTTTGTGAGGCTGATCTTGCAAAGGTTTCACCAGATCGAGCCCTAACTCCTTATACCCCGACCTTGTTGGGGACATGCAAAGAAGGATCGAGAAAAAGTAGACCGCTCTGATACCACTGATCCAAATTTATGTAAGAACACCACAGAATAAACATATAACCATAAATACAAAGAAGAAGCAGAAATAACACTTCATTTCATTAATATCAAATAACTGAAAGTTGCTTACAGACAGAATGGAAATAAACTAGCTAGGGCACTGGTAACTATGTCTGAGAAGAGATGTGGCGGCTACTGCCTCTGAACTGAGTTCTAATGAGGCTCGAGGGCCTATTTATTATTTAGAAACAATTGAAAACCCTAAACATCCAAAACCCTAACCCTAGGAGAGGAAGCGCCAAAACTATGGGCCCCGTTTGGGTAAATTGGTGTTTCAACTTCCCAGGGATGTAACTTTGGCATACGATCTCTGTTTGACGCGAACCATACCTCGTCAGAAGGATCTATTTGAGGACTACAAATTTTGAGTGAGAAACATTGGTCCATGGACTCATGTTACTCCTGGTTTTCCCAAAAAATGTCGTTTAGGGCCTCAAAATGGCTCCGGAAGTTCAGGACCCGAAAAATTTCTAAAAATAGTAAGTTGTGCTGAAAATGAAAAACTAAAAGAGAAAATGATGGGGCCCCAAGTGGAATAGGTAGGTGACCACCAATATCCACCTGGATCAGTATGTGAGGCCAAATTCTGGATCGCTTTTGTAGATAAGCAGCCAATAATAGGTCTCGTGCCCACAAGAGTTGAGCATGGTGGTTATCACCATGATTGGTGGTAGAATGAGGCAGTCTACAACATTATCGGTGCTGCACTTCTTATATTTTATGTTCAAATTAAATTGTTTCATATATTTGGACCACTTATGATGGTGATCGTTTTATAACTTCCCTTGTGTCTATATGAACTGCAGGGGTTTGTGGTCTATGTGGATGATCATTTCCTTCCCCAAAATTTAATGCTTCCATTTTCAGCAATCCTTCATAATGGAATACATATCTTTGTCATAAGTGGGATACTTCCAGACTGTGTCGAACAATGTATCACTATGATATGCCACTGGATGCCCCTGTGGATTAATAACTAACCCAATAGCATAGTCAGAGGTGTTACACCATTTTTTGGTCATCTAACCCATTATCGTTAGATAAACCCAAGTACACCATGTAAGACTAGTTTTACCCCAAGTAAAATCGCTTTCACCACATCCGTTTACATTTCTTGGTCATATTTAACCCAAAACAAGGTAATCAATTAAATAAATCATTATTTATTTAATTATTTCCTAAGAATAAGTTAATTAAATCACTATTTAAATACTATTCCTAGTTAAATTTGACTAAATCATTTTCAAATAATTAAATAAACCATTATTTATTTAATTATATTTCCCTCATTTCCCTTAAATAGTAAATAAATCATTTATTTATTTATTATTTATAAATAAAGGAATTGACCCAAGTCAAAAACCCTTTTCCCTCCAACAAATATAATAAAATATTCCTAAAGGGTGATTCTAGAATGTGATTAATAATATTTTATTCATGCACCGAGTTCTAGAACACCCCAATATTTTGTTATAAATAGGAGGGTTTTCCCCATTCATTAATCACCTCCATTGCATTAGATCACACTAGATCTACTCTTGGTCACCAATTTCATTTGTTTGCATTTTGAACTCCCATTGAGTTCCATGTTTGTTAGGGTTTTTCCATATTAACCAAAGAGAGGAATTTTAGATCTGAAACACTAAGGACTTCGAAGAACCCATCCCACCGAGGAGAACTTGAAAACACCTTTCTTGTTTTCCTCTCAGGTGCCCCATTCTTTGATATAATATAAGATTCTTTTTATACATTGTTCTTGTCTTGTCCATTGGATGCATGGAGCCATTTTACATTTTATCTGCTTAATGTCTTTTGTGCTTAGATCTAACTTTATGCAGCAATCTTAAAGATATTTTGCAGCCATTATTGATGTTAGGGCTACTTGGTATGCATAGCTAAAGTTATCTTTTACGACGAAAGAATCATACTAACAATTGGCGACTCCATTGGGTTTTCTTTTGCGACCACTGTCGTTTTATCTATTCCTGCATATCCAGCTGTTTCAAACCCTAGGGTTTCTCTTCCATTTTTTGTTTTTCCTATTTTTGTGGTGATTCTCACCCCTAAAACCATTTCAACAGTCAAATTTTTAACTTCCATGTGTTTATGGCCTTATTGCGCAGGTGACCGACATCAGCCGCAGCTGAGTCGACAAATTTTTCTGAAATCTACTGCCGAGAATACCGGAAGTGCAGGTCACACTTTTTGGCCCAAAAAGTGCATCCTAGGTCGCGGAAAACAGCCCAAAAAGTGCGACCTGAGTGAAAACAGGCCAAAAACTGCGACCTGGACTTTTTTCTGGAATTTTTCTGAAAATTTTCTGGGTTTTGTCTGAACCTCTGTCAGGGTTGTCTGACCTCCGTCTTTGCCTGTTTAGACCTATTCTTGCTTTTTTTTACTCAACTAAGAGGGAATATTTCCCCTTAGGGCTCTAGTACACTCCACTTTTTGTGGGAGAGTCTTTGCTGTTTCAGAAGTCTGAATTTTCAGAGTTTCAGCCTTATTTTTCTCAGATCCAATACCTCCATTTCAGATCCTTTTAGATCCGCTATTATCCCTCTCAAATGACCTCATATTGTTTTGTTTGGGTCCATTTATAAGGCCACTGTCTTGTCTCTCCTGTATTTAGCTGATCTCCTCCTTTATTAGCAGCAACCTTGCCTTTGCCTATTTGCTGTTTTCTGCACCACTTTTCAGTAGATTTACCCTTTAGATCCCAGTCCCTCTGGACCTTAGATCTATTGGCCTCTTTTCAACGTGATTTTCCTAGTTTGTCCCTCTTATCAACTAGTTTTGAGACACTCGCCTTCTTGGGTTAGATTACTACATTTTTAGTTGTTAATTTTCTGTTATTTCAGTTTTATTTACTGCAGGTTTCTTTTTACGCAGCACACTTTTTCTTTTACTCTCAAAACGTCTGGGTTTAAACAATTAAAATTAACGCATGCCACACATAGACCCTAAGCTAAGAAGCGCCTAGTTAACACCGCCTCGCAAAGACTCTAAAATAAACTGTCACTGCACCTTTTCTACCCTTGACCTCACTTGATTTTGTCCCCTCCCGCCCTTGTCGGTTTCCTTCTTCTCGTCATCACTGCACCCTCAAGGTGCCTTTCCCAGAGACTTCTTGGCCTTCACTTGGTCGACTTCCTCCCTCCCGTTGTCATAGAGTAAGTCCTCCCCCGAGTCCGCACTCCAACTCTTCCTTTGATTGTTCGGGTTCTCCCCTAGTTCTGGTTCTCCCTCTGCCACTTTCACCATGTCTACTTCAGGGCCTACTACCAGCTATAACCCCAGTACTACTTCTGGCTCTGTTTCTAGTGGAACCACCGCGGGACCTACCTCGACCGCCTCAGTACTCCCTTATATGGCCGGCCTTAGTCTCCCCGACCTCAATTAGCTGATTAATGACCCTATCTGCCACGATGTTAATTGGCCCACTATGCCAACCAAGCTCCCCTCTGACATTCCCAAGTTCGAAGGCCTTGCTAGTGAGGATCCCTCCAACCATATCCGATCCTTCCATATGTGGTGTTCCTCCAATTCCATTACCGAGGACTCCATTCGTCTTAGATTGTTCCAACGCACGCTTACGGGCGACGCTTCTAAATGGTATGTTGACCAGCCCACCTCTTCCCATACCACCTTTGCGACCCTTGCCGGCGCCTTCTTATCTTATTTCCAGCTTCCCCCTCGTTATGACACTGGTATCGAAATTTTGACTTCTTTCCGTCAATCGTTTGCGACTCGCCTATTCGATCATGTTAAAGAATGGCGGAGAAGAAAGAGCCTATGTCAAGCCTCTACCTTCGAAGACCGTGTCTATATGGACTGGTTCCTTCACTCTCTCTTACCTCCCATTGGCAAAGATGTCGCATACCACTTCCCTCAAACCGAAGAAGCCGCCCTCTAAATAGCCTTGAAATATGACCTGATCTATGCTCAATCAGGTTATGTTTATACCGTCCTTCCTGACCTCCCCAGGCCCAGTGGCACTAACACATCGGGGGAACCTCAGGCCGCCAACAGTTTCGTTGGAGCTCTCTCTCATCCATCCGCCCAACCTCCCATGAGCTATGGTTTTCCTGGGGGAGTGGGCACCACCTCCTACACTTCTCCCCCTCCCGGTAGCACGCATCCAGGATCTGGCATGCCTCGTGTTTCTGCCCAACCTCCGGATTTCCACACTGTTCCCCAACATCATTATCATCCATATCCACAGCCTAGTGCTCCAGCTCCTCCAGCATTCGCACCTCTGCCTCCCATGTCTTTTCAACCCTCGCAACAACATTCACCACCCCCTCAAGAGCAGGTGGATGCACAGCAGGGATTTGTGGCTACCCAACCACCTCACGGACCAGTAACCACTCAACCTCCTCCATCTGGTACCTCTAATTACCAGATCCTCATGATGAACTCTGACCAACCTATAACCGTCGACCTTAACCTTCAAACTTAGTCCCGTCCGTACCCCCAGCCTCTTGCTCCATCTACCCCTGAGTCACCTTCTTTAGGTTCTACAGAGCCTCTTTTGACAACTGATGGTCCCTTGCATATCCCTCCACCCAACACTGAGGTTCATACCAAGATTCCTAAGGGACCATTACATCGAAATGCTGCTTCTGACCGAACTGCCCATTCGTTTAGCATAGTAGATGCGCTGGCCCACTCTCATGTTGCCATTTCAACGCTAGAACTCCTCCAGTCGTGCCCCTCCCAAAGAAAATCTATACTCTCCGCCCTGGGCGCCGTAGATCCGGCAGATGACCAATTGATTGTTTTCGATGCCCATCAGTCAAAGTCTCCTCCTCTTCCTGCTTCCGTCGCTTTCCAAATCTCAGTCAAAATCTGGAACGCCAACATTTCCTGGTGCATCATTAACGAGGGGGCATCCACCTGTGTAATGTCTGCTTCGGTTTGGAAACAACTCGGATCTCCTGAGCTGGCCCCTTCCACAATCACCCTTCGTGCATGGGATGGCCATGCCTCCCAGCCCATTGGCCTTTTCTGTAACTATCCTATCACCCTTGCGGGCAAGACTGTTTTTGTCAACGTTGAATTTATCGATGCCTTTCTTGACTATAACATTCTTTTAGGGTGTAGTTACACCTGTGCCATGTCTGCCATCCCATCCGCAGTCCACCGCAAGTTGTTTTTCCCACATAATGGAAAGATTGTCACCATCGACCAGTTGACGTATCATGAACCAACATCTCAGATTTCCCCTGAGTCCACCATCTCTGCTGTCACCAATAAGCAAACTGTTGATTCTTTCACCAATGTTTCCCCCGGTGCTTACAAAGACTCCTCCTTGCTTGGAACCTTCCTTGGTCTTCCTCCTCCTCCTGTCTCTGATCCCAGCTTAGTAAATGTTTGCATGATGCAATCGTCTCGGGCTGACCTTAAACATCCCACTTCGGCTAGTCAGCAACCTCAACCTCGCCTGCAGCAACCCACTCCTAGCCCTTCGCCTCAGCCAGTCGGACCTCTCCCTTCTAACCCTTCTCCTACTGCTAATACCCATGCGCCTCTCTACCCTCCTGGGTTGGTTCCACCAGGTCTCAACCATCTTGGAGCCATCCCTCCTGGCCATTACCCCGCTGGTCAGCTACCGTTCCTAGCTCCCCCACCAGGAGTGTACAAAGTACCTATCATGGCCACCCTCTCTCTTCCTAACCTGACCCTTGGGATTCCCGTCTGGTACCTTGATCCTCCAGCCGCTACCCCACCTGGTCAACCCAAACCTTATCTTGCTTTGAACCCGGTCCAACCGGTCCCCCTAACTTCTCCCGCTGCAACAGTGCCTCAGTCACCTCAACAGGACCCACCTCCTATTACGACCGCTTCGGATAAGACTGGCAAAGCTCATAGAGGGGCATCAAAGGACAAGGCAACCCCGACAAACCCTGCCCCTCCTCGGCCTCCAAAGCATAGCATCTTGTGTAATTTGTGTGATGTTGTTGGTCACGCCACCCATACCTGTACTAAATTGCCTCATCTCAAGCCCATGGTTAATGTCGCGTTCCCTGAGTCCACGGTCCCGGAAGCCTTTTTTCCTTCCGCGGTCATGGCCAAGAACCCCCAGACTATTCACACCAACCACCCCTATGCTTTGTGTGATCTCCATGGCCATTACACCCACCTTTGTCCCTGCCTCAACGACTTTCGCTCCTCTCTAGCCGCGATCTGCCAATTCAAGGCCAAGCGCAATGAGTCCACCTCTCCCCTATTTGCGCATTTTTCTTCAAAAAAATTACTAGACATGATGGCTCCCATTGACATTCCCCCTCCTGATGTCAAGATGACAGAGCCTTCATCCACCATATTCTACCTATCATCATCCATGCGACCCTCGGGGAACATTCCCTCTGAATCCTCCCCTGTTGTTTTGATTGACCTTCCTTCAACGATCACCCCAGGCTCAACATTGGCAGATCCCTTATCTTCTTACTCTTCTGTCACCCCTAGTGACGATGCGCATGTGAACCTCTCTTCTCATAATGACGAGTCAGGTAGCTTCGCCGCGTCAGGTGGTCTTTCTTCCACAAGTCACCCCATCCTATATCACGATGACAACATTATGGAAGAAATACCCACCCCTGAATTTATCTATTCCCCCTTACATCGAACCCATGCATTCACACCACATACACCTTGTGGCCATTACATTGAAACCCAATGTTTGAGTAAGGGGGCACCCATATTTGAGAGACCAAGAGAAACAATTCTCCACAACTCTCCTAGTATATCTGGTCGTGCTAACTTTAGTACCATTATTCTTCCACATTTAGAAGAACTGCTGGAGCCCCATATCACTTCAGATCACTCTAGGGATGATACCCCTTATCGTTCCTTCATCTTACATCAGCAACCCAGTCTTTTTGACCTTGTTGTTGACCAACCTATCTGTTTTCTAAGAGAGCATCAGTTCATTATCTCCAACTCCTCTGTTTGGGATAGTGGCCCCAGGTATGCCAACACTGAAACTTAACATCCATTTGATTCATATATGCAGTACTAAATGAGATTGGTAATCCTCCATTTCCTTTCTCAAACTGCATAACCATAACCAAAACAAATGGCAAACCATATCCTTAAAATGTGTTTAGATTCCCCTTTTTTCTACATACATTTTTGCATGACCACAACATGCTTGGGGGCACCTATGCCCCTCAACCATAAAAATTCCAGATCTCAGCCAAAAACAGAACTGAAACCCCCTTTCTCTGCCAGGTCCCACTTTTCAGGTCATTTCCTGGGACAAGTCGCAGTTTTCTGCCCAATACATGCTACCTAGGACACAGAACAGACCCCAAAAAGTGCGACCTGACCTGTTCATGAGCTCTGGATACCTTTTAGTTTTTCGTACCTTGATCCTTCACCAGGACACATTTTTTCCACAAAGAGTCTATTCACCTCTCCTACAAATCGAATTTCTTCACTTACAACACTTGTACCTGGGGGCACCACTTTGCCTTCTTACTTGTCTTTGTTCGTGTTGATTTTCGTCATTTGATACCCTCTTGTACTCATGTTTTTCATAATTCCCCATTGGACCTTTATTGTGTGGCAGAACCATCGAGTCACCCTTGTTTAGAGCATCCGATCTGAGTCATCATCAGTCATAGAGTCTATCTCGCGTCCCTTTTTATCCCGCTATAGTCCTTCATCCTTCATCGCTTGGTCCCTCCCTCGTGTTGCATAGTATGGCCCTTAGTCCCATTGTTCCCTATCCCTCCTGATATTGTGTCATTCGTTGTCAAGTCATCCCTGCTTTTTATGCTCTAACAAGGGAAGTCGTCCATCTGCCACTTAGTATCCCTCATTTTCATCATCATTAGTGTCCGTCTGTTCGTCGCTCCACTATTTTCTCTCGCGCCTTAGTTGGGGTTCCCTTATTTCCTCACCCATGGTGGACCTACTTCTATCCACATCAGCTCATTTAATCCAGAAGTCAGGTCTAGGGGGCAGTGTACCTTGGTTCGAGCTCTTTTCAACCTGATCGTGATCTATACACTTGATGGTGCAGTGATGCAACAACAGCTATTGGTGATACCCGGGTGTGTGTGATATGTCTCAACCCTCAGGAGCGGGTGGCCCTGCAGGTAACCCCCTGCATACCCAGATGACTTCTTCGTTCCAACACTTGATGCAGCTCCTCTCATTTGATGATATCGGCCTAAGTCGCTTTCAGCACCTCTTCGATTTGCACGTGTCGGTCCGATTTCACGAGCCCTTCCCCGTGTGTAGGGGGAATTTGGGTGTATTAACATCTCATGTACTACCATATTATTGTATAAGTCCTGACGATTATTCTAGGCATCGCATGTATGTGGGATTCATCATTATTGATTTCTGGCTCATGATTAGGCCAGCACTGGTTTTACTATTACGTTCCTTGCTTTTCTGGGCGCCTTATTCTTTGTACTATTGTCTCGGTGGGCATAGGTATGCCTCCCCTGCCACCTTTCACATTGGTACCACATCATACACTTGGGACTTGTTGCACCTGTAAGTCTCGTCTCCTCAGGGTCTAGTCCTCCACCACTTTAGATTACCTTACATTCCTCTCTTTCATTTCTCTCTTTCTGTTTAGTGATTCAGTTCTTACAACGTACTTAGGTCATACGATTTGCTCCTAACACTCGTACGTTGGGGGGCAATCTGTTACACCATTTTTTGGTCATCTAACCCATTATCGTTAGATAAACCCAAGTACACCATGTCAGACTAATTTTACCCCAAGTAAAATCGCTTTCACCACATCCGTTTACATTTCTTGGTCATATTTAACCCAAAACAAGGTAATCAATTAAATAAATCATTATTTATTTAATTATTTCCTAAGAATAAGTTATTTAAATCACTATTTAAATACTATTCCTAGTTAAATTTGACTAAATCATTTTTAAATAATTAAATAAACAATTATTTATTTAATTATATTCCCCTCATTTCCCTTAAATAATAAATAAATCATTTATTTATTTATTATTTATAAATAAAGGAATTGACCCAAGTCAAAAACCCTTTTTCCTCCAACAAATATAATAAAATATTCCTAAAGGGTGATTCTAGAATGTGATTAATAATATTTTATTCATGCACCGAGTTCTAGAACACCCCAATATTTTGTTATAAATAGAAGGGTTTTCCCCATTCATTAGTCACCTCCATTGCATTGGATCACACTAGATCTACTCTTGGTCACCAATTTCATTTTTTTGCATTTTGAACTCCCATTGAGTTCCATGTTTGTTAGGGTTTTCCATATTAACCAAAGAGAGGAATTTTAGATCTGAAACACTGAGGACTTCCAAGGACCCATCCCACTGAGGAGAACTGGAAAACACCTTTCTTGTTTTCCTCTCAGGTGCCCCATTCTTTAATATAATATAAGATTCTTTTATACATTGTTCTTGTCTTGTTCATTGGATGCATGGAGCCATTTCACATTTTATCTGCTTAATGTCTTTTATGCTTAGATCTAATATTATGCAGCAAATCTAAAGATATTTTGCAGCCATACTTGATGTTAGGGCTACTTGATATGCATAACTAAAGTGATCTTTTATGACGAAAGAATCATACTAACAAGAGGCATCCGTCTCGATCTCAAATGGTTGTTGCACGTCTGGTAATGTGAGCACTCAGGCAGAGGCAATGTTTCAACTCTTCAAATGCCTTCTATTGAGATTCATACCATAAGAATTTTTCTTTCGCTCTGCCCTTTGTGACTTGACTCAAGGTCCAAGTGATATGATAGATTCCCAACATAAATCTGCGATAGAAATTAGTAAGACCCAGAAAGTTGCGGAGCTCTATTAGAGTGGTTGGGGATGGCCAATCCCAAATGACTTGGATCTTGGCTAGATCCAAATGCACCCCCATCTCATCAATAATGTATCCTAGATACTGAACCTGGGTCATGCCAAAATTTCACTTCTCCAAATTGGCACACAACTTGTATTGCCATAGCGTTTGGAGGACTTGTCGGATGTGGTGGAGGTGATCTTCCCAAGTCTGGCTGAAGATTAGGATGTCATCTAAGTATACCACTACAAATGAGTTGGAGAATGGTTGTAAGATGCCATCCATGAGGCTCATTAACATTTCAGGAGCATTCTTCAATCTGAAATGCATGAGCAGTCATTCGAATAGGCCCTCCTTTTCTTTGAAGGCAGGTCTCCACACATTGGAGGGTTCGATTGGTACCTGGTCATACCTAGACTTCAAGTCAATCTTGCTGAAATATTTTTCCCCTTTGAGTTTTTCCAGAACGTCATCGATCCATGGGATTAGGTACCTATTTCAGACAGTGATCTTGTTTAGTGCCCGATGGTCAATACAGAGTCTCCAAGTCTCATCCTTCTTCTACACCAACACGATCGGGCTCCCACAGGGTGATGAACTTGACCAGATGTGACCTTTCTACAAAAAATCCTGAATCTTCCTCTTGATCTCATCATTATCCAGAAGAGAGCATCGATAGATTGGTCTATTGGGTAGCGACGCACCTAGGGTCAGATATATGGGGTGCTTGACCTGATAGTGTAGAGGCACCCCGGCAGATGAGGTGAAGATGTCCCTGTACTCCTCTACGACCTGTCCATTTTTTGTTTTTATGCAAAGGAGCCTTGTCTGGAGGTCATGGCCACAGTATCCTTCTTGACCTGAGGGCGGATCATCAGGAAAAAGAAAATTCCCATTTTTGGAAATGAGCTTACTGCATTGTTTTTCAGTAACCCAAGAGATGGCGGTAGGCGATGCAACCTCTAGTATCCCGTAGAAATTATTTCCCAAAGTAACAATAATAGCGTGAGGTCGAAACTCGTATACAACAGGTCACTTTCACAAGTATCGTTGGCCTAATAATACATCACAAACATCAAGAGGGACAATGTCACATAATACCTCATATGTGAAGGGCTTGATGTTTTAGGGAAGGCGAAATTTCTCACTAACGTGGAGATATCATCCTTAGTGAAGCAACCTGATGGTGTATGGTTGTGGGTGCCATTGTGGTTAGCAAGCCCAACCGCTTCACAAGCTCTACTGAAATGAGGTTATTTTTGCTCCTGTTGGTGACAATGAACTGCAGCGGGGAACCCTTTACCAACATGTGGGAATGGAAGAGGCACTCCTCCTCCTCTCGATGTTCTAGTTCCTCCTTCTGGATCTTTGTGGTGGAAACGGTGGCATTGCACTCCACATCGATAATTTTATTCCCTTTGTCACTCCCCTTGTCAGGTTCTGATTTAGATTCAAAGCATGCATCCGATCCAGAATCCTTCAGCTCATCCACCAGTGAATTCTTGGCTTGAAACTTAATTTTTTTGTGAGTGGATCTCTTATGGAACTCACACCACTTTCCCATGTCCTTCTTTGGCTTCGCGGAGTTGTTCTTTACTTGTGGCTTTGGTGGGTTATCCTGGGCCGCCACACCTTGGATTTGTCCTTTGTTCTATGGTTTGGGGGAACCTTTCCCTTGCTTTTGATTCGTAGATCTAAGGTCTCACTTCTTCTATTTGAACTTCTGCTCAATCTTAGCATCATACCGGTATGCCACACCAAGCGAGGAGATGTCGAGGAACTCCATTTCCTCCTAAACGTATCTATGTAGACAACTGCGGTACTTCAACACCAAATATTTCTCTGAATATTTGATACCCAATTTTGTGCGCAGGGTATGAAACAAATTCATCATCTCATGTGCATCTTAACCCCTTTACTACCACAACATAGTCCATTGTATGTACTTTTCCTCATAGCTCCCCACGGGATAATATTTTTCCTTGATGGCGTGTCGAAAATAATTCCAAGTGGGTGTGGCCGAAAATAGAGAGGGTTCCCTCTCGTCCTTTTGCTCACAGTAGGTTTCCCACCAGTCCTTGACATGGGGGGCAACTCTGAGGAGTGCGAAAGTAATCTTTTCCCAGTTGGAAAAGTCATGAACCAAGAAATACCCTTCTAATTGGTCCAACCATATATCTACGATGTCTGCATCTATTTGGCCCTCAAATAGGGGAATGCAAAGTTTACTTGTACCTTAAAAGGATTTGTGCCTCTAGAGTAGTTGTTGGATGAAAATGCGCCATCGGTGGTAAGTCATTGAAGAATCTAGGAAAATTTATCCATCATCATGTTCCTTTGTTTCTCGAGGGCCTCCTCAAGAAATATTTTTCTAGTTTCTCCTGCTCCCTCATCTTTCTTTTTGTCCCCCATGGGCAGTCAGCGGGGTTTGCGAGGCTGATCTTACAAAGGTTTAACTAGATCAATCCTGAACTCCATATACCCCAACCTTGTTGGGGACATGCAAAGAAGGGTTGAGAAAGAGAAGAACGATCTGATACCATGGATCTAGACTTATTTAGGAATGCAATAAAATACAGAAATACACATAAATGCAGAGATGCAGCAGGAATAAGACTTCATTTCATTAATATCTCATAACTGAAATATGATTATAGATAGAATGGAAATAATCTAGCTAGGGCACTGGTAGCTTATCTTTAAGAAGAGATGTGATGGCTTCCTACCTCTAAACTATGTTAAAATGAGGCTCGAAGGCAAACTTATTATTGAGAAACAATGGAAAACCAAAAACATCCAAAAACCTAACCCTAGGAGATGAAACACTAAACTATCGGTCCTGTGGGAGAAATTGGTACATCAATTTCCTGGGGTCATAATTTTGGCATATGATCTCCATTTGATGCACATGATACATCACTAGAAATATCTATCTCAGGACTACATCCTGAACAATAAAAACACAGCAATCCAATTCATGCTGTCCCCTCTTTCCATGAAAAATTCACTTATACAGTATGCAACCAAGTTGCACAAACTCAACATTGTATTTTGAGTCATGCCCATTGACACGATCCTCTTCATCCAACAAAATGCACTCATCTGCAAACATGAGCGACCTCTGAACAATATCCATGGTCGTATCATCCAGTGTCGTAACCATCTTAGAAACAGATCTAATCAGATCTCTATCAATTGGATTATGGGATAAGAACGTTATGCTCTCAGTAATTGCAGGAACATGTGGAATAGATTCCACCTCCTAATATTCATAGAAATTTTGTTTATCAAATATTATTTCTGATTAAAAAATACTACCCAAATAGAAAATATTACCAGGCCCAAAAATACTTCCAAATGGACTCTTTAGAAAAGAATCATCGAAAATCTCACTATCAAACATTGTCCCAATCATTTATGGAAGCTCAATGTCCACCTCCTAATATGCGTCCATGGGCTGCGATTTTCCTCAGCGACCCGGAAAACTATGCTCTTAATACCTAGATTGAAAAAATATCTTGCAATAAAACCGTGCCACTGGTCCCAACAACTAAAAATGCCACGCTAATTGTTGCTCTACGCACATCAAGACAATAGCAAAACTCTTCACTTCACCCGGCCCAAAACACTGGCTCTACTAGGCCTCATTCAAAGATCTAGTCAACACGATAGTCTCCACAAAGATTCACATGACTGTGCCAATCTTGGCATCATGCACAATCACTTCACACAATAAACACACCCAGCACATAGTGCTCAATTCACACAAGTTTGTAACGATGTGGCACAACAGTCATAGAAATGAGACCTACACCTCCTCCTCAACAGATTCATTCAGGAAATGACCCCAACAACGATATCAAAGTCTGTCAGGAAGGGTTCTCAGATCTCAGATTCCCACAACGTGGATCCCTTCACACAATGTGGATCCAACACTGCTCCAACAAAACTCCGCACTATGCCGCTTGAGCCACGCACTTTCACACACTCTATCCAGTATTTGAACTGGAGTGTCACTTCAATAGAGTTGGGAAATATAAGATGCCACAACGACTCTTCAAAAATATCCACAGTGCAAACATCCACAGTAATCCATCATCCATGTAGTAGTTGTGCTACTCCAATGACTCCAATGACCTTCAAACATCAACGCAAACTTCTTTATGGGAAGAAAACACTAAACACTTCAGGCTCTGCCAGCCTGCACATCAGTCTTTCTCCTCATCACAACGACATTTCTCACCTCACCACTACAAGGAAAAGACCTTGTAGCAGATTTTTTTGAGGAAGCCCTTATAAAAATACCCTAGAAATCCATTTGTAGCAGAGGTCACTAGAGGAGGTTGGCAGGTGGAGGTTTTTGTGGATGTTTTTTCTGCTTTTCATTTCTCATCATAAAACACACCAGTGCATTTTATGCAAAACACACCAGTGCGTACTCTAAATTGGCACACAGAGACACTGTGCTCTCCATACAAACCTGCCTGGTGCATCTAAGTACTCTAGCCCACCGGTGCTCTACATACGAATCGGCCTAGTGCATCTCCATAATTATAATTGAGCACACCGTAATGATGTGCGCTGCGCCATTGATAAAACCGCCTGGTGCATCTCAAAATCGAGCGCACCGAAAAAGGATTAATTTAAAAAAAATATCATCCGTAAAAACCTCAGTTTTACTTGTTCAATGCTCTAAACCTCTGAAGCACTGGTGTAAATTTGTCTTCTGTGAGGTGTCCTGCCATAGGTGCTCCCATTGACCGCAGTGCTCGCATCCATTGTGCACCATGTGGAGTTCAAATTTTTTAAAATGATGAGAATTTTTTTTTTGAATTCCCCAGCAAAGATGCCTCCTCGACACGCAAATGTACAGGTAATGTACTTTCTCAATAACTAAACTTTTTAGCAGATCAAAATTTCAAATGAGCTTAAAATTAACCGTTTTTTAAATTATTATTATTATTATTATTTATTTATTTATTTATTTCTGCGCGATGTGTTCGATCTGTTTGACTCGCACCATTCACGGTGTTAACAGAAACTGCATCGGATTCTAGTGTGGTACCGAGAAAAAGTGCCCCAATAAAATTTAAAAAATAACACGGCGGTGCGGTCATTTACATGACCCCACCGTTGAATATGTAATTTTTTCAGTAGGGTGGTGCGTTGACCAAACTATTCGCCTAGGGCAGATAGTTTGTTCAACACACTACCCGCCTTGCAACATTACATAGTCAATGGTGCGATCATTTACAGGACCACACCGTTGACTATGTATTGTTGTTTAGCGATGCATTGACCAAAGAATCTGCCCCGGGGCGGTTAGTTTGTTCAACGCATTGAAAAAAAAATATTTCATGCTTTTGAGGTGCGCGAACATTTTTCAGGGGCACTGGATGCGATGCATGATAAATAAATATGCACCGATAAAGGTGCGTTACTGTTTTTTGGGGCGCACCGACTATTTTTTTCTCGGTAAAAATTATCATTAGCGAAATTTTGAGGTTTGAAATGGGCCTCCTGAGAAAAATGTACAACCAAAATAAACTTCATGAGAACCAATAAGATTCAAGATGATGATGTCAACCATGGGGGATGATTCAACATTTTTGGAGTAAAAAAGTAAAAAGATTAAAAAATAATAAAATAATAAAACTACTTTTTCAACTCGTACTTTCAACTTATCTCCTTAAGGGTTTACTCAAATTTTGAGTGAGAGTAATCATTGGATACAAAATTTAATTCCTCATTGTAATTTTGCAAAATTTTAGCCTCCAAGCTAAATGGAACATTAGAGTTAGCAGAAGCTCTAGTCAGTGAATAAATGGGAAGAAAAGCCCATAAGTCTCCTAAGGAGGATAAAAACACTCCAAGTGTGAAAAGAGACACTCTTTCTAGCTTAATAAAACACCTCAATGTGTGAACAGGGTTAAAATCAAGCTGCTCTGACTAAGTCAACAACGCAGTTTTAGTGGAGGAGGAATCCAAGGAGGAATAACGCAATTTTGGATGGAGATGTATCTTGGGATAGAGATGACCTAATTGAGTGGGGCCAAGGGCAAGAAAACTCATGTCTTATATAAGGAAGAGGATGGCAGCATTATTCATCATGTCTTAGATTATTATTCTTGTCTGCCAAGACTTGTTGCTGCTTTGTTGCTTAGCAGAGTTGCAGTGATGTTCAGCACTGGGTGTTCCCGAGCGGGAATCCCACCTCTTTCCTTTGAGAAGCCTCATTGGGAGAGTTTTTATTCATCATTCCACATCAGGTTTTTAGGCCAAGCTTCAGCCTACATCATCAGCACAACTTTTCTGGAGATTGTGCAGTGTTGCTGGGTGCAGCAGTGGAAGGGATTGGAATCCCGGTTTCTGAGATAGTTTCCCATTTGAGGAAGATTTCCTTCACTTGAGAGACATGTTTGGAGAGCTCCAGAGCTTATTTCATATTTTTGGTATTAGGCCACACATTTCCCATACATTCCCAACATTGTTTCTACTAGGGAATGCGTTATTTTTGAGGCAGTGTTCATTGCATGGTTTGGTGGCTCTATTGTTGAGTTTCCTTGTGATTGAGAGGTTCATCCCTTCATGGGAGGAAGCCCTTGATGGATATACATCATATCAGACATCCTTAAGCCTTGTACACTCATATGCTTCAGCTTTGCAGTGATTATTCAGTAAATTTCTGAATATCACATTTGTGTATAGAGTGTTTGGACAAGAAACCCTTACTGGTTTCTTTTGTATTTTGTATAAGGAGATTAGATCTCTGCTCTTCAACATTATTTATCAATAAATGATTAGATCTATTATTCTCCTATGATTTTATGTGAAAACCCTTTCTTATACTACACAATTATTTAATCAACAACTCCGGTATTTTGCAGTCTTGGGGTTTTAGCACTTTTTGGCAATCCTAGGTGTGGGAGATATGTTTAACCCACCTTGTTTTCTTTGTTTCAGATCTATTATTGGATTTATGTTTTATATTGACTAATATATGGGATCCAAGAGTACATTTTACTATTTTATTGCAAATGTTGTTGGAAATGCATTTTTGATGCATGATTCATGAGCTGTTCCAGATTTGGAATATTACAGTGGTATCGAAGCATGATCTCTGGCTTGGCCTGTGAGATCCAGATATCAGAGGAAGGAGAGATGGACAAAAGCTAGAAAGCTTCAGTATGTGAAGTAAGAAGGCAAGACAATCTTACAAAGCTTCTTCCAAAATCTATGCAGAGCTTTCAAGGAGAGTTGAAGAAGATGAGATTGGAGATGGGATCTGCAAAGGAGGTTGAATATAGAGCTAAATCTAGATTTTCACATGGTGAGTGTGAGCATGCAACTGCACTCCATGATGCACAGCGCAGTCAAGTGCCCAGAGCTATCTTGAGATGGATGGGAGGAGGAAAAATGCCTAAGAGGAGAACTCTTAGTGATTTGTTGCAGGAGTATGAATCTCAGACTAAGAGGTTTAGAGATCATACTGATTTCCAAGAGTTTTGCAAGATCCAGGTGGAGAAGAACCAGCAGCGAGATGCAGATAGATTTCTTCTATCTACTTTTTCCGAATCATCTACATGTTCAGCTGGAGCTTGGGTGAAGGAGCTAGACTCCTATTTGCAGTTGCACCATATTTCCAGAGATGAAGCCATCAGAGTTGCAGTGCTACATTTCAGAGGTAAGGCACATGCATGGTGGATTTTTGAATCTTTTTCTTTAAAGAATGCCAACACTTCATCTTATGCAATATTCATATAAATATTGATGGGGAGGTTTGGTGAAAAGCTTCCTAAGGCACATGAGTAAGGAAAACTTGAGAAAACAAAACCCTTGCATGTGATGGAGGAAAATACACTTCAGAAAACCATGGGAGGAGCTGACATCTTGCATTACACTTTGCCGGAAGCAAGACCTCCAGTTCATATTCTTGAACAAGAGGGCATGGGGATCTCATTTTCACAGGAGGATCCAACCATTGAGATGTTTCCCATACACATTGAGGAAGATGAGGGCAACAACGCTGTCAAATCTAGAGCACATCCAGTGCCTCACACAGAGGGAGGAGGAGCACATGCTCCAATAGGAGGGATTCTTGCAACTTTTCAAGGAAGTCCCCAGGATCTCATACATGGAGGTCCAAGCACAATCATTGAGCAGCATGGTTGTGCAGCATTGCAGCTGGATGGAGGAGGTAGGGATGAAGAGCATCATCATGTGATGAGAGGCACACACCCTTCTATATTTCAGAAAGCCAATGCAAGGAAGAGGCAGACTATTTTGCGCAATAAGAGCAGGGGCAAGATTGCCCAACCATATGCACAGTCCACTCCTGGCATTGATGTCTCCCTACATGGAGGCATTCCACCCGGGAGGCCACCTGATCTGGAGTTGATGAAAGACATCTTTTCTTTGGGTTCACCACTCTTGGATTTTGGAGAGGTGAAGAGTTTGGAGGAAGAATTTGGCATGAGGGATGTCAAAGTAGCAGACACCAGCATGAGGAGAGCTTCACATGCCATATCACCAACGATGTCTCTTTGGAGGATTGATCCTTATTGGAGATCTTAGTTTTTGGTAGAGTACTCCAAGGATCTTGGTGCATGCATGATTCTTGATGAACCAGGTGGAGATGATAGATACATGGTGGATGATGTGGTCATCTATTCCTATGGCAGGATCTTCTTGACTAGATCTTCTAGTCTCAAGGAGAAGCTGCTACATGTAGCACATGAGGACTTCTCTTCTATGCACCTTGATGCATATTTCCACTTGATGGAGGAGTTCACTTGGGAGGGCATACATTAGGACATATATCAACATATGGAGAGACACATAGCCCGAATGGTGATAGAGAGGATGTCACAACCACCTTCCTACTCATTGAGAGTGAGGGAGAGTTTCCAGTGGAGCCATTTCAGCTCAAGACCTCAAGTACATGATGGAGGAGGTATCATTTTACATTTTGTATTGTACTTCTTTTCCTTATTTGAGCAGCATGATTTATCAAGGGGAGTTGCTTCTTCTTGCATATTGTATGATGATGTACTTATAGCTACTTGTAGCATTGACTTTGGCTATCCTTTTGATGGTTTGTGAGGGAAGCCACATGTTTCTTAGTGTAGACCATTGGCACCATCTTGTAACTTGATGCTTTAATCTTATGAGATGACTGTGGCAGCAAACAAGTGGCTGGAAAAGCACTTGTTATTTATTATTTTGATGTAGGCCCAGGATGCACTGCACGGGTTCCATAAGGGGGACTATGATTCACTCCCTGGTTGTCACTTAGCAGCTTGTTCTCATTGTACTTTGCTTCCATATGTTGCTGATATGTATATGTTCATGGGGATCTTTGTTTAGAGAGTGGGCTTGAGATTGGAGGTGCCCATTGGGAGCATGATTCTACCTACTTTATATGCTGTACATTTCATAAGGAACCATGGGCAAACCATGATTGCCATGTCACACTTTTTCTCTTCTTGTGGGAGGAACCACTTGGAGAACTTGAGGAGGCACTTCATGGTTGAATTGTTTGCTGGGACATCATACAAGTTGCCCATCATGATCTTACTCTATGGCTTGTATGAGGTAGAGATGAGGCAGCATAATTTTTTTTTGTTGCTATGGTTGCACTTGGGAGAGTATGGGAAAATTTCTTCCCATACTTTTCATGATATTTCTGAAGAGGAGAAAGGCACATTCATGGTGCAAGGAGGCTACCCTTCAGCATTGGAGGATCATGAGAGACTTCCATGTAGGAAGAATATCTTCTCACATAGCAACATGATGGTGGATGACCTTGGCATATGGGATGTCAAAGAAAGAAGTCATGGAGCCTTATCACAAAGGACTATAGCGCTGTCACATAGGAGTATGTTCTTATGGATGGGATATTCCAAGGAGGAGATGTATTCCTTCTTCTTGCAGATTTCTATGAGGAGATTCTCATGGGAGGACTTATTAAGGGACCTCACTTTCATCCAACTCTCTATGTATGGTAGGGAATGCATTTAAGTACTTGTTGATTAATCCATTGAGTATTTGTACTTTCCCACCATGTTTGAACAGTGCATTTCTCCTCAAAAGAGAAAGATTATTTTTGGGTTTCATGGTCACTTTAGGGCCAATGTTTATGATGATATTAGCCCATCTATACATGACTGTGGGCAAGTGCATTGTTATTTTATCTATGTACAGCTGATAGACATTGATGCTTACTTCCCCATGTTGGGAGAACAAACATATACAACTTGTAACATGTTGCAGGACCACTTGCCATATGACATTCTCAAACAACAGTTGGGGAGACTGTGTAATATCCACTTGGAGAACCTTTGGTACCATAAAAAATTGCACCTAAATTTCAGCAATTTTCTGATTTGGAGGCCAAATGGTGATGATGTGCCATTCATCTTGGATGGAATGGTTTGGGTTGGAATGTTTCATGACTTTGGAGGGAGAGTCCATGCAGGCTCAATTTTCTTCTTGCCATTGGAGGGAAATCATGTTGCAGCCCAAGTTAGTGTGGGATAGGCCCTCTTGCCTATAATTTTCACTTATTCAGCCCACCTACATTTCAGGAGCCAAAGGTGGAGGATATTTTTCATGAGTTACCATGTTGGAGGGAGACTCACTTCATTTGGATGATAGCATGGGTGAGGGAGGCACTCATTCACCATGATGATCATCACTCCTACTTTTTGGAGGCCATGAGATAGCAAGCAGGTTTCCATTCACACTTTCCACCTCTGATTGATGCAAACACTTTGGTTTTGAACACTTGGGAGGAAGCATTGGGTGACAGTTTATTTGCAGATTCTCTTGATGCAGTGATGGAGGCTATTGATGGGAGGCCACATGAGGAAGAGGGGAGAAATTTTTTTCTCCTTATGTGTTTGCTTGAGGACAAGAAAATATTTTGGAGTGGAGGGCTGTAAGGTTCCAAAAGTTTAGCCTCCAAGCTAAATGGAACATTAGAGTTAGCAGCAGCTCTAGCCGGTGAATAAATGGGAAGAAAAGCCCATAAGTCTCCTAAGGAGGATAAAAACACTCCAAGTGTAAAAAGAGACACTCTTGCTAGCTTAATAAAACACCTCCATGTGTGAACAAGGTTAAAATAAAGCTTGTTTGACTAAGTCAACAACGCAGTTTTAGTGGAGGAGGAATCCAAGGAGGAATAATGCAATTTTGGAGGGAGATGTATCTTGGGATAGAGATGACCTAATTGAGTGGGGCCAAGGGCAAGAAAACTCATGTCTTATATAAGGAAGAGGATGGCATCATTATTCATCATGTCTTAGATTATTATTCTTGTCTTCCAAGACTTGTTGCTGCTTTGCTGCTTAGCGGAGTTGCAGTGTTGTTCAGCACTGGGTGTTCTCGAGCGGGAATCCCACCTCTTTCCTTTGAGGAGCCTCATTGGGAGAGTTTGTATTCATCATTCCACATCAGGTTTTCAGGCCAAGCTTCAGCCTACATCATCAGCACAGCTTTTTCGAAGATTTTGCAGTGTTGCTGGGTGCAGCAGTGGAAGGGATTGGAATCCCGGTTTCTGAGCTAGTTTCCTATTGGAGGAAGATTTCCTTCGCTTGAGAGACCTTTTTGGAGAGCTCCAGAGCTTATTTCAGATATTTTCTTGAGATACCTTTTTGGAGAGCTCCATAGCTTATTTCAAATCTTTGGTATCAGACCACACATTTCCCATACATTCCTAGTGCTTTTTCAGCTAGGGAATGCGTTATTTTGGAGGCAGTGTTCATTGCATGGTTTGGTGGCTCCTCTGCTGAGTTTCCTTGTGATTGAGAGATTCATCCTTTCATGGGAAGAAGCCCTTGATGGATCTACATCATATCAGACATCCTTCAGCCTTATACACTCATATGCTTCAGTATTGTAGTGATTATTCAGTAAATTTCTGAATATCACATTTGTGTACAGAGTGTTTGGACAAGAAACCCTTGCCGGTTTCTTTTGTATTTTGTATAAGGAGATTAGATCTCTAATATTCAGAATCATTTATCAATACATGAGTAGATATATTGTTCTCATATGATTTTATGTGTAAACCCTCTCTTAGACTGCACATTTCTTTAAGCAGCGACTCTGGTATTTTGCAGTCTTGGGGTTTTAGCACTTTTTGGCAATCCTAGGTGTGGGAGATCGGTTTAACCCACCTAATTTGCTTTGTTTCATCTCTATTCCTAGATTTAGATTTTATATTGACTAATCTATGGGATCCAAGAGTCCATTTTACTATTTTATTGCAAATGTTGCTGGAAATGCGTTTTTAATGCATGATTCATGAGCTGTTCCAGATTTGGAATATTACACTCATCTAAGGAGTCCATTGTGCACTGTGTGGAGTTAAAAATTTTTAAAATGATGAGAAATATTTTTTTTTGAATTCCTCAGCAAATATACCTCCTCGACACGCAAATGTATAGGTAATGTACTTGTTTCTCAATAACTAAAATTTTTAGCGGATTAAAATTTCAAATAAGCTTAAAATTAACCGTTTTTTAAATTATTATTATTATTATTATTTATTTATTTCTGCGTGATGCGTTTGATCTGTTTGACTCGCACCATTCGCAGTGTTAACAAAAACCACATCGAATTCTGGTGCGGTATCGAGAAAACGTGCACCGATAAAATTTAAAAAATAACACGATGGTGTGGTCACTTACAAGATCACATCGTTGAATATGTAATGTTGTCGGTAGGGTGGTGCATTGACCAAACTATCCGCCTGGGGTAGATAGCTTGTTCAACACACCGCCTGCCCTGCAACATTACCTAGTCAACAGTGCGATCGTTTATAGGACCACAATGTTGACTATGTATTGTTGTTTAGCGGTGCGTTGACCAAAGAATCCACCCCGGGGTGGTTATTTTGTTCAACACATCACAAAAAAAAATTTCATGGTTTTGTAGTGCGTGAACATTTTTCATGCGCACCAGATGCAATGCGCGATAAATAAGTACGCACGAGTAATGGCGTGTTACTGTTTTTTTGGGTGCACCAACTATTTTTTTTCAGTAAAAATTATCATTAGTGGAATTTTGAGGTCTAAAATGGGCCTCCTAAGAAAAATGTACAACCAAAATAAACTTCATGAGAACCAGTAAGATTCAAGATGATGATGTCAACCATGGGGCATGATTCACCATTTTTGGAGTAAAACAGTAAAAAGATTAAAAAACAATAAAATAATAAAACTACTTTTTCAACTCGTATTTTCAACTTATATCATTAAGGGTTTACTCAAATTTCGAGTGAGAGTACTCATTGGATGCCAAATTTAATTCCTCATCTAAGGAGTACCCATGTTGCATACTTTTGATGCACCCTTCTACACGAAAAATGAGAAATACATGAAAAAACGTGATTGCAATCATGCTTTTTCACGTATTTCTCATTTTTAGTGGAGCAGAGTCCATCAAAAGTATGCAACATGGTACTCCTTGGATGGGAAATTAAATTTTTGATCCAACGAGTATTCCTGCTCGAAATTTGAGTAAAACCTTGGGGAGATAAGTTCAAAATACGAGTTGAAAATGTAGTTTTTTCTTTTTTCCCTCTAAAATTTGATGATGTAATCAAATCTTATCTTATTATTTTATAATTTCCTTAGCAGGTCCATTTTAGACCTCAATATTCCCCTATATATATATATATATATATATATTTGTAAGTACATTTCTGATTTAATAAAAAAAATGTATTTAATATGTGAATTATTCAGCGACATCAATAAAGAGATCAAAGGGAACAACAAGAGCATATGGATGACCGTTATAATGTGATTCAGTTATGAGAGGCACGAGAGAGGGAGAGAATTTTGTACCCTTGCCCTATTACGGCAGCCACCGAGTTTCTCCTAAGGGAGGTAGGCCTCCTCAAGTTCTACAAGGAGGCTACATCCCTGAATGGGCAGAATGGGTTATTGGGACAACTGATCTACAGGTGGGATGCCCACTGACAAGATTTATGGGTTGGTCTTAGCTAGTGTTACGAGCCCACTAAGGAGGACATATATTTTATTACTGATCTATGTAGGAGAGGGAAATATTTTCCCCAATTACCAGATTTCCCCGTCAGTTATGCAGCAGGGAATCAGCTGGCATACTCCTAGAGATACATTAGGGATGATATAGTTTCTCCTGCAGATTTTTAGGTGTTCGGTGGAAATTACGCATTGCTTTGTTTGGTCCAAAGGAGGGGATCTACCTCTCACTACTACTGACGACCATTGTACACTATACTAGTGAAGAGCAGCATATTAGTTGCCCACTTTTATTTTATGTTGATTCTTTATTCTAGACGCCGCGAATTGTGAGATGGTCTGCAATTTTTTGCAGTAGTTTTGTATAGCATTAGATAGATTTCATTCTAAGGAATGTGGGAGGTTTACCTTTCCTTTTTCTTCAGAATTATTTTGTTTATTTTTTGAGACATTTCCAGAGACGAGGCCTATTTTTGTTCGGCAGCCTTGTAGGTCGTTGTTGCATGTACAGATGCAGATGTGGGGCCAGATGATGCCCTAGAGGGGCTTGTCTAACTTTCCGGCTAAGATATCTACTGATGCACTGGATTTGCTAGCCAGTGCTGATGATCACTCATTCATGATGGTGTCATGTCTGTATGCCGGTTTGGATTGGCGAGGGTGTACCAATATTGTATTCACACAGGATGAGCCACCGGATGTGAGATGAAATATTATTGTTTTATTTAACTTAATATAGTTTCATTTTATTGTCTTAATTAATTAATTAGAATAAAATTTATTCTAACACATTTTTTAACTTGTTTTATTAAATTGTTTAATGAAATTGTTTAATTATTGTTGTGTACTATCTATTTTGTAGATATTGGAACATTCGTTGGGGACATGATTCCATCCCCACTCGATGATGCGGGTGTAGATCATGATGAGGAGATGGTAGAGGCAATGAATCAGGGTGACAAACCTGATCCTTAGATGCAAATACACACAGGGGTGCGACGTAGGGCAGACACTCGATTCAGGATGGAATTGGGCGACTGACTGTTTCAACTCCTGGTTGATGAGGGAATCTGCCCTACTAAAATCAAAGAGATCCAGGCTGATCGTAGGCTCATAGAGCTCTAGAGAGACATGCCCCATGATATGATAACCCTTATGCATCATATCGTTGGAGCTTCCAAAGTACTGGCGAATAGGAGGGTTAGGAGTCACGGAGATGCATGATAGAGAAGCTCATCTAATGATCATGATCATGAGGGGAGTGATCATTTTTCTAGTATTCCACTTCCTCCTCATTCACCTCACATCGTAGATCATGAGAAATCAATATCCAGTCCTGATCAGCAAGCATGTAGTCTTGAGTAGACATGACCATCGACTGAGCAGGCACCTGATCTTGAGTAGCTAGGTCCATCTGAGCAAGTCGCACCATCCATTGAGCAGGTTGCATCATCAACGACTCATCAGGAGGCAGTTCCTAAGCAGACTACACCATCTGATCAGTAAGCACCTCCGGAGCAGGCACATCATCCATCTGAGCATGAGGCTGCACCATCGACCGAGCAGGCCTCGACTAGTACTAGTATTGATGTAGTACCACCAGATATTCAACATTTATATGCAGTTATATTACAGTTGTATATTTTTAACAGGATATATCTATATATATATATATATATATATATATATAGTGCATGTATTTTATTTTCATTTTGAAGTATTTAATTTACATGTTGTTGTTCATCATGATGTGTATATTGTTAGGTCATGTTAGATATGTTCATTTAATGTGTTTGTAGATAGATGTGAATGTGATAGCAGTTCTTTGACATGATATGTATATTTGATGTTTTTGTTGTGATGATGTTATACAATGCTTGTGTTTTGTTAGATAATAATGATCATGATGATGTTAGCGAATTTCAATGTGTATTTTAGAATATGATGTTTGTACGATGCTTATCATGATCGTGATGTTTATTTTTAATATTAAATCATGATATTTATTAAATATTATGTATTGGTAATTGTAAATTTGTGTAATTTTAATTGCAATTGTATGTGAAATTGTAAAATCGTAATTGTAATTGTAATTCTATGTAAAATTGTAAAATTCTAATTCTAATTGTAACTGTAATTTTAATTGTAATTGTATGTAAAATATTTGAAAAATTGTAATTGTATTGTGAAATTGTAAAATTGTAATTGTATGTATTGTCATGATTCAATTTTATTAAAATTGTAAAAATTGTAAATTAATTGTCAATTTTGAACCATAACTAAAATTTATATCGTAAATATTTTTAAATAAACATAATTGTAAATTTGTAAATTTGTAAATTTGTATGAATATAAATAATTGTAATATAATAAATCTAGAATAATATGAATTTTTTTAACATAATAGAGTTTAGAAAATAATGCAAATGAATTCATGTTTAGAATTATCATTATTTTATTATGATCTTACATACCAAAAATAACAGTATACATTAATACAATTTTTAAAATTTTGAAGATATCATTCACACACATTTAAAGCAATCAATTAGTTTTATTATTTTAGGAATTGACATAAAAAAAATAACTTGATACGGTGCATTTTTTTCGAGATCAACATAATTGAAAATTATCAAGTGAAATTATTTTAACATCAACATAATGAAAACCAATTGATTCAATATATATATATATAATGTTTAGTGAAAAAGAGTCTTAGTTAAAAGGTTAAGTCCTCTTCTTTATAAAAACCCATCTTAAATAATATAAATGACGAAATAACACATGTACCATATCAATATTTGTTCTCATGATCACCCTCATTATCTTCCAACTCGCTTGGCATGATAACACTAATTTTCTCAAAATTATGTTTTGATCTAGGGTCACGTATCAATACGAACCACCAATCCCTATCCAACACATCTGGGTAAAAAGACACCTGGTTGCAGTGTTTGGGGAAAACATAAGGCTCCTTAGCTTCATCTCACATATTTCTAGAGTTCATACATATTAGCCTACTATCACGATCTTCCTTTACATTATTTTGATCAAAGGTGTCCCACCACTTTCACCTAAAAATAACACATTGGAAAGAAGAGAAGTCCACTTCAGTGATCTCTTGTATCTTTTTGACGTAACCTAACATCCCTTGTACTAGGTTTTGATCATGGTGGCTAGCTCGACTAGATTGATCAAACTCGACTTCCACTCCACAATCTTGTGTCATGTGTACATCATCGACATTTTCTGTGTGAAAATGTTGTCCATGTGCCCACATAGATGAGAACAAATGCAGCTATAAAAAAGTTTAAAAAATCATAATGTCATGTGTGATAATAACCCAATTGTTAAAATATGAAATACAGATGTTACATTTAAAAGGTGCATTATTAAATTTAAAATGTACATAAATATATTATTACCGAGTTTCTACACCCAATCCCTACATCTAGCGCATCCTCTTCAGCACATGGGTAACGAACGATTGCACTGTTTTTCTCTTTGACTTTGTTAGCAACCTAACTGTTGGGGAATATAATTGGCGTATTTTATTTTAAATGATCGGGATAAGGCACACTTCTACCATTCAAATGTCTGAATTCTTTCCTATCACTATCCCATTTCATCCTCTCTTTTTTGTACAATTCGACTCACAGTTGTGTCACTTCGGAATTGTAAAGAACAAATTTATTGATTGCTTCAATTTCTGCATTCTATCATGAAATTAAACCGGCATATAGTACATATGGGATCAAAATATACATTATATAGAAGTTCAACGTAAATAATTACTTTGTGTAAATTCGAAAAAGTATAAGTTGCTTACTCTTTATCAAGCACATTTTTCCATTCATTTGGAGAAGCTCCCCTTCTCTTTTGTCTTCATCCCTTTCATCATCCAAAATCACCGCACCTAGTCTGTTGTTGATCTGCTTGATGTACTTATTGGCATAATAGAAAGACTCATATGATATGTAACCCTCTGCCATATACCCCTTTGGTTTTTCCCTTTGTCAAACAAAACATTTCAATTTCTTCATGTACCTCTCTAAGAAGAACATCCACTGACAAGAAACCACCCCAACTAATTCAACCTCATCCACTAGGTGGATTAGAAGATGAACCTGCAAGTCCATGAAACTCGTCAGCAGTTCCTTCTAAAACATATAAACAATCTCAACTATCTCTTAATGACATTATGGAATGCTAGCCACATGATTCTCCTCTGGCGTGATCCAACGTACAAATGCAGATAATTTAGATATGGCACATCCTAGGTCTTGGGGGAAGTCACGTTCCACACACCCACGCATGAACAAAGGATAATTCCACTGCAAAGTTATAAACACATGAAAAAATATACAAAATTAGTTATCTTTTATTATCCCTCCACGGGATAAAATTTATTAATATAAAAAATAATAAAATCATGTCTTTGACATTATATGTACTCTTAGAAGATCCAAATGTTTGTGCGATTTCAACCCCGAAAAATGGTCATCCCCGGTGAAGCAACGTTGTAGTGAAGACTCATATGAAGATGGGCACCCTCACACCCAATGTAAATTCCTTTTCCAAAGAAAGATCATATTTTTTAAAAATCTATGGGACATCATCTTCTTTGAAATACCAATTAGAGGGACCGACTCCCTTCGATCTTGTACTTTCTAATTGTCTTGGCCAATGTTTTTGTTTAGCTTTTTAAGTAATAAGATATTTCCTAACAACCAATGTGTCACTTTGTTTCGATGATATGTGCCTCCATAAAGAAGATGAAACATTTTTAAATATATGCATGGGATCTAATAAGTGGGTAATCTTAAGATGCTCCCAATATAGGAGGTCATAAAAGATAGATTTCCTTTTCATCCCAATGGGAAATTTCTCAACATAGGTGTCGAAGAATTCTGGATCATCAAACACAGACTCCCCATTCGAATCGAATATTTCTATGAACTCCTTATCCTTCTCTCTCTCATATGCTCTAAGCCATTCAACTAGTGTCATTATTGCAGGCCTTTGGGTTCTCTCTCGTTTACCATTGAAAGCATATGTTGCTCTTTTGTAAGGGTGTTCATCTGGGAGGAATACCCTGGAGCAGTCATACACAGGATTTTGTAGGTCATTGGACCATATAGCTATTAGAGAAGATCCAAAACATTTACATCCATAATACCCTTTTGTTACAAGACCTACAAAATTGTTGTATACAAAATGCATGACACGTTAAATAATATCATGAATATCAGAAAAATTACAACGAATTAAATAACTAATATGTGAAAGAATATTGTTACATATATAAACAAATCAATAAAAATGTAGTTTACCAGAGCAAACTTCTAAGCCTGGATAATCATTTGTCGTTTAAGCACATATGCCATACAATGTAAAACTCCTCTCTGCTGCAATGGGTCTTCATACATCGTGTACATTTATCCTATCCCATAATTCGTTCAATTCATCTACCAATGGTTTTAATTAGACATCCATATTCTTCACTTATCTTCTACCATGGACTATGAGAGCCAACATAGCATGTTCATTCTTCATAGACAACCATGGGGGTATATTGTTATCGATCACTACTATAGGCCAAACATAATAGTTGGTGTTCTGGAGGGAATATGGGTTGACACAATCCATGGCTATGTTGAGTCATAGACTTCGTACTTCATCCTTCAATTTTTCAGGCCATATATCCTCTATATGCTTGTTGGCCGGATAAATCGTTCTTGCAGACAAGACCGATCTCCCTAGTGTCAGAAGAAAATCTAGCAACAGATGAACAACTAAGTTTGTCTTTCTCTAAATATATTCATTTTACAAATAAATGCTATGAAGGTGTCAATCCTACCTTAGATCCAAATGCTTATTTGTGGTCGTAGTGCTTCCATTGCATCAATAATCCTTCGTCGCAACAAGAGTCCTTCTATCACAACAAGAGTTCTTTCGTCGCAAGAAAGTGTCATATTTTGTCGACCTGCAATCACAAACAAGAAAATATTAAGTAGCACCTGTATAACAAATAATTATAAAACATACCTATCATAGTGATCAAGGAATCTATGAAATAAATGATCAAACGATAGCTTATTGAAATAAACAATCGAACGACAATTTATTGAGAAAAGCAAAACTTGATTGTATTAATCTTAAAATATACAGAAGAACCTTACAACCTTAGCCTTGATGTTTGAAAGGCCTTCCTGGGGTCCGAAGCAGGAGTCTCCTCTACTTTGATAAGTCTTGCACTCTTCCTTCAAGAGCACAAAGAGGTATGTGATCTTTCCTCTCAAAAGCTCAACAAAAAGAAGTCTAAATCTCAACAGCACTTCAACTCAATCACACATAAAGCTTGAACTCTAATTCTCAATCTCCAAAATCTAACCATTTGAGGCTACCCAATGCCTCCTTTTATAGAGCAGATGAGGAGGTTAGGATTCCACCTTTTAAGGGATAGAATCCTCCTTCAAAGGGATAGACTCCTCACATCAATGGATTAGTTCCTTAAGGTGAGGGATACATGCACCTTATCAAAGCGTACTCAACCCCAAAAATTCTCATCTAGATACTTCTAGAATTGACCTCAAACCACCTTTTTAACTTTACTTTCTCGCTTTTTTGAGTTTGTAGGGTGTACGCAGGCATTCTTAGGGAAAAATGCATTCTAGAATGCAGGTAAGCCATGCATTACCTGCGTACCCAAGCCAGGAACGCAGGCAGGCTTCACGTTACCTGTGTACCCATTCTTTCAAAGGTTTTTAGGGTTTTTCTTCTTGTTTCAGGGCTTGACATGAGGAGTAAAGGTTGTAAGACTTGTAGAGGAGGTATGTATGAGTGTTAATGAGCTCATAGAGTTAGAAGAATGTCAAGGTGACAATTTTTAGTGTAACAATGCTTCATGGCTATTGAATCTATTGGGATTCGCATAACTCCCAACTCACTTCTGTGTGAGGCATGCCATCCCTACAACATAGCTAATTATTCTCAATGAAAGAGCCTTTGAATCGTTGGGATTATAAGCATGTTCCTCAATATCTTAAAAGGAGGACCACGTGATTTACACTTATTTTTTTATTTATCATACCTGTCATGCCCAAATTTTGGACATATCTCTTTGTCTGCATATTCTCCTCTATATAGAATACAATCATTTGGACATGCATGATATGATATGTACTCAAGGCCCAACATATTCAACAATTTATTTGCCTCTTCGCAGCTACTATAAAAGACATTATCACTTGGAAGAAACTTATCTTTGAATAACCTGTACTTGGTCATGTAAAATATTAAATGTACATTAAGGCCGATAATTAATTTTTTTTTCTAAGTTGGTTTAATCTATTGATATAAAACATAGTATACAATGCGGGACTTGCCTCTGGAGCTACAAAAACGATCCAACTCTGGAGGGAGTCTTAATCAAAAAATAAAAAAAGAGGCTACCTCGATAAGGGAAACCAACCCATAAGATGCTGCCCATAACTGGGAAACCAGCAATTACAGAGTTGCACAAAAACCAGCGTTTACAAAAATAGCATTTATTGCCACAGTGATTACAATCATCATGTCCTAAAATGTAGCATATCATAACAAAAGTCAAAAAAGAGGTAAGAAGACCTATCATCAGGCTAGCTGTCGGTGTGTGAAGGAGAAGTATCCTCCACATCTTCATCGTCTCCCTTGGATTGCTGGGCAGTGTTCTCAGATGAGGAAGTTGAGCTTTTTCCCTTCAGCTGCTTGTCTGAGTGCGCAGAGGTCTGGCTACCATTTCCCGTGCTACTGGAGGTTTGCGAACCTGATTTGACAAGGAGGGATGCAGATTTTCTAGAGACCTAAGGAGGCCTCACGGAAATTGTTGACTTCCTCCTGCGCTTTCTAGAGCCAGAGGTGATATCTCCACGTTGATCCTATTGAAACACAATAGAAATGGTCACGGTAATTATTGGATTTTCCAGGCACTGTTGACATGAAATTGAGTTGCATTGCCTGCCGGAGGCTAGGTGCTGCAGACTTCATGGAAAGATAGGGGTGGGCGAGAGCCAGCTCCTCTACCACTGCCCTGCCTGCACCTCATACGGTGCCTACGTGGCATGCTAGGGCTGAAGGCCGTATAAGTATACGACGAGGCCGAATGAGAAGAAAATGAGTCTGAATGAGAAGATAGTGAGGCTGAATGAGGAGACAATGAGGGCGAAATAGAGGACAAATGCAGAAGACAAGAAGGCGAGCACCGTGAATTATCACAATGGCAAGACTTGGAGGGAGGAGAATGTAGAGGGGAGGTGTGAGGTGAGCATGGTGTGGGGTCAGCCTCTGAGGGAGAGTGAATACAGTGATGAGCAATAGGACGAGCATCTCGCTGGGCCAAGGGAGGGCTTACTACTCTGGTCGACTGGTTGGCGAGCCGAAGACAAAGGTGGAGCAGAGAGATGGAGCTCAAGATCATAGACGGGGTGAATGACAATACCAGAAAGTGATGGGCATAAGTAGCTATGCTGGAGATGGGTCGCATCTCCATTGAATTAGGCGTTGAGCAAGTTACAGAGTTATGGGGGAGCGAGTGAGCTATGAATGCCAGTCGCAGATCCCCAAGGGCCATTAAAGCCTTGGTACCATGCTTTGGGGTGGGCAGGTGGCCTGTCCAGGTGTGTCGCCTTGGGCCAACCACCGTATTAATCTTAATGTGCACCCACATCCAGGATTGTGATGTCCTTATGCACCAGGTAAGTGTAATCATGAATGAGAGTGGCATCATTAGTATTTTTGAGAGAGCCCTTGAAGAGGAGGAGATTCTTCTCAACTCCCTTATTTCCTAAGCAATTTGATACCTTATTTTCAGTGCAACAGATATGCTTAAAGGAAATGGTAAGAAAAGCTTTGAGCCATTGCTCAATTTTTTCTAATCTTGTCAAGAGACGCTAGCTTGTAGACACTTTGGAAGTAGGGGTGCCTAGTTGGAGACGAGTGGTGGCCTCGATGAGAATCTGAGAGTTTCCTTCTACTTCTAGGGGGAAGAGGTTTTCTTCTTCTGCAATAATGAGACCCTGCCATAAACCTTATAACTCAGTGGAATTGTTGGAGTTTCGTCCAATCGAGCCAAGGTAGATTTTGAGAGAGTTAATTGCTACATCCCAAAAAATGCCTCCGAAACCTGCCACACCCAAGTTACCTTTGGAGGCACCATCAAAGTTCATCTTGATAATTTTGTTGTTAGGTGGAATCCAAGGATTGGGAGAGTCAAGATGGGTGGAGGGGGCAGGGGAGAGGAGGGAAAGTAGGGGAATGGAAATATGCCAGTTTTCCCATATGATACTTTCGAGAGGAGTAGAGGGAATGTCAAAATCCTACCATGACTGGAGTGCAATGATTTCTTGAAGGTTGCTGCAGAGGCTAGTCCAAAGAATATCAGGGGGAGTGTGTTCATATTTGAAAAATATTTTATTCCTTTCTTTCCAGACAGTCCATAGGATGAAGCCATGGAGGAGAGACAAAAAAGTGTTGAGCAGGTTGCTATTGAAAGCTTCAGAGGGCCAATGTCAAATGGTGTTAATGACATCTTCCTTGATCCTTCCAGTTCTTCTGCAACATATATCTGGCTTTTCCCATAAGGAGTTAGCAATGATGCAGGTGTCCAAGAGATGTGGCATGTCTTCTACATGGTTATAATAGTTGGGACAGTGTGAAGGCCCAATGAATCCCATTTTGAGAAGATTGTCCCATGTGAGAAGCCGCTTCTTGCTTAGGAGCCAGAGGAAGGTAGAAATTTTGGGCCAGATGCCTGGCCGCCATACTTGAGTCCATAGAATATCCTTTTGTGCTTGCGCATAGTGAAAGAGCAACTGATAGGCCTCCTTGGTGGTGAAGGATCTGCGAGGAGTGTACCCCCACTGTAACCTATCTTCTTGGGTTACAAATAGGATTTTCTTGTAGTTGAGCTCTTGGTCAATTTCCTCGTAAGTTTCATCCTGCCAATTCACTTGCCATTGAGCTACCAGAATCCATTGACGATACCCTTGACTGGGTTGCTGATGCCAGAAGAAGTTGACTTGATTGTTCTCTATTTTTTGAAGAACATCTTGCCATTTCAGTTTTTGGAAGAGATTCGCCAATTTTGGAAACTGCTGCCAGAAGTCTTCCCAGAGTCTGGCAGAATTGCCAGAGTTGATCTCCCATAAGCTATGGGCTTGAATAAAGGTGTTGTGTTTTTTGGAAGAGTTCTAAATGAGGGAGCCAGAGATCTCTGGGGAGAGTCTGATAAGATCTATTGGAGGTCTATCATTAGCATATTTGGAAACCCATAGTCGAGCCCAAGGTGTATGAGGCTTGGAGTGTCACTGCCACCATATTCGCACCCCCATCGTGGCGTTGTTGTGCTGTGGATCTCTTATTCCTAGTCCACCTTCAGATTTTGATACACAAACATATGTCCATTTTACAAGCACCCATTTTTTGTTAATCCCTGTAGAACCCCAAAGGAAATTGCGCTGTAGAATTCTGATCTGCTTTAGGACCCATTTTGGGGCTGCAAGAATAGAAAAAAGATACAAAGGCATAGATTGGATGACGGCTTTGACAAGAACAAGTCTACTAGAAATGTTGAGTGATCTATAAGTCCAAGAGGAGAGATGGGCCTCAAGTTTATCTAGGAGCTCTTTCCAGTTTGATTTTCTCCTAGAATAAGTGAAAGAAGTTTGTTGTGAATCCATCGAGGCTTGGGGCTTTTCCATCTTTGAGTTGTGCCATTGCCTACTCGAATTCTTGAAGAGAGACAGGTTTAAGTAACATAGAGTTATGTTCCTCAGTGATTAGCCTTGGGATATGCTGAGTGACCCTATTTATGGCTTGCATTTGATTTCCAACCGGTTCCTGGGGAATGTTTTGGTAATAGCAGAGGAGTTCCCTTTATATGTCCTCTTGTTCCTCAAGCCGTTCCCCCTGACTATTGTTGAGGAAGGTGATGTTGCTATGCATCCTTCTTTGAATGGTGGATTGATGAAAAAATCTGGTGTTTTTCTCCCCCTCCTTAATCCAGTGGATTCGAGACTTTTGACACCAAAGGATTTCCTCTTGTTGACACCGCTCCTCTAATTTTATGAGAAGATTCCTTTCCAGAGCTGCGTAGGCATATGATCTACCTTCTTTGATGATGCACTATTGTAACTCACACATTTTCTGTTCGATTTTCGTCTGATGAGAAAAAAATTTCCAAAGCTGATTTGATTCCATTTTTTGAGTTTGAATTTGAGGTGTTTGAGCTTCTGCTGAAACTAGAACATTTTGGATCCTTTAGGAGGGTGGAAGCCATTCCAGAATGTGATTACAATCTATTTGAAGTATGGGTGGCTAATCCAGAAGGATTCAAAGCGGAACGATATTGTGTTGGTTGTTCCAGGGTGAGACCATTGCAGGAGGATTGGGCAATGATCATATCCATCCAAGGGAAAAATTGAGGTGTGAAATTCCCCCCCCCAAGTGGATAGCATTGTTTGAGATGAGGAATCAATCCAATCTGGAGGCGATTTGTTGTGAGCCGCCTTTTTTGTTGGTCCAAGTATGTTTACCATTGGAGAAAGAGAGATCAATCAGCCAATTTTCTTGTACAAAGTTTTTGAAGCATGTGTTTTCTGTCTCAAGCCTGATTCTGCCTCCCACTTTTTCCTCCAATTTGGTGATCATATTGAAGTATCCACCGAATATACAGAGTGGATGGCGTCTAGAGGAGTTGAGGGCAGCGATTGTAGAAAGTAGGGAGATTTTTTGCTGAGGGTCTTGGGGAAAGTAAACATTGGTGAGGTGCCCATGAGAATTGGAGCCAACCAAATGGAAGGTGGCTTGAATGAAATTGTGGGAAGCATGAAAGTCAGACGGTGAGATAATTTTGGGGTTCCAAACTATGGCTAACCCTCATGAGGCTCCAAAGGCATCAACTGCCACTGATCTACAACCCATCCAAGACTTGGTGAGTATGGAATCCAGAGCACTGTTGTTACATTTGGTCTCCTGGAGCAAGACTATTGTTGGCTTGTATTACTGTATCATATTTTTAATAATTTGGTGTTTGGAGGGGCTCTTTAGCCCTCTTACATTCCATGAGATTAGCTTCATTAGGAAATTTGTGGGATTGGCCGATAGATCTTAGTTAGCTTGGGATACCTCCCAGATGCCACAAGAATTTCTCCTACTATGATTGTTCTTTGCATATCTGTCTTACGCCCTCTCTTCTTCGACTCTTTAATTATCTTTTTTCCATTCCAGTGGCTGCCCGCTTGAATTCCTAAAGAGTTGCTTTGTTGTGCACGAGAGAGTACAACTTCAAGGCTATCAATTTTCCCAATGGAAATCTTGTCGTAAGCCTTTTGATGGCAAGCAAGCTCCAGGGCCAGAATGTCCAAGTCACCTAGATCAATGCTCTCAGGTTCCTCTTCCATATAAGTAGGCATATTCTTGTCTTCCTTGGGTTCATCTGTCTGAGAGGCAGAGGAGATATTGCCATCTATCTCCATCTGAGAACTTCTGATGACAATAGCTCTATCCTTGTTGGACAGGGGGGTGGATGCATGTGGTATAGAAGGAGAAAGAGGCATGGGTATATTTTGAGGCATGGGTTTGGGGTCAGGAATATCAGAGATCGGGCTGTCTGAAGAAATTTGCGAGGGGCCTCCTTCCGAAGATGCATGGGTGGTGAGGATTTCAAAGCTGTTGCTAGTGGAGGGAATGTTAGGAGCAAAGGGTGTTGAAGAGGACTTTTTGGTATGCTTTTTTTGGCTAGAGACTTTGGTGAAGCCTTCTGCATCCGTGCTTTTCGAAGAAGGGGAAGGTTTAGGAGGAGTATTCAAAGGGAAATCTCTGAAAAGATGGTCATGTTCATGGCACTTTCTGCATCAAAATGGAACATGTTCATAATCTATAGTTTGAATCCATTCAAATTCATCATGGAAGAGGCTTACCGAGTCGGTGAGGGATTTGGCTAGATGCATGTAGACACAGATCCTTGCATAAGAAGTATATCATCTAAACTTGGTTTCTTCCAAAATCTTGATAAACTCCCCTAATCCATTTCCAATGTCTTTGATGGTTTCCTCCTCCTAGTAATCCAAGGGTAAGGAATACATGCGGATCCAGACTGGTGCCCAGTTGAAATCTTCATTGTCCAGGTTGAATCTTTCAATCCAATCATGGAGATATAGGCCTGCTGAGTTGAAAAAATACGGGCCTCCATCGAAAATACAATTTCAGTCCTCTAAATAGTTGAAGACGGTTGTGAAGAATCCTTTTGGACCCAACTGCAATGTAACATGTCCCTTGGGCTTCCATTTTGAGGCGATCCATCCCTGAAGCGCTTTTTCAATTGGCCAGAGGCCTATAAACTTGCCAATGAGAGCGTGATATTTCAGGTACTGGATATGACCATTGATTCGATGTCCTAGTAGATCTATTTTGATATGGTCTACTTCTATCGAAATGCATGTAGCAGAGGAGACTTTCAAGTGTGCATTTGATGCGGTTTGGGAGTCCTTCGTGTCATTTTGCGCGTCGTTGGAGTTTACATGCTCTCCTGCTGTCTCAGTGGATGGAATTTGAGAAGAAGCGGCTAAACTGGTTGAGTCAGTGGGTGGAATAATAGAAGGGGGGGAGGATCTTGCCCCTCCCAGAGGAGCTGCCATGTGAAGAAGTCAGAGTCAAACTTCAGAAGAGCATAGCAGAGTTAGATTAGGGCCACTAGGAGAAAAGAGAGGAGCATAGGCGACTCCATTGTAGGGTTATAGAAACCTTAAGTGACACCGTTCTTCATGTAGTTAGACTCATAAAAATTATTATTAAGGCCGATAATTATTAATGTTCATAAAATTGACCATTTGTAATTCTCATTTTGTGATTATATTTCTCAGAATATAAGGGACTTGATGGTCAATTACCTCCAAATTTCCAAGAAACATGCATTCGACAAGCAAACCTTTGCTTTCAAGTTGTACAGTAACATCGTCATCCCCAAATGGGTAGACTTTGACTGACCGCCAGGTCCAAAGAGAAGGGTGGTGGAAGAAAATTTAAGGCTTTCGAAAAATGTATCAAAGATATGAGCATCATCCCCTAGCTGATCATCATTCTGGAATGCATCTAACAACATTGTCTCCATGGTAGTCGTATCCCTTAAGTAATCATCCATACCAAAATCTATTTGATTGCCTCCATTGCCAGCTTGTGAATAACTACTATTGTTGTAGTCATTCCTAATTGGTGAATCTGGACATGGAGGGAATTTAATAGGTGGTTGATTCAACCATTCTTGGTATCATTCCTCTCCAATTTTTTCTCTTAATTCAAAATTCTCTCGATTTCACATTATTGTGGGGTGCAATGGAAGATGGTAGGTAGGTCACTCATCATCACTAGAATCCTAATAATTTCAAAAAATATATTTAAACGTGATTAGTGCAAAATCGATGATATCAATTAGTAAACACGTCAACAATGCATGATTAATTGGTTCGATATTGAAATAATTACATTATACCAAACAATTATTATTGCCATCATTGTCCCATGATTGTGGCTAGAAGATGGCATGTTAAAATTATCACAGTGAAGCGGCTGTCCATTTTCATCTACCAACTGCGCCTTGTGGTATGTTGCTCCTGATAAGAGCTTCCAACGTTTCTGGAGACGTTTTGGAGCTGTATGAATAGAGGGAGTGATTAATACTCTTAACATATTCTATCCAAACATGAAACCATCTAAAAACTTTAAATTTTAAAATTGAGATGAAATTAATGTGAAAAATTAATTTCAAAATTAAATATATATGAAAGCTTTAGATTTGAAAAATGAGATGTGTTAGTGTGTTAATGTTTAGTGATCGAAAATACTCTTTTCAAATTTACTTGGTAGTGGTCCTAGGTCTATATTTCGTGTTTCAAGTCAAGTTTCAAATAATATTTTTTTCACAAAATATGTCTAGGTTTGAAATGCTATTTCCCTTACTCCATTCATGGTGATCATAATTCGAGAGGTCATGTCATCCATCAATCATCTAAGGTTTTAGTTCATTCACCACACGTTCATTTATATCATAGTCTAGGTCTCATTTGTTTCGCCACCATAAGAGTCAATTATGTCATAAAAGAAGGTGAACAAAATCTAATTTTCACCATACAAGTCATTTGCATAGGGAGTTGACAAACGTAGGGAAATAAGTAAAGAGTGCCTCTCCTCTCACCATCATACTCCAAACTCCCACGGGTTGAATAAAAATAAGAATTTTTTTCCTAAGACTACATATGCTACACTTCTAAGGTGTTGTGTTATGCTTTTGGAGGTGTTGCACAAGTACTGCGCTATGTTTCTGGCATGCACTACGATTTTGGTATTTGAGCTCCAAATCAATTCTCCAAGGTTCAAAACCACTGCAAAAATGTTCATACACCTCATGAACAATAAGTGGACACCCTCCATAGCTCTCTCAAGTCAAAATTCATCAGCAAATGAGTAGTTTCCTTCATTAGGTTACCACCACTATGTTTTTGGTGTTTTTCAATATTTAGTGTGTTTTAGCTGATAAAAACCTAATATAACCATATAGAACCTTCATACATCCTTCATACACCATGCCTTAACACTCCCTGTCATTCACAATCCTAATTTCCATCATTTTAATCAAAACCCTAGTTTTCACTACAATTTTGTAGGAAAACTAGGAAATCCCTATGTTGTGACCTTTTGGGCACCTTCCTGATGCCCATTTCTAGAAATTTCACTTGCAATTTAAATTCAACTAATCACCCTACCTCCCCAGTTTGTTTGATATTTTTCCTTGACTTCTTTCCATCCCATTGTTGTCCCTAAAAACACCCTACCATTATCCTATGTTTTCATAATGTCTATCTTCCCTACCCATTTCATCTAGCTAGGGTTTTATCTTGTTTAAAAACACTATGGAGGGAGAAAATAAGATTCATAAGGGATGCAACCATTCTAGGTTTGAGCCAAGTCATACTCATGGCATAATTTTTAGAGCTTTGTGATCATTTTCCAGGGTTTACATTGCATGCATGGACAATTTTTCTTCAAAATCAGTTTCTAAAGTAATGGAGATGAATTTTACAAAAGTGAAAGAGGTTTTCGTCAGTCATAGGCCAGATAACATCAAACTCCTTCATTTTATGCACATGTGTTATGATTTGAGAGAAATTCCAGAAATACAATTGCTCCAGGTTAATTTATGCACCTTTGAACAAGTTGTCTTCAAGTCAATTTTTTTGGGTTTGGAGCAGGGGTTTGTAGTGCTTGATGACTCAATTATGTAGCAGACATACTAATATTTCCAAGCATACCACTTTCATCCCAAAAATCCTTTGGTAAGGCCTCCAAAATCCCTCTGAAAGTAGGTGTGACGCTTCTACTGAGAGTGTGCTACACTTCTGGAAATGTTTAGTGATCAACTTCAAACTTGGATTCTGAGAAAATGGGAAAGTATTTTGGAAAACGGGAGGAAAATGTTGTTCATACCATACCAAAGAACAAAAACCTCTCTTAGTTTTACAAAAAAAATTATGGTTAGATATATATTGATCCATCGTTAAGCCCTATTTTTGGAGAAATGTTTTTGGAAATTTGGTCATTAGTTGTGCGACTCTTTTTTTCAAAGCATATAAATGGAGAAATTTTTAGATGGTTGGATTTATTTTCACTTATAAATCATAGATATGACCTCAGGTTTTCATTTCAACCTTCCATTTTGACGAAAAATCCAAAAACATCACTTTTTTCATGCTTCTGCCATCTATTTTGCCTCTCCTCGATGCTTCTGGAGTGAGGTTGGGAGAATCCTTTTTTGAAGGCCTTCAAGGAGGTATTTTCTTAGTTTTTAGGGTGAAATGGAATGAAGACACACAGGGATACTTGGCCTAACTCTTATATTTTCAAATGAGTTCTTAAAACTCAGTCAAAATCAGCTCAAAAGTAGCACGACACTTCTGCTGGGAGGCATGACGCTTTTGCTAGGAGGCGCAATGCTTCTGTCATTGGATTCCTTTGGACAGTTGTCAAGTTAGAAAAACTCCAAAATTCGAGGTTTAGATGTCCCATGAGGTGTATTTTTGGTAGGAGAGTTTTTTTTTGCCCCTCTTTGTGGAGGAATGATGTAATTAATCAAGAAGACACAGACTGCTAGTTAATAGCTAAATTTGAGGGAATGGTTTCTAATTTCCCTAGAAACTAGGAAATGACTCATTGGGTGCATTTATGAAGTGTTTTGGATCATATTTCGACCCAATGAGGTGGCATCACTTCTATTTTCTATATGTACTCCAAACTCAAGCATTTTTAAAGGTTGGATAGTTGTTATTTGCAGTGGAGCAATTGTACACGATTCTTTTTGAATGAAATCAAAGACAATGTTGTAGAAATAGTGTTGAGCCTCCAGTGGTATTCCTTTGAGAATTTTTTTCTGTAATCTTATCATGTTGAATGTTATGTTATTCTTCTTTCACATATATGCTTCTGTATGTTAATCTTATCAGTATATAGACAAAAATCATGCTTTCCATGCTCTATTTTAATAAGATTTACATGAACATGTCTTTGCTCTTCCGATGAATGAAATCATTTTAATGCTCATTCTAACTCTCTCTATGTTCACCCTATACACAATAACAACTTAAACATGTTCCTAAGCTTACCTACCTAGCATCATCCTTGCCTCTGCAATCTAACCTTTGAAATCTAACCTAAACCCTGGACCTAGTTCCCTAACTTTGATTCCTATCCAGTAAAAACTCAAAACAAAGAAAACACCAATTTACTGAACTTTAATACCTAGCATAAGATCATTATACATCCAGTCATATCTCACTCACTGATAAAGTGACATTGAGAGATCCCTCTCAGATTTTGGTAGGGCTAGTTACCTAACCTAAAGATTGGCTTGTAGTTACCTTCTTTCAATTCCATTCCCAACCTTAGGAACAGGGAAGTGATAAAAATATGAAATTAATGTGAAAAGTTAATTTCAAAAGTAAATACGAAAGTATTTATTTATTTATATGTAAGATATTGTCATCAAAATTAAAAGTATACAATTTAGAAAGAACCTGTGTTGTTATTCTTATTTATATGTAGGTTGTTGTCAACAAAAAAAAATTATACGCATTATGTTAGAACTAATCCCTCCTCTTGACCACTCTACGACATAACGGTTCGGCATATTCAGTTTACAAGGAAAGAACAACATTTTTCCACGTGGGCAGTTATTCGTACACCCTTTTGCATCCACTAAATTGCATAATGTTAAAATTGCATACAAATTTTCATTTGGGATATTCCGTTATAAAATTGCAAACAACTTTCCTTTTGGGATATTCAATTTACTAGAAGAGGAGAGCAGGTTATTAAATTTCTTATCAAAGTGAATTTCTTAATGAAATTTGTAAAAACGTAAATTTATGGTTTATGATGTAGACTAAATCCTTAAAGAAATTGGAATAAAAACATTCTATAATAAAATAGATTATGTAATAATATGATTTTGGTTTTTAAACTTTTGTGGTGATATTTTTTAAAAAGCTTTCCGGATTATCTATAGCATTAAGGAACATGTGTCGACGTTTCCAATCTCAATGGGGATCCATCATCAGGACTTTAGAATATTATAATTTGTAAAATGGAGAATATATATATATATATATATATATATATATATATATATATATATATATATATATATATATCAAATTTAAATGGATAAATATTTTTATGATATTTTTTAGGGGAGACTTTTTCAATTAAATATTAACTTATTTAAAATTTGTATTATAAAAAATAAACAAATAGAAAATAATTTTATTAATTGTTATAATGTATAAATTGATTTAATTATATCCATGAATAATTTGAATAACTAGTATTTGAAAATAATAAAAATATTTTTATTAATTGTTATAATGTATAAATTGATTTGATTGTATCAATAAATAATTTGAATAACTAGTATTTGAAAATAATAAATATTTTGTTAATTATTATAAATTTAAAGTTAGTTTGTTCTATTTTATGAGTAATTAAGTAATTGAGGATATAAATGTATATTTAAAAAAATATTAGTATATAAGCATAAATGTGGTTTGTAAGTGGAATATATATGATTAATTCTAGTATAGAATTTGAATGAAAGTTCAGTTTATATTTCACATCATATAATCGGTCCAATTATGTATATAGATAAATACAAAAAATTTCCAAATCTTTTAAATGTGTATTGTCTAATTTTCCCTGAATTTTAAGTAACCAATTTTTTTTTTTTTTTTAATATAATTTAACTTAAAATCGAATTCGAATTCAAACTTGATAACTATGCTCCCTTAAATAGATAAATAAATAGATATATATATATATATATATATGATTTTTTTTGAGGAATTTCAAAATTTATAGTTGGGGAAATTGGCAGAACCTGAAGAGTTTGAGGAAATTGGGGATTTATAGTTGCCCTATGTTGAGGAAGCTTCCCAAAGAATTTGGCTGCAGAGGGGCATTTCCTTCATTGGAAATATTATCTCTTGCTTCTTTGCCGGAATTGGAAGAGTTACCAGAAAAGAAGAAGAGGCAATGGCTTTACTCCATTTTGTCTATAATGATATGTCTTTGTTTAAAATATTATCAGAAATTTATTTACAGTTAAAGACACTTAAAACCATAAAAATTTACATTGAATCAAGATTAATAAATAATTTAAACAATTACAAAGAAAATAAAATAGAAGTGATCGCAAAGTCTAAGGACAGCATCCAAAAAGTTTTGGGAATTATAATTTTTTTCCAGGAAAGTTTTATTGGAAGTAACTTCTATAGTACAGATACTTGGGAAAACGAAGATTTCCTATCCGTTGTCGGGCTTCTTGGTGACACATTATTTTGGTGACATATTTTTGAATATATATTTTGTAAATTGTAATATTATCACAGTTTTCCAGATGTGTTATTTAAATTTTAAAATGTGTTATTTAAATTTTAAAATAATGTTATTAGTGGATTTAATTGTAATATAAATTTAGTAAAAATAATAATTATATAGATGGTCTATTTTGAAATTGGATATGTTTAATTTGTATATTAATTTTAGTTTTTAAGGGTTTTTAATTTTGGCAAGATGAGATTTATCAAGAGATAGTGTTTTTTTAATAATAATTTAAAAGAAATTTTATATAATTTAGTTAGCTTTTAAGATTTATTTTTATCCTGGCAAGATGAGATGTGTCATGAAGTAATTGTTTTGATTGGAAAAAAATGAAATGGTTTTCTTTGTTATAATACATATTTCTAAATTGTTAATATTTGGAGATAACAACTAGCCCAAAGAAATAATCTTGTTACATGTTATTTGTAATTCATAAGCATCAACCACTTGAGCCAACCCATTAAATTGAATGTGTTTTTGTTTATGCAATATGAGCTACCAAGTTTGTCATTTCCAAGCTGAAACCAAAGATTCTCACCATTTTTTTCTAAATTTACAGAACAAGCACGTGTTACTAACATGCACACTAATAATATGCATTATTTTTTATATATAAATCCACAACTATGCAAGGCTTCTCTCACCTTTAAATGTTTGTAAATGAAATCTTAACATTAGAACTAATTTTCCTTTGCAAATCATGGAAATGCCTGTAGGGTCATCCCTTTTATGCAAGACTGCTTAATGGTGCCTACGATACCATTTGGGGGTTATATGTCCCATAAAGAGGGGATGTATCATGGTTGGAGGCTTTGTTCAAAGTGCTTGAGGCCTAGAATCTTCATTTTCCTATGTATGTTCCTTGTTTTCCTTTTTAACCTTGGTCTATGGCATTAGACCGACCATCACTACTATCTACAACCAATTAATGATGACCATACCCCACTCAGAGGCTAAAGATTCTATAAAAAGGTTTTATGTGGTGTTTCAAAGCATCTTTCGCCATGATTGAGCCCAAAAGGATTTGCTAAATTATAAATTACCTTGTTATACTTCTCTAACCATTATCAAGGCCAAAATATTCATTACTGTTAGTATGACCATCCTAATGTCCTTGAGTAAGCCAATTATAGTTGAAAGATGCAAAACATATGTAATGTTTTGTAGATTGTAGGAGCTTTTCATGCTAAGTAACTTCAAGAAGCATCATTTAGGGAAAACAGTCATTCTTGACATATTGTCACATTATTTATAGCTATACACTCATTTCTGGCACACAAGTAACCTATTCATGGAACCCACAATACCCTTGGAGGAAATTCATAACCAACAAAGTTCTATTGTGGAAATTCAGACACGTATTCATGAAAATTGAGTCTTAGAAGAAATGTTTAGGGTCAAGTTCTCCTATTTCCCTTCCTTGACTATGGTCATGAACTTAAGGCCCGTCGATGATGCTTAATACTTCATTATATTTTTTTTATTCAACTAAAACATGAAAGAGTCCTCGAAGATGATTCATGTAATTATTTCTAGGTGTTTTTCATGGTTGCTGAACTCAAGAGTTCTGAATTAGAGATTAATGTCATTATTCCAGATAACAAACTCAAAACCTCTGATGGGAACTTCAGTAGATTAAGGAAACCTTTAGAGCCCAGTCGTCTTCAAGCAGTTCTCCAAAAATTTCCCATGGAGGTACTTCTACAACCGGTCGTGCAGAGATGAATATTAGCAACAAACCTTTTATAATGGGACAACAGGAATCCTTTTAATTTCTAGAAAATTTGGTGATAAAATATGCAAAAGATAAGAACATTGGCATGCTTGGCAAGGGTGGATCCGGGAAACTCTGATTCTCAAGATGCTCTTTAATAGCGAAAATGTACCCAATCACTTCAGTGATGGTTTATTACATTGGTTGAATGTTTCACAATGTTTTTTGTTAAGAATCTTAGGAAGGAACTCTGTGCACACATAAATTTATAAAAAGGTGCATATCCATACTGGAATCTCTATGAATAAGGTGTAAAATTATTTTTGAATCATAAATTACAGAAAATATTTTTTTCCATCTTCTTAGATGATGTATGGGGAGAGTATACTTTGGAATTGCTGGAGAAATTGGATGTACAACGACCTGTAAGGGAGCACTCCAAGTCCAAAATTATTATCAGCTCTAGGGATTGCACTTCCCTGTCAACAATGGGAATTGGAAATAAATACAAAATAAAATTGGAGGACTTGACTGAAGAGGATAGTTGGAAATTGTTTGTTTTTCATGATTTTCCATATAATAATGGAAATTTTCCTGTAAATATTGATGAAGTTATTTCCAAGCCCATGTGTGATAAGTGTGGAGGGATTCCCATTGCAGTCAAAGTGGTAGGGCTTCCCATTGCAATCAAAGTGGTTGGGAGGGAAATGGTCCATGGTACTCTTCAAATGGAATGGGGAAGAGCCCCTCAGAGTCTACCAAAAGCCAACAACATTTATGAGCGTCTGTGGTTGAGCTACAATGCTCTTGGGAACGAGGACGTTAATATGTAATTTTCTTTTTTTACATAGTCACTTGCTACTTAAAAGACCAGGTTCTTAATCTTGAAATATCGATTATTTCCAGGCTAGGGGAAGGGATGCTATCAAGGAAGGTATTGCAATACAAGCATCATCTCACCTACAAGCCATTCGATGTGGGAAAGTTTTATCTTAAAATTTTAACATATCGATGTTTAATTGAACCGGTCATGAGGGATTTTGATTGGCAAGTAGTATTCTTCAGGATCCATAACATACTACAGGATATGGTAGCCAGAGTTGTCAAGGAAGAATAAAATTTCTACTGTAGTTTGGGGAGAGACTTGACATGATTGAATGGACATGATATCTTTGAACACAGTCAAATATTTTTGAGTGAGAACAAATTAACATTGATTTTCAAGTCATTCAGAGCTCCAAAATTATGTTCGTTAGTAATGATGTTCAACAAAAATTTCACTATAATTCCAAAAAGGGTCATGGGAAGTATGGTCTCTCTTAAGGTTTTGAATTCCAGTAGTGCGTCACTGAAGTCATTGATAAATATTGTGGGTTGTTTGAAACAACTAGGATAGATGGATTTAAGATACACGGCCATAGAAATGTTCCCCATATCTCTAACAAATATTGTAAACCTCATGATTCTCAGTCCTACTGAAACCAACAGCACACAATTACCATATGGTCTCCGTAAGTTGGAAACTTGGCATCTCTCAAACTTATTAGACTTATGTTAGACAACTAATCCTGGGATTAAGTTTAGGTTATTTTTTGTTATGGTGAGTGGTTATTAGAGTCCAATAAGACCTAGAAACTAAATCAACGATTTCATTATGTATTTATATCCACATTGTGTACATTATTCATTTAGATCAATTCTTAATATCTGTTTGAATTTGGTTTCCAATTTGTTTTCTTACAGTGGTATTAGAGCGGGTAGTTCATTCACCCTATTAAATGTTGTATTTTTTGAGCAGTTCATCCATTGCGCCGAGAATTGGTTACTTAGAAAATTGAAGGTTGTCATTGACCTACTGTGACAAGTTCTGGTTGTTATACATCACCTCCACATTGAGATAATATGTAGAATTGATATCTTCTATCACTCGAGAAAAGGATCCTTGGATGTCTCATCTCTCCAGTTCAATCCATGTGAAAATCTTCAGTCAAATTTTGCAGAAGTCGAGCTGGACAATTTTTCAGGTAAATACCAAGCAAAAAGTAAAAAAAAAAAAAGAATATGTTTTGTAACTAATTTGGCCTTTATAAGAAAGTGTTTCTTGAATAATTGCATGAAGAATGTTTTTATAAGGAATTTCTGCAATTTCTTTACCTTTGTCTGAATAATTTGAAATTTATGGATGTTGTTGTAACTCTTTAATAACCTGTATGATATATATGTACATGGTCATTGTTCATCAAATACATTAGTTTAAGGATTTATATCTCAAAGTGATTCCCTCCAAATTCAAATTATGATCCATGATTGAATTTATAAATGCAATTTATGAATGAATTATTGTTTGAATTTATGAATGAATGATCCTCATGTAAGTGCTCTGTGCAAATCACCGACAATTGGTCTCATAAGTGGCCTGTCGCTCCAGTTCACTCCAATGAATGAATCAATTAACTGAAATATTCCTTATGGGAGGAGATCATATGTTGTTTTTCGAGTTATAAGGACCACAAGAGGCTTGAAGGCATCGAGATAGTACTAGGTATGAGAATTATTAACTTTCGCAGCTGAGTTTGCAAATGTTGTTTCATTTTTAATTTTTGTGTTTCTGGGAAAGTGAAAGAAACCTTAGTCGGAAAAAGTAAGGATGCGCCGAGTAGTGATGATAAGAAATTGGTAGCATTGTTATTAAGTTTGGAAATTTTCTTTGGACAAGAAAGGTGAGGTCATGATAGACTCTACGTAGGAGGAGTGGCATTGTGCAAGAATTAATACATGAAAATTTTCATGGGATCCTTTATTTTTAACTTGATTCTTATGCAAGGAACTTTAAGTCATTTTTATCCATGAGGGTTATAAGGTATATGGCTTGCATTTAAATTCAAAATATTTATTGTATTCTTGGAAATGATTTTTTTCTGTCCTAGACATTCCAAAGGTATTTTCACCCCTATCCTTGACTAAATGTGATGAAGTTGTGTATTGTTAGAATTTATGAATCTATGTGTGTGAAGTTTTTTTAATTTTTTATGATCGTGGCTGAAGTGTAAAGAGAATAGAGCGAAGAGTCTTGTTTGTTGAATTTATCAAAGTTGTAGAAATATTTTTTATTTTTTTTATCACGGATTCTCGCAAGTGTGTGATTACATAGACACAGTTGTCTTGCTTGAAGAACATGGAATCCTACATATTGGCCAGAAAGGGTGGGTTCTTTTCCATAATAGAGGGTCGATGTTTTTTATTATCTCTAAAATCCAATTCGGTGTGTTTTATTGTATCTTAAAATAAATTTTTTTTTCATTCAAGGCTTGACAGTCGAACTCAATAGAAATGAGTGGCTCACTAAATTTAGGCCAAATTTCATCCAACCAACTATACCATTGCAATTTCAAGATTGTTTACATCCAAGAACTTTTTGAATAGTAAAACATTTGCTACTAATGGAAGAATTTTCTTTTATACAATAATGGTTGGAATTTGATCAACCAATCATATCATTCAATGTTAGGTTGCTTAATCAAGGAAGAATGTGGAAGTCCTATAAGAAAGAAGATGTTCTCACTGTAAACACAAACTAGTTTTCTACATCTCATGATTTTTTCTTCATTTTACATTGTAACTGGGTGCATTTTTTGGTTGAACTCGACACCTAAGATTGACTAAAAATGGATCAAATTAAAAGTGTATTGGAATTGTTAAACAATCTCATTATTTTTACTATTGATAAAACTGTAAATATTAGCTAACTTAGTAAGGCCTATTGATATTAGATTATGTTTACATGATCCATTAGAGACATTTGAATTTCTATAGATTGAGTCTCAAGTACAACGAGATGATCTTAATTCTAAACAATAGTCGAAGAGTAATGAAGCCATTTCGAGAGAAAATTTGGATGCAGATAAAAGTCCTGATGTGAAGCATGTTATAAGACCATGGGAAGAAATTACATATAACAAAAACATAAATTGCGTTGGATATGATAATGATGTTTCAATTTATGTGCCTAATTTTTTTAAACTTATACAATTTCGTAGTGCTGGATTTCTGGATGGTATTGTTTCAAAAAAAATTGATCGATGCCAACATTATGACAGAATTAGACATGTGAAATATCAATGTTTTTATTTTCACCTTGTTATCATTGTGGAAAGCACAATCACCATTCAAACAGATGTTCCAGAAAGAAGACTACTGAAAGAGAGAAACTAAATTTTGGATGGATTTCTTCTTGGGATTGGTATAAAACAACCAAGTAGATTTACAAGTCATAATGCAAGATATGTTTTAGAGTATCAACCAGCCTTGCAACGATAAATAATACTTCTTCTTTTAACCTTATATCTAACAAGGACAAGGGGAGAATTGTTGATGGTATGCTACAGGTTCGAAGATTTGTTAAGTGAGCCTGAGTCGGAGATCCATAAGTGATAGTAAGCCACAACCTATACTAGTTATAGCTAGAGTTATAGAGAGAGAGGCTTCAATTTTTTTCGAATGAGTTGTTTGTTAATGAACACTTCTAGATTTATAATTTTTTGAGGAACTACATTGATATTTCCACAGTTACTTGTCACCTTAAAACCACAATTTTGGTTGTTTGAGGCACTTCTATGAAGTTTCCAAAGTTGGTGTTGTTTGATACCTTCAATTCTACCACATTGGTTTATGGTCACCCTTAAAAACCATTTTTGAAAGAAATTTATCTCTTGGCTGAGATGCCTTTTGCATTTTTAGCTTTCATTCTTGGAACTTGATATATCCCTTAGGATTAAGGGGGGGGATGTTAGATACCTAATCCTTGGGATTAAGGCTGGGTTATTTTATGTTATGGTGAGTGGTTATTAGAGTCCAAGAAGAAATGAAAACTGAATAAAAGGTTTCATTATGTATTTATATGTATATTGTGTACATTATTGATTGAGATCAATTCTTAATATAAGTTTGAATTTCGTTTCCAAATTGTTGTCTTACACCTTCAATATTGTAAACATTTGCAATATGTACCTTGCGAAATCTAAGAGATTACCCCTTTGCAATCCTTTTTGGTGATGGGTTGTGAAAGATTTTGGAGAAAATCCATTGAATTCAAACGGGAAAAGCTTGCTTGCATTGATAATTTAGCATGTCAAAAGAAACTAAAAACATTGCATCTACAAAATAATGGGAATATTATTAGTGAGGGAACAATAGGGAGCATGATCCAAAATTGAGACTTTACTTTTGGTACTCACAAATATGGAAAATTTACAGGTTGACATGACTAATATGTCAAAGTTGAGAAGACTCTAACTGGTATGCTCTGACTTGGTTAAAATGAGGAGCAATTTTTGTGATCTTAAAAATCGGAGGTATCTTCAATTTTCTAGGTGCAATAAGCTGGAAAAACTTCTGCATTCACAAACACTCAAGAGTTTGAGGAAACTGGGGATTTATAATTTTCCTATGTCAAGGTAGCTTCCCAAATAATTTGGCTATAGAGGGGCATTTCATTACTTCGAAATATTTTTCGTTTTCTTTTTTACCTGGATTAGAAGAGTTATCAGTGCTAGAAGAGAAAACAATGCCTTCACTCCAATTTTTTACTATAATGATATGTCCTTGTTAAAAAATATTATAAGAAAGTTATTTAAATTAAAAAACACTTATAATAATAAAAAATTCCAGTAACTCAATATTAATAAAAAATTTAAACAAATATAAAGAAATATAATAAGCATGGTAACATATTCTGAGCATAGTATCCAAAAAATTCCGAAAACTGTCGAGATTATCACGAAAAGTGAATATAGTTTCGAAAGTGATTCCTATCAGTTTTATAGTACAGAAACTTGGGGAAACGGATATTTCCTATCCTTTAGAAGTCTCAAGGAAAATTTGAGGGGTTAATATTTGCAAATGGGATAATTTTCCATGTTTTTTCCCAAAAAAATATCTGCCAATTTCCATTTTTTTCTAAAAATGATTCGGCCACATTTTATAGTATAAAATTATTTTACCCTAAAAGTTGCCAAAATTTTATATAGCATAATAAAAAATCATTAGAAATCTATATATTTTGACAAAAATATTTCCAAACATTTTAAATTTGCATGTTAGGGACTAGTAAGATTCGCCAAGATTTCTAAACTTTAAGATAAACATCCATCCTTAAATTTTCCTTGAGTCCCTTTATTGACCTATGTTGAATATCTATTTTGTATGAGATTTTAAAATGTAAATTCGGTCTTATTGTAACTGTAGAGAATATATATATGAAAATTGTAATATTATCAAAGGTTTTGAATTGTGTTTTTGTAATTTTGATGTAAATGATATATTGTTTTATATAATGTTATTATTAGATTTAACTGTAATCGAATTTTTTGTAAAAATAGTAATTTGTTAAAAAAAAAGATATAAGGTACATGCACAATTGAATAGAGTATGATGTAAAATGTTATAACAAAAGAAATTTAATTAGCTTTTGTAATATATAACTAGAAAATGGATATTTTCCTCTAAATTATAATGCACATTCCCAAAAATTTAACAAATATAAATAACAATTAATACGAGGACTTAACCCTATGACCTTTTCTTTATAATTTACAACAAAACCATTTGAGCTAACCCACCATATTGGATGTGTTATTATTTACGGTGTATGAATTACTAAGTTTGTCATTTTAAAGCTTAAACCAAAGCTTTTTATAGTTTTCTTTTAATTAAAAAAAAAAACATGTGTTACCAACCTACATAATAACATGCACTATTTTTTAATGCATAAAGCCGTAACTATGCAAAACTTCCCTCACTTTTACGTGTTTGGAAATTAAATCTTAACCTTCGTACCTAAGTTCATCCCTTTTGTTGAAAACTACCTAGTGAACATAATTTCAGAAGTGATTTACCATAGGGAAATTGAGATTTCCTATCATTTACTACTTTCTTTATTGAAGTACTAGTTCATTTATTTAAGCATGTTGATATATATTTTATATGATATTTTAGGCATACATTCAATGTCATTTTAATGGTTGAATCTCTCTCTCATTTGAAAATGTATTATTATTAAAGTTTTTGAGTTATATATTTATTATTAAAGGTTTTGAGGTGTGCTGTTAATTTTTATGTAAATAATGTATTATTTTATGTAATATTATCATTGGGTTTGATTGTAATTGAAAATTAGTAAAACTAGTAATTTGTTAAGTAAGAAAAATGATAGGAGGTACATGCACAATTGAGTAGACTATGATGTAAAATACATAAGAAATTTAACTAGCTTTTTTAATAGATAACTTATATTTTTGGAAAATTGGAATGTTTTTTTAAATTATAATGCATGCTTCTAAAATATTAACAATTGTAGACAATCATTCATCCAAGGACTTAACCTTATCACTTTTTATTTGTAATTCATACGAATCAATTAATTGAGCTAACCCACTACATTGGATCTATTTTTGTTTATGTGGTACAAACAACCAAGTTTACCATTCCAAATCTCAAACCAAATCTTCTCACCATTTTTTTCAGAATTAAAAAGAATAAACATGAGTTACTAACATGCGCATTAACAACATGCATTATTTTTTATTACATAAACTATGCAAAACTTTATGCTGCTTCAGATGTTTAGGAATGAAATCTTCGCATTAGCACCTATATCCCTCTCCTAAGCATGGAAAAGACTCCTAGGACCATCACCTTTGTGAAAAACTACATAATGGTGTATGGGATACCACTTGGGGGTGAAAGGACTGATAGAGAGGAATGTGACATGGTAAGAGGCCTTGTTTAAGTTCTCTAGAATATTCAAGTTCATATGTACCTTCTTTTCCCTTTTGACCATGGTCTAGGAAGTTAGACCCATCATTACAATCCAAAACCAATTAATGATTGTCAGATGCCACTTAGAGGCTAAAGATCCTATAAAAAGGTATTAAGTAGTGTTTCAATGCATCTTTCACCATGCTTGAGCCTAAAAGGATTTGTTAAATTCTAAAGGACCTTGCTATACATCTTTGACCATTGTCAAAATCAAAATACCAATTATTTCTAAGTTTAGGCTTTTGTGATTCGTAATGATTTGATGAAGTTCTTCTAAATCAATCACATTGAACAATTTTGGGTCGATGTTTTGAACTGGCTAGGGTGGTTCATTATGAGGACCATTATGAGAAATCTAATCAAGTTTGAGGGATTAAATAGGGAAGAGATGCAAGAGAAAGGGGAAAACCAATGAGTTAAAAAGAAAAACTAACATAGGTCAAACACCAAAATTAAACATCACAACAAGTGACAAATAAAACATTAACTCCCCAAAGATAATAATATATTATATATTTTTAATTAATAAAAACATTTACAATATCGATTAATATTTTGATGTTGTAATAATAATAAACCTAAAATATTAATATAATGATATTATTATTAGTAATTGTAATAAAATTCTATTAATAATAAAATTATTTCTTATTTCAAAATATAATGAAACTATTAATAATAATATCAATGCTAAGTTATCCCACTTGAGGCATCCCAATCATAATGGCCTTGTTAGTGAGGAAGTTGGTCCTTAGAGGGTCCAAATTCAAGTCCTTCGTGGCTTAAAAATGTAATCATATGTAAATATTTGGAGGGAGGATGATTTTACTCAATCTCAATGGAATAATGGAGACTACATTTGCATGGGGTCTGGGAAGGAAAAAAAATAATGAGGCATAAATGCACGACCTCCTACAAGGTTTACACATTGCAAAAGACAAATGAATCAAAGACATTATTATTCTAGGAGACTCGCTAATCACAATTCATTATATTAATAAGGGTGGTAGACCAAAGGATAACTCCCTTACATAGGTGATTCAAAGAATCAGACGATTGGATGACTACTTCCATTCCAAAGAATATTATCATATTCTCAGAATTAATGGTGTGGATGCTAATTGACAAGAAAATAAAATTTTCTCCTTGGAAGAGACCAAGCTCAAAATAAATTACTCATATAGTTTATACTGCATCCCCTATGGCTTCATGACTCTTCGTTCTTGGTATTCCATTTGGTCTATTTTTATGAAATTTGGTGTTAAAATTATTCCTAATCTCTCTTACCCTCATTTCCCTCTTCCCCTCTTGCTCCCTAATCCCTCTCCCCCCCCTTAACTCCTCCATATTCCCCATTGCACCCTTTTCTTCCTCTTCTCTTAGCTCCTAGCAAGGCATATTTGTCTCATCATTTTTATTATGTATTTATTTATGTAACCACTTTCATGTGATGGCGTATATCCTTTCGTCAAGATTTTTTAAGGCTCTCATATATGCATAATGGATCACCTTTGGAATTCCCTTGACATGGAAACTCATACAAATGGATCACCTTTGGAATTCCCTTGAGGTGGCAACTCATGTGATCCACATCCATGCATATGATATTTTATCATTCTCGCATGCTTGCAATTATGGTTATCCTCTGCCAAAAATATTGGAATTTCCCTGTGCTCAAATCTATGAGGAATTTATTTGGTGGTCATGTAGGTAATATTAATGAAAAAATGATGATAATCATGTGGAAGGACAAGTGAATCAATGTTAAATTGGTCTCAATTTGGGATCTATATTCATTCATTAATGATTATGTTATGTCCATTTCTTCACCATCTTCATGGCTTGAGAATCTTATTATAGTAATTTCTTCAAAATTAGTTGTGGCATCCAAACATTCATTCTTCAGAAATATCTCTGAAGAGCTCTGTCCTAGGTTCCATGCTCTCATTCTTTGGGCACTGCAATTGTGGTATCGACACTTCTCTTCATTAGTAATTTGGTGCAAGGTACTCTCTGGCTCACAATATACCCTGGAAGTGCCTAACCTCTCCTCAATCGACACCAGAATGTCATGGGTTCCTTGGTTTGAAGGTCATTCTGAGTTCCTTTTGTCTAGTTTGGAAACTTACAGTATTCAGATCCTAGATCGAAACCCCACTAAATTTAGCTCATATTCTATCAGTATGGGCTCTAATTCTCACTTCTCAGAGCCCCTTCTGGCTTGGTCACTATTTATATATAGATATATTCCTTTTTTTTTTACCCTGCAAGAGCCTTTCGTATAGAAGAAGTTGGTTAGTTTCAAGTTTATATCCTATTAGTTGAATTTTCTTAGTATTACGAATATGAAATTTTTTTTGTTTGATTAGCTCGATGCATCATGTTGTCAAGGTATCTCCATTAGAAGTTCTAATTATGTAATTTTGTTCTTACTTTCTATTCTAGTTATAAGCTTTTTGTATATTGTTAAATTGGGGGGGGGGGGTCGGGCTTGTTCTTACATTAATCTGGTTGCAGTCTATGCTTCCAACATAATAACATCATCATTTTTCACTCTAATTTTGAATCTTCTTCAACCGCTAGCCTATGCCCCCAATGATTATTTACTCATGAAGCCCCGTAGAAAGAAAACTATGACTTACAAGTGAAATATTTTTATATGTACCACACATAGGTTGAATATGTTGATGAAATATTTTCCCTACAACATAAAATCTCAAGATCAGAGGATGTGGTAGACATGCACAGGGTGATAATTTAAGACCTCGAGCTCTGAGAGATTCAACCACAGTTCAAGACAAGCTTGTGGAGTCTACAAGAAAGTGGGACATTGATCCAGATGGATATTGGTGGTCACCCACCTATTCCACTTGGATCCCCACCTTTTTTTATTTTACTTTCTTTAATTTTAGCATAATTTACTATTTTTGACATTTTTTCGGATCTTGAATTTCCAAAACTGTTTTGAGACCCCAAATGACATTTTTTTTTTGAAAATGGGAAAAATCATACTTTGCGATAGGGGTTTTTAGTCTAAAGTTGTAGTCCGCAGATAGATATTTCTAACAAGGTATCGTACATGTCAAACAAAGATCATATTCCAAAGTTACGATCTCGGGAAGTTGATGTACTAATTTACCCCAATGGGGCCCACAAACGTTTGGTACTTCATCTCCTAAGGTTAGGTTTTTGGATGTTTATGGTTTTCCGTTGTTTCTTAATAATAAATAAGCCTTCAAGACTCATTATAACATAGTTTAAAAGGCACATATTCGTCGCATCTCTTCTTAGAGATAAGCTACTATCGTCTGAGCTAGTTTATTCCCATTCTGCATGTAAACAATTTTCATTACTTTGTCATTAATGAATTGAAGTTCTACTTTATTTTATATATTTGGTTTTTTTGTATCTTTATTTCATTTCATTCCTTCATAAATATGGATCAGTGATTGTTAAAAAATTGTAGCAAGAAATTCCTAATTTAATCTTCCCTTGAATTAAATTAGGAGAAAATTGAAATTCCACATGACAAGGCAACTTGAATGAGTTAAGTGAGTTATTATCACTCACTTAGATTAGTTCATTTGATTTGAGGGCTTAACTTGAGTTTTGTACAATTATTCCTAAATTTCAGGAGCCTAGGTTGAGTTAATTTCAGTTTTAACAATTTAATTTAGTTAAATTGAGTTAAGATCAAAGAAACCAGTTCCAACACTAAATAGTAGAAGGTATAGCAGTGTGGTGCACCTTCATTGTTCAACCAGTTAACTGATCAATACACCTTAATTAAATCATGCATGAAATTTGAGTTACCGATTTGATATTGGAGTTCAAGGGGATTTTACTATCAGTTGTATAATTATCCAAGTTGTATAGGTGGTGCATATAGTTAGAGAAGGGCCTATAGGGATCACACAGTTCTAGATGGGTATTTCCCTAATTAATAGGGGGCTAATTAATTGAGAAAAAATGCAAGGAAACAGGACCTCGACAGGTAGGAAAATTGGCCAAGTGTTTCCCAGGGTCATTCTGTGAAGCAGTGAGATATATTTTACTTGTGCAAAGGTTTATTAGGCTTCAGCAAACATTTTATTTATTCTTTATTTTCTCACTAATGCAATACAAATAGGAATAGGTTTTGAGCAGTTTCTTTCCTCTAGATAAATCATCGTGTATGTGTGCTAAATCATGATGCATGCTTATGATATATGTTCTCAATCATGAATTTCTTTCTGCAGATGAGTATAGTAGGTTTGAGTCTTATAATTTAGAAAATTACATGAGTAGTATTGAATCTACAATTAATATCTACATGGTATCAGAGATGGATTCACAGTAGAGAATTCAAATTTTAATTTATCTTTGCAGGAGGAATGATTTTGCATGATATATTCTTCAGAGCTAGCAGGATGGTTTTCTATGGTCTAAGGCTTACGTATGCCCTTGAGGGTAGCTCGAATTATATTACATGGAAGGAATAATTGGAGGAAGACATGGAAGATAATGGTTTGAGGGAATTTATTGATAATGATATTTTGAGACCAGCAACAGATGATGCTCAGAATCTAGAATATTGGGAGAAGTGTGTAGAAAAGGCAAGGACCACGTTCAAGCGAGTATGAGACCATATTGTATCTAATATCTACAGGAAAGAAACTTTTTAGGCAATGTGGCAAGCATTGACAAATTTCTTCCAGAGTGATAGTGACCATAGGAAGTTGGAACTGAAATAAAAGATTTAGAATATCAAGATGCAAAAGGGCGACACAATACCATAGTACCTGAGAAGGTTCCCACAATGTCGTGATAAAATTGGGAGGGTTGGTGTTACTGTTGTAGAAGATGATCTAGTAATCCTAACACTTCTACGTGTTCCTAAGAGCTGGCACAACTACCAGGATTTGGTAAATGGGAGGGAGAAGCTACAAAACCAAAAAATGTTATTGTTAGATTTGGTAAAGGAAGAGTTCAAGTGGAACACCAGATACTGGAATTCATCCAAGGTTGAGGATGAGGAGAACTATGCCTTAGCTAGAAAGGAAAATAAAGGGAAAGGGAAGAAATCCCAATCCAAGGAATGACTAGTCAAGCAGGAAAGAAGGAATACTAGTTGAAAATCAAGTGCTTTGATGGTCAGGAGATGGGACACTATGCCAAGAAGTGTCGACACAAGAATTCAGGTAACAATCCCTCAGGAGAAGTGACAAGTGAAGCTTTGGCTTCACAACTCGAACTTGATTTCACCCTCATCACTTGTATGGTAACCTCTGTGATGGGTAGTGTGTGGTATCTGGATAGGGGAGCCTCATTCCATATGAAGGGTAACTGAGAATTTTTCATTGACTTGGAAGAGAAGGACCTCCAGATGCATATCTAGATGGGAGATGTTGGAAGGTATAGCACGAAAAGTATCGGTACAATTAATTTTCAAAGGGAGTCTAGCTCCCCTCTCAAATTAAATATGCCATGTATGTTCCAGGTTTGAAGAAGAATCTCATTTCAGTTGATATGTTGGAAGATCATGTCTACGATATGATATTTAGAAAAGGGAAGGCTCTCCTTAGACACATCTCCACGGGACAAGGGAAGTGGATCAGTGTTCGAGTGAAGAACCAATACAACTTGGATGTAGAAGATTGTGTAACATTGAGCACGGAAGCAGAGAAGGTGCATAGCCAAGACATCAATGAATTATGGCATAGGAGACTTGGCCATTTTCACCATGGAGTTTTTAAGATCATGCAACAGATTTCTACAAAACTTCCCAATGGTCCACTAGAGCAGCGAGATACATGCAAAGGGTATATATTGGGTAAGTACACAAAATCCACCTTTCATGATCAAGACAAAATAGCCGGTCCTTGAAAGGATTCACTCGAATGTGTGTGGACCTTCTTGACAACCCCCATGGCCATGCACATGTATTATGTTATATTTGTAGATGATTTGTCATGTAAGTGTTGGATTTTTTCATGCATAAGAAAGACCAAAAATTCTCTAAATTTGTGGAATTTAAATCACTTGCTAAGAAATAAATTGGCAAGAAAGTGAAGGTTATCATGAGAGATAATGGTAGTGAATATGTGTTGAATGAGTTTAAGAACTTCTATTCAAAGTAAGGAATTCGATGGGAGTTAATACCACCCCATAACCCACATTATAATGGGGTGGCTAAGAGGAATAACAGAAGTATTGTGGGAGTTGCACGAGTGATTTTGCATGATGAGAGCCTACCGTTGCACTTGCGGGCCAAAGCACACAACACAATAGTATATGTGTAGAACAAGAGTCATAATAGGATTCTTGGGATGAGTACACCAGAAGAAGATTTTTCAAGGAAGAAATCAGATGTGTCACACTTTATGATCTTTGGTTCATCAATTTACTATCATGTTTCCAAGGAATCAAGAAAAAATCTAGAGCTAACAACAAAGTTGGTTATATTTTTGGGGTACACTGACACAACACACAACTATCAGGTGTACCTTACATCTCTTAGGATGAAAGTTGTTGGTAGAGATGTGAAATTTCAAGAAGAGAAGGAAATGAGGTGTTCCCTTGAGAGGGAGATTTAGTTGAATTAAAATGAGGATATTTTGGCTCCAAAGGAAGAACCTCAGGATGTTGTGGAGCAACCACAAGTAGAGGAGTAGAGAGTGGATACACCCACTAATGCAGAGACATCCATAGATGGAAGGAAGTTCACCAGGGAATATGATATACTATTTCATGATGCTAGAGATAATGTGGGATTACCCACATCACATCGTAGACAGAGGAGGTCGTTGGATCAGTACATTGGATACATGGATCTGATGAGTGAGATATTTGAGACAAAACCATCCTCATTCGAGGAAGTAGTGCAAAAACTGGTATGGTTTGATTCCATAGTCATAAACAGTGTTTAGGAAGTGGTCCCAAGACTAGAGATTAAGTCAGTGGCAGGTTTGAAGTGGATATACAAGGTGAATCAAGAAGAAGATAGAAGATAGAGAAACAAAAGTCCAAATTTGTGGACAAGGGGTTCTATCATGTCGAGGGAATTGATTAAAAGGAAACCTTTTCTCCAATAACAAGATACTCTTCTATCAGATCAATTCTAGCACTTCCAATGCATATGGGATGGAAGATCCATAAGACGGATGTGAGGACAAGATTCCTCAATGGATTGATTGAGGAGGAGGTTGATTTTGAACAACCATAAGGATTTGAGACATTTGATAGAGATTCGTGTGTGTGCATACTCAAGCCAATGTTCTATATTGGATTGAAACAAGCACCCTGTGCCTGGTACACCAGGATTGAAAACTATTTCAGCAATTTCGGCTTCATTGAAAGTGAAGAGGATGCAAACATTTAGCATATTGTTGTTGAAGGTAAATTATTTATTATAGTATTATATGTCGATGATTTGATTTTAACCGGTGATGAGAATTTGATCAAATCTTGAAAATATGATATTGCAAGGGAATTCGAGATGAAGGACATGAGAGTCATGCATTATTTCCTTGGTTTGGAAGTATCGCAAGGAGATGGGGAATTTCTTGTCTCTTAGGGAAAGTATGCCAATGAAATACTAAAGAATTTGTGCATAGAGTGTAGCAAAACCATGGACACTCCTCTATCAGGCAGTTGGATAAAGGAGGATGCCACTTCAGGTGAGGAAGTGGAGGCCACTATTTAAAGGCATCTTGTGGGTTCAATTATGTATTTGGTGAAAAAAAGAGAAAACATGTGTTATGCAGTTAACCAAATTAGTAAAAAATGGGTTAAGCCAACCAAACTGTATTGGAAGGCAGCAAAACATGTGTTGAGATACCTCAAAGGCACTACTCAGTATGGTATTTGGTACAAACATACAAAGGGAGTGAAGTTTCAAGGTTTCACAAATGAATATTGGGTGGGAAGTCCATTACATCGGAATGTCAGTTCAGGAGGAATTTTCAGTATTGGGTCAGAAGTATTTTCTTTGTACAATAGGAAGTAGAGATCAATCGCACTAATTTCAGTAGAAGAAGAGTACATGGTTTCTAGTCAAGCATCTTGTGAAGCTAATTGGATGAGTATGATTCTTGTTTTATTATTTGGTTAGATGGCGAATCCCACTCTGATCGACTGTGACAATAAGAGTTGTATCAAACTATCTGAGAATCTAGTTTTTCATGATCGATCCAATCATATTGACATCTAGTATCACCATCTCAAGATTTCATGCAGAGATGGATCATGTTGTTGGGATACATTCCTAGTGAGGAACAAGATGCAGATAGTTTGACAAAGGATTTTTCAAGAGGAAAATTTGAGTTCCATAGAGGCAGGATTGGGTTATCTGATAATCCCTTTCTTGTTGAGAGGGAGTGTTGAAAAATTCCAGCTAGAATTTTCTAATTTAATTTTCCCTTGAATTAAATTAGGAGAAAATCCAAATTCCACATCACAAGATAACTTGAATGATTCAACTAATTTCTTATCACCCAGATAGCTTAGTTAATTCAAGTTTATGGATTAACTTGAGTTGTGTACAGCGATTCCTAAATTTTAGGAGACTAGGTTGAGTTAATTTCAGTTGTAACAATTTAATCTAGTTAAATTGAGTTAAGGTCAATTAAACTAGTTCCAACTGTTGGAGGAACTAGTAGGAGGTATACAGTGGGGTGAAACTTCAGCCTTCAACCATTTAATTGATTAGTCATCCTTAACTAACTTATGCATGCATGCATGAAATTCGAGTTACACAGTTTAGATTGGAGTTCAAGGGAAATGTGTTGTAAGTTGTATAATTATCCAAGTTGTGCAGGTGGTGCATGCAATTATATAAGGGTCTATAGGTATTGCATAGTTTTGGATGGGGATTTTCCTAATTGATAGGGGGATAATTCCTTGAGAAATATTCCATGGAAATAGGAGCTTGGCAGGTTATTCTATGAAGCAATGAAATATATTATACTTGTGTATAGGTTGCTCAAGCTTGAGAAAGAATTGTATTTCTTCTCTACTTTCTGACTAGTGCAATACAGATATGAAGGATTTTTTAGCATTTTATTTCCCCTAGATAAATCCTCATGTATGTGTGTTAAATCATGATGCATGATTTTTATATATGTTGTCAATCCTGAATTTATTTCTGCATATGAGTAGAGTAGATATGAGTATTATGTTTTAGAACATTACATGAATAGTATTGAATCTACAATTAATTTCTAAAGTGGTATCAGAGCAGTCTACTCTTTCTCTATCTTTTTTTCATGTCCCTTATGAGGTCATGGTATAAAGTGTTAGGGCTTGAATTGGTTGAACCTTTGCAATACCTTCCTCACCAACCTTGACGGTCTCCCATGGTAGAAGAAAAGAAAGACATGGGAGAAGGAGATCCTTTCAAAATATTTCCCAAATAAGCCCTCGAGTGACAAAGGAACACGACTATAGAGAAATTTTTTGAGATCCTTTAGTAGATTCCCATCTTCATCTAACATTAACTTTAGAGGTGTCGCGCCCTTCAAGGTACAAGTGAATTTTAGTATCCCTATACTCAAAGTTCTAATAGATGTATATTTTGTAGATAAATGGTTGATACTATTGGGAGGTTATTTTTCTATCCATAATTTCTCCGATAGGGAAAAATTTCTTTTACATTGCTCAAGGTTTCCCCCATTTCAAGGAATGGTGGGAAACTTACTTTGAGGAAAAGGTGTAGGAACCCTCATTGTTTACATTTTCCCCCTCTTCGAACTCTTTTTGAGACATTGTCAAGGAATAGTATTACCTTGTGGGGAGCTATGAGGAAAAGTACATATAATGGACCACACTATCGTAACAAAGGGACCAAGACGTGCTTGATCTCACTAATTTTTTTCATACTCTACGTACAAATTTGGGTTTTAAATACTCTAAGTGACATATAGTTCTCAAGTACCATGGTTTTCTGTAAAAATACATTCAAGAAGAAATGGAATTCTTGGACATATCTCGCTTGGAGCAACGTACCGATATGCTCCCAATATTGAAGAAAACATTAAAGAAATTAAGTGCAACTTTGAATCTATGAATTAGAAGTAGGGAAAGCATGCACCCAAATTGAAAAATAAAGGACAGAGCTAAGGTGGAGTGACACAAGACAACCCTTCAAAGCCAGAAGTAAAGAATGGCACAATGAAGATGAATAAAGACATAGGAAGGTGGTGTGACTTCCACAAGAGCCCAACTCACAACACAAATGAGTGTCGCACCAAGAAATCACTTGTGGCTAAGATGAAAGCTTCACAGTATGATGCATGTTCTGATTCTAAGCTAGAACTCGACAAGGGGAAGCTAATTATTAACTTTGAACCTAGTTCCACCGTTTCCACCACCAAGGTTCATAATATTGAGCCTGAATATCTTGAGGATCAGGAGCATCTCTTCCACTCACTAATGTGGGTGAAGGGTTCTTCATTGAAATTAATTTTTGACAGTGGGATCCAAAATAAACTCATTTTAGTAGAGAATGTGAAGAATTTGGGCCTACTGAACACACCACAGAAGCATCGATACACCATCAGGTGGCTTCACTAAGGACGTGATCTCCATGTCATATAGAAAATGCCAATTTCCCTATAACATTAAGCCGTTCATGGATGAGGTAATATGTGATGTTGCTCCTCTTGAATTTTGTGATGTATTATTAGGCAAACCATACTTGTGGAAGAATCATGTTATGTATGTGTCTAGGCCAAACACCATTATTGTTACTTTGGTAAATAATTTATACACAGGATACCATAGGTATCCCTACCTACCACCATCTATTTGATCTTTGCTAAGAAATGTAGTAAGATCATCTCCTAGATTGGGAAATTTATTTTCTTTTTTATTGTCTCTTTGAGTAAGGGTAATATTGTGGCCACATCCATTGCCCCCAGGAATGTAGCAATTTTAATAAATGATATATTATTCATTGAGATTCTCCTGATCACACACTATTTTAACTTCATGTACAATACAGAACCTCTTCTACCATTGATCATTAATTTCGGAAATAAAAACAATCGCATGCGCACATTAAAACCATAAACAATCACATATATGAACACAATATTTTATTAGAAAGCTTAAAGCTGAAAACCCCCAAATATTTGTATATTATATGTCATAGAGGTCATCTAAAAATCATTATACAAATCTCCTCACAAGCTCTCAGTACAATCTCCAATTTCTACACACTAATCAGGTTTGATCTAGCAAAACACATGCTCCAATCTTCGCCACCTGTTAGCCTGCCTCTACTATGCAATCCCTGCTAAATATTGGCTCTGAATGAACTTGAATTGGTCTAGCCTTGCTCATGAAATTCTCATTGGCATCTCCAATCACTGGTTGTTGCAAATCATGCAACACTATACTCACAACTGATAGTCACACTGCTCTTTCACCTATCTCTCCACTGGTCTCCACTGAAACTGTCCATGCACTGAAGTTAACTGATGTATTCTTTAGTTGATTAATGAGTTAATAATTAGTGAATTAATTAATAATTAATTCACACCACTCACTAGTGTATCAACTGCTAGACTAGATACAAGTAGCTCAACTATGTTTAACCTGGGCTAACCTAACACAACTCCATTAACTTCCTCAATCAACTCCACCAAACTCTCTCAAATGAGTTCTAACTGAATCTTCAATAGTTCTACTTAACCTCAGGAATAGCATACTCCTTCGCGCCTTCGTGTTACATCTCGTGCACTTAATCAAGTGCTCCAAGAGAATAATATAATGTTTATAGTCCAAATATTATTAAGAGCTAATAATATTCGACATATCTATTTTTAGACCAGCAATCTAAAAATAGATTCTACCCAATATGTCTAAAAATAGAAGTCCATCTATTTTTCCCAAATTGACCAACCATCCACAAATAGCATCCTGCAACTCATAGAATATGATCGACATGTCTAAAAATAGACTGTGCACCAAAAATATCCTGCGGGCCCACGTAGTGAAGGCGACTTCTTTCCACTAAGCTCATCATCTTGTTGCAATCTCAACACTCCCTCTCAACAAGATAAGGATTATTTGCCACCCCTATCCTGCCCCTGTGGTATTCGAATTTGCTCCTGGTGAGTGCCTTCGTCAAGATATCAACATCCTAATACTCCATGGAAATGTACGAAAGTAACATGATCTTCCGCTACACACAATCTCTGATATGATGATACCGGATGTCAATGTGTTTAGATCTATCATGAAATACTAGATTAATCGAGAGGTTGATGCAACTCTGATTATCACAATATATCACAGTGGGATCTAAGTGTGAACCGAACAACCCGACCAGGATTTTCCTCATCCATATAGCCTCACATGCAGCCAAACTCGCTGACATATAGTCAGCCTTTGCTGAACTGAGTGCCACGGATATCTGCTTCCTACTGTACCAAGAAACTACTGTCGACTCGATACTGAAAATCCCTCCAGATGTGCTCTTTCTGTCCATTGGGCTTCCTGCCCAATCTGCATCCGTGAAGCCATACAGCTTCACCTCATCTGACTGTCTATACCAAAGTCCATATCCTGATGTGCCTCTGAGATATCTCAATACATGCTTCCCCACCTTACAAAAGATCTTGGTAGGCTTAACAATAGCTTGTGAAAGCTGGTTAACTGCGTAGCATATGTTGGGTCGTGTGTTGACTAGATACATGAGCGACCCCACCAAATGTCGATAAACAGTGGCATCCACTACATCCGCCGATGTAGCATCCTCTTTCCTCCAACCAACAGGAAGAGGAGTATCAACAGGCTTGCAACCATGCATGTTGAACATCTCTAGTATCTCCCGGGCATACTTGCCTTGAGAAACAAATAGTCCATCACTGCACTGCCAAATTTCCAATCCCAGGAAATAATGAAGGAGGCCCAAGTCCTTCATCTCAAACTCTTTTGCAAGATCAGCCTTGCATGAGAGTATCAATTGTTCATCACCGGTTAGTATCAAATCATCTACATAAAGTACAATGATCAGCAACTTACCCTCCACCACTATCTCTTATAGGTTCAGATCCGCCTCACTCTTGGAGAATCCAAGTCCGGTAAAGTAAATGTCGATCCATGTGTACCAAGCACGAGGTGCTTGTTTCAACCCATACAACGCTCTTTTGAGCCTGCACACATGTGACTCACTGCTGAAGATCTCGAAACCTTCCGGATGCTCTATGTACATCTCCTCCTCAATCACTCCATTGAGGAACGTAGTCTTCACATCCATCTGATTAATGTGCCAGCCCATCTATGCTGAGAGAGCTAGGATCATCCGTATGGAGGAAAACCTTGTGACAGGTGCAAAGGTTTCCTCATAATCGATCCCCTCGATCTGTGAGAAGCCTCGGGAAAAAAATCTTGCCTTGTACTTCTCCACACTCCCGTCAGTTGCTTGCTTCACTTTGTAGATCCATCTCGAACCTACCACTGATTTCCCTTCTGGCCTTGCGACAATTTCCCATGCACTGTTTCTGACAATCGAATCATACTCTTCCACCATGGCATCTACCCATGCAGGATCCTCCACAGCTTCCTCGAAAGAGGATGGCTCTGTCACGATACACTGACTCATGAGAGCCATTTATCTAGTGTACCGATCAGGTGGCTGTCTCTATCTGCGCTGTGATGTAGGTGCTCCTACAACCTTTTCTGCATCTTCAGCCAGTCGCTCAGCTTTTGTAGTGCACTTCTGCCCTCTGATGGTTGGCACTGCATGAGTGGTCTCTTCCACTCCATGAACTTCCTCATGTGACTGATCCACATCCTGAAGCTCATCCTTAGGAACTAATAGCTCCTCATCTGCATGCAGGTGTGGCTCCCTCTCAAGCGAACACTTCATGGCTTTCTCCTCATGAAATTTGATATCCCCTCGCACAACAGTCTTGTGACTGTCTGGAAAATACACACGATAGTTGTGGGGCATATCACAGATTCTACAAATATCCCAACCTCTATGGTCGGCTCCAAATTCTCCTTCTTCCCCTAGAATCCTTCGTCACATGAATGTAAACAGGTGAACCAAAAATCCTCAAATGGGAAATATCAGGCTTCTTACCAGAAAATGCCTCCTCAGGTGTACTCATGCCAAGTATCTTGTGAGGACAACGGTTTTGCACATAAACCATAGTATTTCATGCCTCAGCCCACAAGTGTATGGGAATGCCCTGATCATGCAACATCGCTCGTGCAGCACCCACGATCGTTGTGTTATTTCACTCCACGACCCCATTCTGCTGTGGGTTATGAGGCACTATGAGCTCTCTTTGAATTCCTTCTGCACTGAAAAAGTCCTTGAATTTTCCAGAGATGAATTCACCACCATTGTCACTCCTAAGAGCCTTCACCTACTTCCCTGATTCTTTCTCAACTAGTGCCTTGAACTCATATAACTTTGAGTATGTCTCACTCTTCTTCTGTATGAATAAGATCCAACACTTCCGAGAAAAATCATCAACAAATATCACATAGTACCTGTGCTTTGCTGTAGAAGCTACTGAGAAAGGTCCACACACGTCTGTGTAAATTCTCTCAAGGATCATTGTGGTGTGACTATCCTTCTCGTGAAAGGTGGCTTTCACAAATTTTACCAAAGTACATCCTTTGCGCTGATCTGACTACGCAAGTGTACATTTCGGAAGCCCGGTAGAAATCTGCTACAAAATTTTCAAAGCTCCATGGTTAAGGTGGCCCAATCTCCTGTGCCACAACTCGCCATAATCTCGGCTCACCACTCTTTCTACCTTGCCTACCATTGCTACGCAGCCATCTACCTGCAATTGATAAAGGTTCTTAACTCGAACCCCTATCCTCTGGGTTTCATCAGTTGCCTTACTGCGCAGGAAAGCCTTTCCCTCACTAAAGACAACATCATATCCCTTGTCTTCTAACATGGCCACCGAGATCAGATTCTTCTTCAATCCTGGAACATGCATCACTTCCTTCAATACGAAGGGTTTACCAAAATCCCTCTCAAAGGAAATGGTACCGATAGCAGTCGCACTGTATCTACCATCATCACCCATCTCGATGTGCACTCCAAGATCTTTCTCATCCAGATCAGTAAACAAATCTTTATCTCCGATCATATGAAAAGACGCACCACTGTCAAGAAACCACACTGAACCCATCATACTTGAGACCAAGCATGCGATCAGCGAAAAATCCAGCTCAAACTGCGAGGCTAAGGCCTCTCCAGCTACAGATCCAACATCCTGCTTATTTTTCTTCTTCTGTGGACAATTAGTGGCATAATGTCCGTGTTGGTGACAGTGAAAGCACTTCACCTTGGACATGTCCTGCTTCTTGCCTTTCGCACCGGATTGAGAAGCATTCCTCTTTCTCTTCCTCTTCCTTGCTTTGGCAGCCAAAGTGAAATTTTATTCATCTGAGTTCTTTGATGAAGATCCATCCCTGGTACTTCACCTTATCTCCTCTTGCATAAGATCCAAACAAAGTCGCTCCCATCCTGGCAATTTATCCCGACCATTGACAGAGTCCTGATAGGAATGCCAACTCTTCGGAAGCCCAAGGAGAGCCAAGCTCACCAAGTCCTCATCAAATATAGTCACCCCCACACTTCCCAGCTCATCCCTGCATTGGATGAACTTCGTGAGGTGCTTGGGCATACTGTCACCTTTCTCCATTTTTATGTTTCTGAGTTTGTCCTAGAGCGCCAACTTCCTCTGGTCGCTCTTGCTTTGGAATAATTCTGTCAATGCTTTCCACATAAAGAACGGAGAAGCCTTACCATGAAGGCTGGACACTATGTGATCCTTTACACCTTCCAACAGAATTCTTCGACACTTTGCTGTCTTCTTTTGCCATGTGTCAAGTGTGGCAGCATCGCCAGAAGCAGGTTTTTGAATTTCTGCATCTATGAACTCCTTCAACCCATTGTCATCTAGCACCACCTCCATCCTGTCCTTCCATGCAATATAATTCAAGCTGCCCTCAAGGGCATACTCCAATCACAATTCGTTGAAAGACATCTCAACTTCGACACCAAGAAAACACTGCTGCAAATTCAAATTCCACCAGCACAAAACTCAACTGCTTCAATGTTTTGCAATTGCTCCAATGATCAATATTGCTCTGATACCATGTATAAATTTGAATAACTGATATATTATTCACCAAGATTCTCCTGATCACACACTATTTTAACTTCATGTACAATACAAAACCTCTTCTACCATTGATCATTAATTGCGGAAATAAAAACAATCGCATGCGCACATTAAAACCATAACAATCACACATATGAACACAGTATTTTATGGGAAAGATTAAAGCTAAAAACCCCCAAATATATGTATATTATATGTCATAGATATCATGTAAAAATCATTATACAAAGCTCCTCAGAAGTTCTCAGTACAATCTCCAATTGCTACACATTAATCAGGTTCGATCTAGCAAAACACATGCTCCAATCTTCGCACTCATTAGCTCACTCTCTACAACACAATCCTCGTCAATATTGTCCTTCAATGAACTCGAATTGGTCCAGCCTTGCTCACGCAATCCTCATTGGCATCTCCAACTACTGTGTGTTGCAAATCATGCAACACTATAGTCACAACTGATAGTCACACTGCTCTTTCACCTACCTCTTCACTGGTCTCCACTGAAACTGTCCATGCACTGTAGTTAACCGATGTATTCTTTAGTTGATTAATGAGTTAATAATTAGTGAATTAATTAATAATTAATTCACACCACTCTCACTAGTGTATCAATCAGTTAGACTAGATACAACTAGCTCAACTATGTTTAACTCAATTAAACTGAACACAACTCCACCAACTACCTCAATAACTCCACCAAACTCTGTCACATGAGTTCTAACTGAAGTCTCCATGCAATAGCTCCACTTAACCCTCAGAAATAGCGTAATTCCTTCTGTCAGCTCCTGTGCCACATCTGTGCACTTAACTGAAGTGCTCCAAGAGAATAAGATAATGTTTATAGTCCAAATATTATTAAGAGCTAATAATATTCGACATATCTATTTTTAGACTGGAAATCTAAAAATAGATTCCGCCCAATATGTCTAAAAATATAAGTCCATATATTTTTCCCAACTTGACCAACCATCCACAAATAGCATCTTGCAACTCATAGAATATGATCGACATGTCTAAAAATAGACTGTGCGCTAAAAATAGCCTGCGGGCCCACTTAGTGAAGGCGACTTCTTTCCACTAAGCTCATCATCTTGTTGCAATCTCAATAAGGAAATTTTCCTTCACAAAAAAAAAATCAAGGGGATAAGGTTGTGGAATAATACATGTACATATTGTCCTCACCCACAAGGGTGCTCTTACACTGTCAGGTCAAGCATTCGAACAATCTAACCCCTAGAGAACCTCTACCCAATGGGACGATATACAACTACTCCATTTTGGAAAGTGAAGAGATCAAGCAACAAATATAGGAGCTGCAACAAAAAGGGAACATATTACCAAGTTCCTCACCTTGTGGTAGCTTGATTGTACTTGTACAAAAGAAGGATAGGACATGTCAACTCTACATTCATTATCGGGGACTGAACAAAATCACTGTCAGGAACAGGTATCGAATCACATGGATTGATGACCCTCTTGACCATATCAAGGGTGCCAAGTATTTTAGCAAGATCAATTTGAAGTTTGGCCATCACCAAGTTCCAGTAGAGCCCACATATTTATGGAAGACCACCTTCAAATACAAGGAAGGCCTCTTTGAATGGTTGGTCATGCCTTTCGGGTTGACAAATGCCCCTACTACTTTTATGAAGCTGATGGATGGCATCTTGTGGCCCTTCACCAACTCTTTTGTGGTTGTATATATATATGACATTCTTATCTTCATCAAGATTTGGGAAGACCACTTGCAACACATTCGACAGGTCCTTCAAACCCAGCAGCAACACAAACTATGTGCCAACTTGGAGAAATACACCTTTGGCATCTATTAGGTCCAATATTTGGGTTGCATCATTGATGAGAAATGAATGCATGTGGATTCATCTAAGATCCAATTCATTCAGGATTTCCCAACCATGACCACTCTCACAGAGCTTCACAATTTTTTGGGCATTTCTAATTTTTATCGGAGGTTTTTGTATGGATTTTCCCATATCACTTTGCTTTTGAGTCAAGTTACCAAGGGTGGAGTGAAACTAAAGTTGTCCTAGTACAAGTCCCAATAGATGGTGTTCGTTGTGCTGAAGCACTGCCTCTACTCTACACCTGTACTCACATTTCCAAACCTACAACAACCATTTGAAGTCAAGACAAATTCCTTTGACTATTCGATTGGTGCAGTTGTAGCCCCATAAGGGAATATAGTGGCATATCATAGTGAGACAATTTTCAATAAAATCTAGAAGTACCTCACCTATGATAAAAGAAAAGTGTATTTAATCATGCAGGCTTGTCGACAATGGAAAATTTACATTATGGGGAAGGAAACAATCACCCACACAAGGGAAGTTGCAGAATGATCCCCATCGAAATTGGTCTATATGTCTGCAATAATTCCACTTGAACATTAAGTATAATAAGGGTAGCACCAATCATGGTTCAAAATACCTCAGTCGGCCTACATTTTCAGCACTAACTACTGTTCTCAACTCACGTGGCCATGAGACCTTTGGATGGCCAAAAATATACAAGAACGATCCAAAATTTTCCACCACTTACCAGATGTTAGTGGATGGCCTTAAAGTTCCATATTTCCACCTCTAGGCAAAATTATTATGCTACTTGGGCCACCTTTGTATTCATTAAAGTGAGCGTATAAATTTGATATTGGGGGTGCACTACAGTCGGATCGCAGGACACTTCGGCATGGAAAAAATTGTGGTTGTACTACAAGTGTATTTTTATTGGCAAAAACTCGAACATGAAGTTGGAAAATATATCAAATTTTTCACTTCCTGTGTTGATCCAGACTTATGCAGGAACAAAATAAAATATAGAAATAAACATAAATGTAGAGATGTAGCAGGAATAACACTTCATTTCATTAATATCAAATACTGAAAAATTCTTACAAACAAAATGGAAAATAAACTAGCTCGGGCGATGGTAGCTTATCTCTTAAAAGAGATGTGGTGGATACATGCCTCTAAAATATGTTACAATGAGGCTCAAGTTACTTTTTATTATTGAGCAACATGGGAAAACCCTAAACAAAAAAAAAAAACCTAACCCAGGATATGGAATGCCAAGAGTTTATGGGCCATTTTGGGGTAGGTTGGGTAGCCAATTTCCTGGGGTCATAACATGGTCATATTATCTCTGTTTGGCATGCATAATATATGATTAGAAATATATCTCCAAGTAGTACAGGATTCACCCACTGTAGACCTAAAAAAATATCGCTTAGGGGTAAAAATATCTCTGGAATTTTAGGACCCGAAAAAATGCTAAAAATAGTAAATACTGCTATAAATAAGGAAACTGATTAAAGGTATTTGTGGAATAGGTGCCAACCCGAAGTCACTTTTATAAATATGTGGCCAACTTGAAGTCGCATGCCCACAAGAGTTAAGCGCAATGGTTAGCACCAGGATTGGTGGTCGGCTAAGGAAATCTGCAAAGTTATTGGTGCTGCCCTTCTTGTACTTGATGTTCAAATGTAGATGTTGCATGTATTTGGACCATTTATGACGGTGATCGTTCTGCAACTTCCCTTGTGTATTTATGAATTGCAGGGGTCAGTGATCTGTGTGGTTGAACGTTTCCTTCCCAAAAATGGAATTCTTCAATTGTTGGTTGGCCTACATAATGGAAGATGTTTCGTTGTCATAGGTGGGATACTTCTGGACTATGTCTAGAAGTGTCTCACTGTGGTATGCCAATGGATGCCCATGCTGAGTAATTATTGTCCCAATAGCATAGTGAAAGGCATATGTATTGATCTAAAATTATTGTTGCAAGTTTGGTAATGTGAGAACTGGTGCAGAGAAGAGGTTTTTCTTCACCTCTTCATACGTCTTTTATTGAGATTCAGACCAAACGATTTTTTTCTTTTGCTCATCCCTTGGTGACTTGACTCAAAGGCCAAGTGATATGAGAGAACCCCAACATGAGCCTACAGTAGAAATTGGCAAGACCCAAAAAGTTGTGGAGCTCTATGAGAATGGTTGGGGCTATCCAATCCTGAATTACCTATATCTTGGCTGGGTCCACATGCACCCCCCACTCATCAATAATGTATACTAGATATTGAACCCGGGTCATGCCAAAACTATGTTTCTCCAAATTAGCACACAACTTGTGTTATCGCAGTGTTTGGAGGACATGTTGAATGTGGTGGAGGTGCTCTTCCCAACTCCGGCTAAAGATTAGGATGTCATCCAAATACACCACCACGAATGAGTTGGTGAATGGTTGCAAGATGTCTTTCATCAACCTCACAAAGGTTAGAGGATAATTCTTCAACCTAAAAGGCATGACCATCCATTCAAAAGGCCCTCCTTGGCTTTGAAGGCAGTATTCCACACATCGAAGGGTTCGATTGGTACCTGGTGATACCTGGACTTCAAGTCCATCCGGTTAAAATATTTTTCCCCCTTGAGTTGGTCTAGAAGGTCATCAATACACGAGATCAGATATGTATTCAAGAAAATGATGTTATTCAACACACAATAGTCAATATAGAGTCTCCAAGTCCCATTCTTCTTCAGCACCAACATGATCAGGCTCTCGCAGGGTGATGAACTCAGTCGGAAGTGACCTTTCTGCCTCTTGATTTCATCATTCTCCAGAATAGAGCGACGATAGATCAGTATATTAGGTAGAGGTGCCCCTAGGGTTAGATCGATAGAGTGCTTGACCTGAAAATGTAGAGGTACCCCTGCGGGTCAAGTGAAGATGCCCCCATACTCCTCCATGACATTTCCCATTTGTTTTTGTCATGAGGAGGAGCCCTATCTGGAGGTTTTGGCTATAATATTCCTCTTTCCTTGGGGGTGGATCATTAGGAAAATGAATTTCCCAATTTTGGAAACTAGTTTATTGCATTATTTTGCAGTGATCAAAGAGATGGTGGTAGGAAATGCTACCTACGGTATCATGCATAACTTATTTCCCAAAGTAAAAATAATAGAGCGAGGCCTAGACTCATACATAGCATGTCACTTCCATAAGTATGGTTGGCCTAATAGTACATCATAAACATCAAGAGGAGCAATATCACATAATACCAATTGTGAAGGGCTTGATGCTATAGGGAAGGCGACACTGCTTGCTGACGCGAAGATACTATCCCTGGTGAATCCACCCGACGGTGTTTGGCTATGGGTTTTTTGTGGTCATCAAGCTCAGCCACTTCATAACCTTTGTTGAAATGAGGTTCTTTTGGCTCATGCTGTCGACAATGAAAAATGGTGGGGAACCTTTCACCCACGTCTAGGAGTGGAAGAGGCGCTCCCCCTCCTCTAAATATTAGGGCTCCTCCTTCTGGATCTTGGTGGTGGAAACAATGGTGTTAGGCTCTGCATCAATAATATGCTTCCCTTTATTATTCCCCTTGTTGATTTCTAACTCAGAGTTGGAACATGCATCTGATTCAAAAGCCTTTAGCTTATCCACCAGTGACTGGTTGTCCCGACACTCACTTGTGCTATGAGTGGAGCTCTTATGGAGCTCAAACCACTTTCACGTGTCCTTCTTTCAATTTGCGGTGTTTTTATTTTCTTACAGCTTTGGCGGGTTGTCTTGGGCCACCCCACATTGGATTTGTATTTTTTATACGGTTTGGGGGCACATTTCCCTTGCTTTTGATTTGAAATTCCAAATTCATGCTTCTTCTGTTTAAATTTCTGCTCAATCTTGGCAGCATATCGGTATGTTGCATCAAGCGAGGAGATGTCGAGGAACTCCATTTTCTCCTGAAATTATTTGTGTAGACCACTACGATATTTCAGCACCAAATGTTTCTCTGAATCATTGATACCCAACTTTGTGTGCATGGTATGGAACATATTTTTTAGCTCATGCACATCTTGACCCCTTTGTTTCCGCAACACAGTCCATTGTATTTACTTGTCCTTATAGCTCCCCACAGGATAATATTGTTCCTTGATGGAATCTCAGAAAGAATTTCAAATGGGTATGGTCAAGAACAGGTAGTTTTACCTCTCGTCCTTTTTCTCACAATAGGTTTCCCACTAATCCTTGACATCAGGGCAGCTTTGAGGAGTGAAAAATTATTTTTTCCTGATTGGAGAAGTCATGAATAATGAAATATCATTCTAATAGATTCAACCATCTATCTACGACGTCTGTATCTATTTGGCCCTTAAATATGGGAATGCCAAATTTTACTTGTACATTAAAAGGAGTGGTGCCTCCAGAGTGGTTGCTGGATGAAGGTGCGCCGCTAGTGGGTAGTCATTGAAGGATATGGGAAAAGATATCCATCATCATGTTCCTTTTTTTCTCGAGGGCCTCGTCAGGAAATATTTTGATAGGATCTCCTAGTCTCTCATCTTTATTTTCTTCTGCCATGGGAGGATGTCGGGGTTTGCGAGGCTGATCTTGCAAAGGTTCAACCAAATCGAGCCCCAACTTCTTATATCCCAACCTCATTGGGGACATGCAAAGAAAAACCGAGAAAGAGAAGACCACTATGACCACTGATCTAGACTTATGCAAGAATGCAATAAAATAAAAAAAATAAAATTAAACATAGAGATGCAGTAGGAATAACACTTCATTTCATTAATTTCAAATACTGAAAAATTCTTACAGACAAATTGGAAAATAAACTAGTTTCGACAATAGTAGCTTATCTCTCAGAAGAGATGTGGTAGCTACATGCCTATGAACTGTGTTACAATGAGGCTCAAGGGAATTTTTATTATTGAACAACATGGGAAAACCTGAAAAAACCAAAACCCTAACCCAGGAGATGAAACATCAAGAGTTTATGGGTTCCATTGGGGTTAGTTGGGCAGCCAACTTAGTCAGGGTCGTAACTTGGTCATATTATCTTTGTTTGGCTTGTACGATATATCATCGGAAATATATCTCCAAGTACTATAGATTATGCCATAGGCACATGCAATTTATGACCTAAAAAACATCGTTTAGGGGGTTAAAACTGCTCTGAAAGTTTAAGACCCAAAAAATGCTAAAAATAGTAAATGTTGTTATAAATAAGGAGACTGATGAAATCAACTAGAGGTCTAGGTGGAATAGGTGGGTGGCCATCAATATCCACCTGGATCATGTGTCATCACCAAACCAACAATCAAGAATAAAGGTCTATACAATCCTCTACCTACTCCTTGTCCACCCTGGGAATCCATCTCCATGGACTATCTCTTGTGCCTGCCTTCGACCAAGCATGGTAATGACTGTGTATTTCTAGTCATGGAAAATTTTTCTAATATGGCCATATTGTCATCTTGCAAGAAGAGTATCATAATAAAGGACACTACCAAACTCTTATTTGAATTAGTATGGGAACATTTTGGAATCCCACAAACCATTATATCAAATTGGGAGATCACGTTCCTAAGAAGATTCTCGTTGATCTTATGGACAATATTGGACACTAAGCTCACCTAATCGACTGCATTTTATCCTAAAACTGATAGCCAGAAAAAGTTCTTCAACAAGATCATAGTGATAATCCTACGCATGTACAACTCCAACATGATCATAGTGAGAGCCTTACTTATCAGCATCACAACTATATCATATCTCTACATAGATTAACTGGTTTTGGTCCTTTTCAAGTGGGTTTGGGTTTTAACCATTGTGTCTGATTGATGTTGACATGCCTCATGCGACTAAACAGAGGAAATCCAAACATGTACAGTATGAGGTTGATAAAGCAACCTAATTTATTGAATTCATCAAAAAAATCATCCAACAGGTGCACGACATATTGCAAAATTCCAATGCCAAGTACAAGAAATAACATGATCAACATCGGGTTCCACATAAGTTTCAGGTGAGTGAAAAAATTTGGTTTTATTTGCATAAATAATTTCTTACCAGAGCCCATTGAAATCTCAGACCACTCCGATATGGGTTTTACATCATCACCAAGGCTGTGGGAGACAATGATTTTGAGCTAAATATTCACCCATGCCTTGGATTTCGTACAACTTTCATTTTGGACTGCCTTCGACCATACTTTACACCATTACTGGACACATCATACATTGTAGAACAATTCACACCAACAGAACTAAAGCCAGACTGCATGGAATAAGAAAAAATTTATCGAATTATGGACACACAGATCAAGAACACTTGCTAGCATAATATCCAACTATATCAGGTTGTCAAAGCTGGCCAACTCTTGGACCAGGGCAAGTGGCTGACCAAGGACCAAATTCAGAAAACATTTCACCATCTCATGGAGACACTCATTGCAATAAGGACCATTACTTCCTAAGGGGGGAGAATTGATCCAAGTGGATAGTGGTGGCCACCTTCGTATTCCACTTGGACCCCCACCAATGTTTCTTTCAGTTTCCTTATTTGTCGGACAATTCACTACTTTTTTTATTTATTTCTCAAGTCTTGAACTTTTGAAGCCATTTTGAGGCCATAAATGACGTTTTATTTGAAAACTAGCAAACCTATTCCATACAATACAAGTTTGCATTCGAAATTTGTATCCCTTAGATATATCTTCCTAACGAGGTATCACATGTGTCAAACAAAAACTGTATTCCAAAGTTACGACCTAGGGAAGTTGATGTACCAATTAACCCCAATAGGTCCTATATATACTTTTGGTGCTCCATCTCCCAGGGTTACGTTTTTGGATGTTTTGGGTTTTCCATTAGTTATCAATAATAAATAGGCCTTTGAGCCTCATTGTAACATAGTTCCATTAAGGGAATTTTGCGGTCTAAAATAGGTCTCCTAAGGAAATAATAAAATAATAGCTAAACCAATAAAATAATATTTATGAATTTGCAATTCACTTTTTGCACCACAATCCGTATAACCATAGTTAAATTCAATTCAAAATTTGTACCAAAATAAAATTAATAAAAGAATTGTATTGACGTGACTATAAATAAGAATGAATAAAAAAAAAAAAAAAAAATTATTATAAATGAACAACTAATGTATTTGTCCTTTGTACTTAAATAATTTAAAATAAAATATAAATATAAATTCATAAATTCTTAATTATATAATATGATATTAATTTAAATTTATATTATTTAAATTGTATAATAACATGTAATTAATATACTATATAAAAATATTATAATATAACATAATAAATGTAATATTTTATATTATGTATGAATTGTATACTACATATTAAATTGATTTGATTTATAAAATGAGAAAAAATAATACATAATATAAAAAGGAATATAATATATATTCTATAACATTTAGATTATTTTTCATAATACTATATATAATAATGTATAATATTAATATAATCATAATGAAATGAATTGATTTGTATTTAAAATTAAAGAAAAAAATATTGAAATAGATTTAATTTATATTTATAAGTATAATATAAGATTTATATACATTGAAATTTATATTATTTTTTGCCCCAAACTATGTTGAGCTTAATATACATTTTTTCAACATACATAACTCATATACATTTTTTCATCGTATAAACTAAAATTCTTTTTTCTTTAATTTTAATATTTTTGTATTGTTATTAATATTATAATAATATTATTTATAGATTTGATTTATCCTATAATTACAAGGCTATATTCTTATATATATAAATAAACTTATAATTAATTTGAAATTGTAATATTAAATAAAATGAGATGAATATATAATTTAAAAATAAATACATAAAAATATACAAATATAATATTTATAGAAAAGTATGTAAATAAATGAATATTGTCTAGGGATATGCTTTGTTTCTTTCAAAAAATATGAAATGACAATAATAATATTTTATTCAAAAAGTGTGAAATGGCATTTATTATGAGTACTTTACTTTATGAATTTAAAATTACTTAGAAAACTACCATGGTTAACCATGATTTTTTATCCACCACTGAGAATGTGGCAAGTAAGTACCTTTAACTCAAGCAATGCCACCTCAACCATTAGGGATGATGTCATCACCTAAAATGTGATTGGTTCTCATAGAGTGAATTTTTATTGTACATTTTCCTTAGGATGCCCATTTTAGACCTCAAAATTCCCCTAATGGAAAGGTATGTATCTACCACATCTCTTCTCAGAGATAAGCTACCATTGTCTGAGCTAGTTTATTTTCATTATGCATGTAAACAATTTTGAGTACTTTGTCATTGATGAATTGAAGTTGTATTTTCATTGTATCTATGTGTTTCTATTTATATCTATATTTCATTTCATTCATTAATAAATATGTATCAGACATAGAAATCAAGAAGCCAGCGAGGCAATATGATTGATATGCATGCAATTTGTTTTTTAGTCTTTTAGTTTTTTGTAAATTTTAATAAGAAGTCTCACAATGTAATGGGTTTTCAGTTATGGTGCCAATGGGCTAGTATCAAAGATGAAATAGGTTTATGGTTAGCAGGTATTTTCAACTATCCTAAAATAGAGCGATGTATTCCCTGTGTATTTGATACAAGAGGTGCATATTTAATCAAAATATCACTCATTTTTTCCTAAAAAATATCAATGCTAAGGTAGGCTTTTATAAGTAAAGTCTAATTAAGTAGTAATACTTTTTTTTGTAAGTAAACACCCATGGGGGAATTGGAATTGGTGACCTATCACATGGAGTGCCTTAACAATGCACTCTTCAGCATCAAACCAAAGCCGCATGGGAAGTAATAATTAGTATTATTAATAAAGAAAATATATTATATATCTTAATGAATAAATAAACCCTAAAACCTTAACGTATATATTAATAACAAAGTTTTAATATTTACTTGATACTATCTATATCGAAATAATATTAAAATATAAGCTATTTAATTGTTGATATTTAAACAATTAATATGATCATGAGGATGAATTTTACTGAGATGATAGCGAGAGAAGACGATAGGGTTTAAGGATCTAGACTATCTTGTTTAACCGTAGCCGCCTCACACCAGCTCCCAAATGCATGGAAGCATTACCCTGGTCTAGTGGCCTCTTCTCCCAAGCTACGATGATGGTTGAATGGAAGCATCACAACAGTGCTAATCAGTTATGGAAGCCTAGGAGATCCTGCATTCCCATCAGAGGAACCCTACCCCACTTTCATAGTTTACTATCACGAATCGGGAGTGATGGTTATAGAACTTCCGTGCGCACAACCTCTCAACGGAAATTCCATAGTTGCCACTTGCGTGAGAAGCTCCTGCTGCTGCAATTTGAACACCATTTATGAGCCCCATTTCCATCTCGAATGAAAGAAAATCAACGCTACTCTCGCAAGGGTTCTCCTGCTCGACTACCATAACCAGGAAGCTCCTGCTGATGCATTCCTATTCCATGCAGCTAGAGATTTGTCTCACATGAGTGAGATATGGTTCCCATTACACCATGAAGACACAAGGCCAGTGATCAACTGCAGGTCCGAGGCAAGGGATATCTTTAGTCATCGAAGTGCGCACAACAGGAACATGCTCGACTCTCTCCGGACAAGACTTGTTGTGAGAGGGAAGCTGCTAGCTCAAATCTACATCTGCGAGCGCCTCCCCACAGCCATCTCACCTCATATCTGTTTGGCTACACGATGGAAGATGATGGCTTAGACTTGCATCTGCGTGCACCCATTACCGCCGTCTCACCTCAAATGTATCATGTTGCGCTTGGTGGTCAAATCCTAGGTGCACCCCTGCCCTTGCTCGAGTCCACCTCTACAAGCAGTGGCACATCCCTAGAAAAGGAAGACTCAACCCTTTCCTTCCAAATCTAGATCTCACTTCTCAATGGAAAAACCCTCCTTAGTTGGGTTCGTTCTGTGGATCTAGTGAAGAGTTTAGTGCAGGCTCTCAAAATCAAGCTAAAGATCCCTGTTGGAATGTAGCAATTCATCTACCGAGGTAAACAGCTCGTGAACACTCTTCCTATCTCTTTCTATAATATTGAGAAAAATGCCACTCTAGTTTTTTCCCTTTGTCTGTGGGGAGGGACTACTAGGAAAACATCCTCTGCTCAAGATTTCTCTTACAAGGATGTCATCCATGCACAACATCCCAAGAAAGCTGCCCAACCCCTTGAAGCTCCCAAGCCTTTTTTAGTAGATAAAACGGAGAACATACTAGTGGTGGAAATCTCCCACCCAGCACTGGATGACCAGTTTCAATTATATACATAAAAGGCCATTATTTGCAGATTCAACGAATTATGGCAAAGATTAGTAGATCTGTATCAATGGGTCCATTCAACTTGGACCAATAACATCAAAATTTACTTCTGCTCAAAGGGTTTCTTCATAGTTCTATTCACTTTCGATGAGGATTATCAAAAAGCCTTAACAGGAGGACCTTGGTTTTGGGGAAACGTTGGGCTATTCCTCACACCATGGTTCCCAGACTTCGACCCCTCCACGACCATCATTACCAAGCTTCCTATTTGGGTCAAGCTACCAAATTTACCAGCTGCTCTATGGAATTTTTCTATCTTTCAAGGAATTGGTAACACCATAGGATGCTTTCTGGAAACAGATACCTCTCGGGGGGGAATTAGGGATATACACCTATGGTAGAATATGCACTGAAATAGACATCAATAAGGGCTTTATAGATCAAATCAATCTCAAATTGGGAGACTTCCATTGGACACAGACCTTGGACTACGAGAACACTGCTTTTCGATGTCGTCACTGTCGTCAAATAGGACACCTCCAGAATGCTTGCTCCTCATTCCTTGCCCAAAAGAAGGGGAGCAACCGTAAATCAAACTCCAAAAGCTTGAAACCATGTGTACTGCCTCCCATGGATGACATCGACTCCTTCAGCTCAGATGAGGAAGAGATCGAAGCAGATGTGGAGGTTGCAAAGTAGGAGAAGGACATGACCCCGACAGACCCTGAAGTGCCCACTGGTCCCTCGAGTGCTCAGAAAATGTCTCATGAAACCTCCTCCTCGGATTCAGAAAAGGAGGTTACTCCTTTAGACATCAACAAGCTCCAAGTAATACTAGCCCAACTGCCCCAGGATGGCTGGGTCAGAGTCTCATAAAATAAAGGAAAGAAAAGTTGTACAGAGGGTTCTACTCAGTCTGGGTAGAATCCAGTGTCTATCTTTTAGCTCCCTTGCTTATCATCTTGAATCTCTTGCTTCTCTTTTGGCTACTTAATGAGACCGATGTTGAATATTCTTCATTTTTTGTTCCTTGCTATCTAGCCTCTACTGATTATAATACATCTTGTACCATATTCTTTTCTAATAGAAATAGTCTAATTTACCAAAAAAAAATGTTTATATTAATATTAATATATATTATATTTAAATTGACATCTTCACGCCAACTCTCATCATCATCTTGCTCAAAATTTTGGTATTCTAAACACCCTAACCACTTGTGCACTAAGGATCTCTTATGTGAGTCACTTGGAGGATTGGAAGACCCATCTCTTAATGTTTTTTGAAAATAATAGCTATATAATAAGCACCAAGTTATTAGGGATTTCCTGAAAGCTAGTAAATACCCTAGAATAAAGAATAACACTATCAATCATGTTAACAATGTTCAACCCCCCTACATCTAAGGAGCCACTAAAAATAATGTAGACATTCTTAGAAAGAACAATGCGCCAGCTACCTTCAAACATCTTAATACAATTCATAGCTCCCTTAGATTAGTCAAAGACTTCGTGGACCCTATAAAAATGAAATATGTTTACCGAATCTTGTGGTAATGTGAGTTGCCTTATGTGGATGAAATGGGACACTCCATTACAAAAATAATTTAGGTGCACACAATAGATATCCAACAAAATCTATCATTCTCTTCAAATTAAGTTGAACACTTCAAGAAGACTAGACACTACATCTACATTGAGGAGTCCAAGGTCATTGCCAAGATTGATCATACCATCATAATAATTTTAGAGAAACTAAAAGAATTAAGAAAAATACTAACTATATAAACAAAAATGATGATTAGAAATTACGCAAAAACTAAATTCTTGCCCTTACTTCCCAATTCTCTTCTTCCTCATGTTTGATTCCCCATTTCTTCGTTTTTTTTTTTGCCTTATTTTCATGATCAATCCATTTCATTTATATGATAATTTTTATTTTTACGACCATGTCTTAATCTTCCCTTATTTCTTTATTTATTATAATATACCTGTAAACATATATCTATATATAGATATTATATTAACACGTGTATGTTATAGGTATTAGATTGATTATTATTGCATATTTCATTATTTACTATTTTTACCTTTACATATTATTTTCTCACCTCACCTACTATTATTTCACCTTTGTTGATAAATTTAAATATAATATATCTTAATATTAAGATTATGTAGATTATATTTTTATAATGTTTAGACATACATATTACCAAGTAAACATAAGAGATTGGTTATTAATATATACATTAAGGTTTTAGAGTTTATTTATTCATAAAAATATATATTATATTTTCTTTATTAATAATATTAATTATTATTATTTAACTATGCTTTTTAAATAGGAATTTCTCTTAACATTAATAATAATATCAATAGTTTTGTTATATTTTGAAATAATTAAGAATTTTATTATTAATAATATTTTATTATTTTTTATAGGTCTTGGATAGATGGTGATCAAGTGTTATATTAAGTCACTCCTTGAAGTGAAGTCATCGGTTCAATTCCCCACCATGATCAGGTGATATATTGGAGATGATGAAGATGTATTCCTACTAAAATTATAAAAAAAACATATTACAATTAATAATAATATTATTATTTTTCTAATATATTTGGCTTATTGTTATTATGATATTTGAATATTGACTAGTATTTTAATTATTTCTATCAATAAAAAAATATACAACATGTTATTATTTTTGGGAGTTAATAATTTCCTCTTGACTTTTTCTATCATTTGATTGTGGTGTTTGACCCATTTTAGTTTTTCTTTTGAATTCATTGGTGTTTTCCACTTTCTGTTGCATCTCTACCCTACTCAATACCTTAGACTTGATTATATTTCTCATCATGGTCCTGATGATGAACCACACTAGATGGTTAGAAACTTTGACACAAATTGTTCAATGTGATTAATCCATAAGAACTTAACCAAAGGCCCATTATTGTTAGTGAAACCATCCTAACATCCCTCAAGAATATTTTGTTCAATGTGATAGATCCAGGACTTCATAAAATACCCATTATTGTTAGTGAAAACATCCTAATATTTGTAACACTCTCCTCGCACATTTACCAAAGCTAACTCGTCCACTGGGTTAAACATGTGACGAGAGGCTACTATGATGTGATTCAAACTCCTAGGTCACCTTAAGGAAGTGGAACCAACATAACACAACCAAACTGACCTTCCACACATGCTACAGAACCCTCAGGAGCCAACAAACCCTTCTAGGTTATCAACCACTCAGACAACTCATCATTTGACTGATCTTGACCCTTAGCCTCTCCCATGACAAGCCCTGTAAGTGACTAAGGCCTTCCAGTCACTCCCACAGAAAGGCATGCCAATACTGTGGACTTTTTTAGCTATTTTTGTGCTAGCAACCCGAGATTCTGTGCCACTTTTTAAGGGCCAAGACTCAATTCACTGTCCAAAAATTCATGAAACTCATAGAAGTGATAAATTACATGGAAACAAAGGTAATAATGCAAACATTGATGCATGTAATTGATCTGACCCCTACTAGTCATGACAGACATTTTGTCAAACATGTCACAAAATGTAATCTATAGGTCCAAACAATAGATCTGAGCATAGGGATCTCATACTTATCTCAGATTCGTTAAGAATAGTTGATGTCCTATCACAATAGCTGCATAATCATATATTCATTGTTCTTTTATTTCTTAGTCAAAACATGATAAGATCAATACATCAAGTCTGTCATAAAACATAATCATAGCCACCATATAAACAATAGAAATATCAAGGATATAACAACCATAACATCCACATATGAACCATTAAATTTACACATAAAATACTAAGGATAAGTAGTTCTACTGATGAATGAATATGCCAACCATGTTTGGGACTTCCACGAACCATCCGACCATAGATTGGCTAAAAAAAATCTTTCTTTCAGCCAATCTCCCCTGTCTCATATTCCAAGCATTAATGTGGGACACAAAAAAAAGCCAACCAGGGCTTCTAGAGGCCAAACCACCTCAACCCTCGTCAATGTAACCAGTCTTTACCACAATCCCAAATGGATCACTCAGCCCTAAACAAGCATGGATGCCACCGGATTTCTCCACCTACACTTTGAGGAATTTTCTTGTCTACTAGTATCTAGGCTTTACCATACAATTTTAGCTCATGGAGTGTAACTCAATTGTTAAATCACCTTTTTATGAACTATTATGTAAAAACAAGGTAATCAAAGTTCAAATCCTCGTGAGTTAGGTCAACCAAAAAATAATATTTTTTTATCTATTTATTAATTATATTTTTAGAATCTAATATGTATATTATAATTGTCTTGAAATCCTATTATCTTAAATTTATTACTTTTATGTAATTTTCACTATAATTTTCAAATAAATATACCTTAAATTAAACACTAAAAAAGTATTTAAAAATATTCTAACTTTTCAAAAGGTTATATTTTAACTTTTTAATTAATTAAAAAATAAATATAATTAGCATATTCTAATTTTATATTTTTTATCTATTTATTAATTATATTTTTAAAATGTAGTATGTATATTGTAATTTCCTTGAAATCATATTCTCTTTAATTTATTATTTTTATTTAATTTTTACTATAATTTTCAAATAAATATATTTTAAATTAAATGCTTAAAAAGTATTTAAAAATATTCTAACTTTTCAAAAACGTTATATTTTAATATTTTAACTAATTAAAAAAAATATAATTCGCATATTCTAATTTATATTTAATTAAAAAGTAAATGGAAAATATTATATAACAGAAATAAATTGATATGATTAAATTTCATCTTATTTGAATATCTATTTTCAAAAATATAAAATATAATTGTCCCCTATCCACTCATGGTATCTTTGTGCAAACTTCCCAAATGAAACGATCAACAAGTTTTATCTAATCATATCAACAAAGATCAAAGGGACAAAAGAGGAAAAAATGTCCGAAAAATCTTTCAAAGAAAATTTTTTGTTTTCTTCAGATTCAGCTACCCCTACAAACGAAGAGCCCAAAAAATTGTTTCCTTTACATAAGATAACATGAATGGTAAGTGAAATAATAAACTCAGTAGAGGCGCAAGATAGTAGTAGCCTGCAAGTTGTTAGACTTAGGGTTCATTGTTAGGGTCAATGTTGTAGGTGTTAGATAACATTGTCTTAAAATGATATGTTTTTCTCTTAATTGTTAACTCTCTTAAATGGGTTTCATCTTAATTCTCATTATTTTAAGTGGCCATTGTCTTAAATATAAAGTTGTCTTAAAATAATTTTGTCTCAAACTATTTTTGTCTTAAATATAATGTTTTGTCTTAAAATATTTTTGCCTTCAACTTTTACATGAATACAAAGTTTTGTTTTAAAATATTTTTTGTCTCAAACTTTTTTTGTTTTAAATATAAATTTTTGTCTTAAAATATTTTTGTCTCAAACTGTTTTTGTCTTAAATTTTATATTTAAGAGAATTAAATAAATATTAAATTTTAATATAAAATAACTAAATTAAAGAGTCACATTTAGGAAAAAAGATTTATTTTGTCTTAAAAAATGTCTTAAAAGTGCCCTTCATGTAGTAGTGAGAGGGATATTTCCATCCTTAAAATATTTTCACTTGCTGTTTTACCTCGATTGGAAAGCTTACCAGTGGTAGAAGAGGAAGTCATGCATTCACTTCCAGTTTTTACTATAATGTTATGTCCTTGTCTAGAAATATTACCAAAAAATTATTTAAATTTAAAAACAATTCATATAATCCAAATTTACACTGATTTAATATTTATGGGAAATCTAGATAATTACCTGGAAAATTGTAAGATTCTCAATATAAAATGAGAGAAGATTGACACAATATGCACATCCAAATCCAAACACAACTAAGGTGCCTTATTTAACTGAGTAGATAAACACAAAATATATAGGCAGTGCTAAGCTTAAATTCAATATATATTCCCATATACTAAATGCACACCATACCAATGTGATGGAGGGTTTATTATTAATGAAAGTGCACCATTCATTATCAATACCAATATAAGGATAACTTATTACCAAATTGCTAACCCCATTGAATAATTATAACCTACACCCAATGGTCAACACCGATGGCCTGAGTACTTATTGTTGATCTGTGATTTATCTCGTGCCTGCAATTGATGATACTACGCCTTAGTTCTCGAGACAATATCGACATCCCTTGATTATGCCAGTACCTTTCCTACTGTGAGGACACGTACCAATCCTGGGATCGATACTCCCTATCTATTATGTCGCTTTTCTCCTTCACGAATTCATAGTTTAGACTACGGCCTCCTATGTTCCCCTAACAATTGTTGTTGACGACGCTTCTCATAACTCAGCTCGATGGGAGACCCTATGCTGCAATCATTGGATCTGGTTAGCCATGAGCCCATCTCGGTCCACAGTTAATGGTTGAATCCTAATTTCCACCCAACTGCCCACCGTTAATGGCTCAATCCTACACACACTTGATTATTATTCTCACATCCCACTGTGATTCACAGATGCACCCACCAATAGCTCAGAGCTCTTGGTTTTTTACTCGAATGGCCCACCTAGTCATTGCACTTGCAAGACTCATTCCAACACTCAAGGTACTGGGCCTCACAACCTCCGATGTGCTCCAGATGTCAGATTTAACATGATTACAACAATGTAGTCCCCTGATAAGAACAACTGCACTGAAATGAACCCTGGAGACTGTCGATCAGAAAACAATTTACAAAAAAAAGAGATTGCCGAGCTAGGGTGATAATAAATACCGCCGAAATTAGGTTTCCGACTACCGTGAGATTGAATTCCATCGAGGATAGGTTGAGGATTTCACCTGAAGCCCTTGCTTGAAAAATCACCTAAGCTCTCAATCGAAATGCCAAGAGAGAAGATTCAAAATTCCATGCCTACTCTCATTCCTTCTCCGTCCATTTTAAATCTCAAATGCTCGAAGAAAAACATGGTAAATTACCTTGGTTGAGAGTTTCCTGGGGCCAAAAATATGTGCTCTATGCCACTTATCTATTTATTATTATTATCTATTTTTATTTTTTTTAAACGCGGTCGAATTGGGTCAATTAGTTGGGAATATTACAATTCCCCCTGCTAGAATTTACTTTCCCTCAAGTAATTTGAATGTTGGATGCTGCAATATGTGTTCTCCTTCCCAGGTGGCGTCTTTGACATGAAAATATTTTCAACGTACCAAATATTCACGGATGATCATGACCAAAAACTTCTTTTCTCAAACCCCCAACACCTCCTTTGGAACTAGTTGAAGATGTCCCTCCTCATTTAATGGGGTTAAATGAGGTGATGATTTGACTTTCTCCCCTATCGCCTTCTTTAAGAAAGAAACATGAAATATGTTATGAATTCTGCTCTCTGCTGGAAGCTCCAATTCATATACCACTTCTCTTATTTTATGAATAACTTTATAGGGCCCATAGAACCATGGATTTAACTTTTATGATCCTTTCTACTTCAAGGTAGACTCTCTGTATTGTTGTAGTCGGAGATAAACTACATCTCCCACTTCAAAACTCCTTTCTATCCTTTGTCGATTCACATATAACTATTGTCGATTATGAGCTATCTGTAGGTTATCTTTGAGTGCCCAAAGAATTTCCTAGCATCCTTGGATCCAATCCTTTGGTAATGGTGCCCTACTATCTTCAAATGTTGTGTCTGTGAAAGATAATGCCTCATATCCATATAAGGATCAGAAAGGTGACATCCCTATGAGCATGTGATAAGTGGTGTTATAGCAATATTCTCATAAATATAACCACTTGGTCCATGCTCTTTATTACCTATGACATAGTTTCATAAGTAGCCCTCCACCTACTTATTTACTAATTCTTTCTATCTTGCCCTGTGACATAGTTTCGTAAGTAACCTTCCACCCACTTATTAACTGCTTCTATTTGTCCATATGTATTCGGGTGGTAACTTGTACTAGGAGTGAATTTTTTTCCTGCTAACCTGAATAAATCTTGCAAAAATGATCTTATGAACGTTCTATCATGCTCACTAAAAATGGTTTTGGGAAAACCATGTAGACAAAATACTCCTTCGAAAAATATTTCTGCTCTCTGAGATGTAGAGCTTCTGGAGGAAATCACAAAGAAGTGGGCATATTTGGTTAGAAAATCTACCACCACGAAGATAAAATATTGATATTGGGATGAGGGTATCCCTATAATGAAATCCATGGGGAAACTCTCCATTTTTTTTCCGAAATGGGAAGCAGTTTTAACAAAACTATCAGGTGTTTATGTTCAGCCTTATTGCTCTGACAGGTACCACATTCCTGGACATATTCTATAATTTCTCTCTTGAGTTCCTTCAAAGTGAACCTCTCCCTAATGGTCATGTAAGTCATTAGAAATCTCAAATTTCCTGATAGAGGGGGGTCTTGGGAGGCTTGTATGATATTTATCTTCAATTGGGACTCTGGTACTAGATAGATTCAGTCCTTATAATAGATAATGTCATTGACAACTCTATATCGGTTGTCTGATGATTGCCCATCAAGAATCTCATAGAATAATCGGTTCTATGAATATTCCACCAAAATATGGGTCTTCGAGTCTTCCACAATGTCTATGAGGAAGAAAGTAGTTGGTCTCATGGAAAAGGCATTTACAACTACATTGTTTTTCACTTTGACGTATTCGATCTCGAAGTCTTAGGCTTGAATCATGCTAACCCATTTTTCCTGCTTCTCGTTCAATCCCTTTTGATCCAGGAAGTACCTGAGGCTATTATGATTAGTTTTGACCTTGAATCTATTTCCCACTAGATATGGTTGAACTTGTCCAGTGCATGCATAATTGTGAGCATTTATTTATCATAAATGGAAGAAGAGCACTCATAATATTGGATATTACTACTCTAAAAATTAATGGGATGATGATTATGTGTTAAAAAATCCCCAATTCTTTCCCCAAAAGAATCGCACTCTAATACGAATGGTTGTGAGAAGTCTGGCAAGTCTAGAACTGGTCATGAACTCATCACTTCCTTCATCTTCTCAAATGTTTCGTGTGTTGTATTTGTCCATACAAAGGCTCCCCTTTTTGTCAAGTCAGTAAGAGGTGATTCCAACTGTGAATATATTTTAACAAATCTTCTATAATAAGTACAAATACCCAATAATCTCCTTAATTCTATCACATTTTTGGGAGTGGGCCAATTGAGGAAGGCTTCAATATTCTCCTGGTGCACTTTGACGCCTTGGCCTCTAATTATGTGACCCATATAGAACATTTCTATCATGCCAAAATCTCATTTGGAGGCTTTGGCATAGAATTGTTGTACCTCTAGTATTCCAAAAACCTTGTCCAAGTGTTGTACATGCTCCTCCCATGTTTGATTTTAATTCAAGATGTCATTGAAGAATACAAACATAAATTTGTGTAGCTTCTTGTTAAACACATGGTTCATACATGAAAAAAATGTCACATGTGCGTTGGTCAATCTAAAAGGAATCACTAGGAATTCATAGTGTCCATAGTGGCATCTAAAATTTGTCTTTGGAATGTCCTGATATCGAACTTTGATGTAGTGATAACCTGAGTGAAGGTCAATCTTTGAGCAGTACATGGCCCCCTTCATCTCATCCATCATCTCGTCGATCTTGGGTATAAGATATCAATTTTTTATGGTCTTTTTCTTTAGTTCTCGATATTCTATACACATCCTTAGGGACCCATCCTTCTTCTTTACCAAAACCACGGATGAAGCAAAAGCGATTGAGCTTGGTCAAATGTGTCCTAAATCAAACAACTCCCAATTACCTTCTCTATCTCATCCTTATATGCTTTGGGATGCTAGTAAGGGGTGGCGATGACAACTTGGAACCCTTTCTCTAGTTCAATGATGTGCTCAAATCCCATATCTGGTGGTTGTCCTAGTGGTATATCTCCAAAAACCTTTCAGTGATTTTGCAGTAATGCCATGATGTCAGGGGGATACTCCTTTTTTTGTTCTACTTGTTTCTTCTCAATGGTTCAACACTCCACATCCCATATAATATCCCCATGTCAAAGATTGTCCTTCATCCTATTGGATGTCACAATATTGGATAGGTATATATGAATTCCTCTTAACATCACATTCTTACCATCTAGACCTGTAAATGAAAACTCTAGGTCTTGATAGTTCACTGTATGAGTCCCAATTGAATATAACCATTCAACCCCTGATACTACATTGGAGTCTTGACAATCCACAACAAATAAGTTATCTGTAACTATGTAGTTCCCCATTTTTAGACTCATATTGGGGACTATTTTAGTGCATGGCATGTGGTTCTTGTCCTTCTCTCTAGGAATCAAAATTGTAAATCCTCCAAATTCTTTAGTTGTCAATCCTCTTCTAGCTACAAATTCTGCATCAATGAATTTGTGGGAGGACCCACCATCAATAAACATAGTCACATTTTGTCCTTGTATGGTGCCCCTCACCCGAAGAGTGTGGTATCTTGGGACCCATGTAAGAGAAGCAATAATTCCCTCCCGGGTTTCGTCCTTTATTGCCCCCATATCTTGTGATTATCCCTAATCTGGCTCTGGCTTCTCTTCTTAGTCTTTTCTCTCAAAAAATAATTCAATATAGTGGGCCTTTTCCTTAGTACACTGATTCCCTGGAGCCCAAGGTTCTTTACACGAGAAGCATAGCCTTCTTCTCCTGATATTTTTCTTGGTTTCATCGTCCAACTTGTTCTTCCCTGACGACTCCCTTTGTTTCTTCTTGAATTCTTTTTCCTTTTTTTGAATAGTTGGTTTGGGTAGGAATCTAGCCTTGGGTATCGAATCTTGCATATCCCTTGCTATGATAATTGTGTGTTGCAAGGTCATGGGTTGGTAGTCTCTGAGCCAAACACGCAAGGGTTATGACAAACCTTCTATGAACAACATCACCATTTGATCCATTGAGAGGTCGGTGACCATTACTACAAGCCTTTGAAATTCCAGAATATAAGATTCAACACTTCATGTTTGGCGGAGTTGGGTTAGCTCCCTGAAGTACAACTCAGGGTCCTTCCTGTCAAATATCTCTATCAATATCTATGTGAATTTTGTATAAGAGATTATTTTTGCATGTCCCAGACTGACCATCCCATGTTTCCATCATTCGTGTGCTTCTCTATCAAGAAGAAGTGTGGCATACTAAATGGAATGCCTCTCATGCATGGGATTGAGCTAGGAATATGTATCCAAATCTTGCACCCATGATCTCACAAAACACTTTGTTGATCCATCAAAGTAAGGAATAGTTACTTTCCCCACAACCTTTTGCAGATCTAGGTTTTACTGAGGGCCCCCATATAATGTTTCATTCCTTTGTTGTTTTCTCCTCATGAAGTAATATTCATTGATGGTTAAGGTTGCTTTCATGTTGGGGAGAAACACATGATATTCCTTCATCCAACTTGTAATTGTCTCCACAATTGGTGAAGGAGAGTCTTGTTATCTGGAGGAATCATCTAAAAATGGAGGCATAGTTGGTATGTTGAAAGGGTTGCTCCTACTGTTGGCATGTTCATGTGATGGACCATCCCTGCCTGAATGAGAGCCACCTTCCCCGTTATTTTTTTGCAATTTAGGTTACCCAATCTGCAATTTGAGAAGTTTTAAAATTGTGTCTTGAGTAGTGACGATCTTTTGTAATGCATCTTAAAGCTTTGTACTTTCGTGATCACCCATTGGTTTGTCTAACTCTTCCAACTCTCCCTGGTCCTTAGTGTTGATCTCTTTATTTTTCCCTCCTTGACTTCTAGCCTTTCTCCATTTCCAATTGATAGCCAAGATTGTTGGTCTGATACCACTTTAAGATTCTCAATATAAAGTAAGAGAATATTGTCACTATACACACATCTCACTCCAAACACGACTAAGGTGCCTTATTCAATTGAGTAGATAAAACCAATATGTATAGGAAGTGCTCAGCTTAAATTCAATATATATATTCCCATATATTCAATGCATGCCATACCAATGTGATGGATAGTTTAATATTTGTTGAAATGTTAAAGTCCCTGCTAGCCTTTGAGCAGGAAGAAAATAGTACAGAGGCAGCGCAACAGAGTATGTGTAAAGCAACACGTAGTTAAAGAAGGATCGAAGAACCGTAGGAATGAAATTAATTGTTATGGGCCACAGCCACAGAGTGCAGAGGAGAAAGTGATTATGGTGATGGGCAGAGCTGTTTTACATAGGAACAAAGATTTTCCCGTAGATCTGAACTACGGAGGAGTAGAATTCATTAAAAACAATCGTTTCGGGCTTTTAAGCCCTCAACAACCAAAATGAAGGAAATATTGTTTAAAACAGGCAGAAGTCCTTTTTAATTTTGAATGGCGGGACAAGTGGTCCCCACCACTTATATGCCAATCAAAATCGCAAGTTTTATAAGCAGTGTCTTGTTGATGTGAAGATTTGTGATGTGATCCAATCGCAATCGCAAATAGCAATACATATATGTTTTATAACCAAATGTCTTGTAGATTTGGTAGTGTTCCGCAAGAGAAACGGTTGTATATAATACAACCAAACCTTATATATAAATCGCCCTCCACCACAGCCAAGGCCCGTGGGTCCACAAGACCACGCGGCAACATAATATATAATCGAAAGTATTGAATCGGGGAAGTTTTGTTTGTGCCCCCGATTGCACTCTGAAATGGTGGACCCGATCTTTTAAATGACACAGTTTATTGTTGCCATCGCATCCGATTTTGATCGAAAATCGCAACTGTTTTATGTTGGGCCTCATTGCACATGTTATGAGCCCGGACCCGATCCAGGTTATACAACGGATTTATATAATGGCCATCATGTCCATTGTGTAATCGCAATCGGAAGACTGTGTGGATCGCTTTGTTTTGTTGATAGTCGCGGACTGGATGGGTTTATAGATTAGGATTAAGTCACGCGTTCAAAGCACTATGGTAGTGGGCCCCGACAGTTTTAAATAGTTTTTTTTTTGTTAAGTTTTAATGTTTTATATATATATGTTTTATGTAATGTTTTAATATGCGCGACATATAAAACAAAAAGGCCCGCGAGCCTGTTGCATATCATTATGTTGTTATTTGGTTTTGTTTTTCGCACAACAACGCGAAAATGAAATACACAACAGTGTTGGTTTTATGAGACAAAGAGTGTTTTTTGATAGAACAGAGAGTAGTTTCGTGCACTACGTTTGAAGCAGTCACCAGTTATGTTATCCCTCTGTGTTAAGAGGAAGATTTGTAATAGTTTTTAAAAGAAATAGAAAGCTTGTTTTACAGTTTTGGAAAACTCTGTCTCCTGTCAAGAAGTTTTAATTTCTCTGTGTTTTGAAGAGGGGAGTTTACTCTCTCATTTCATTGTTTTGGACTACTGAGTACACCACACGGAGTAGAACTAAGTGCTTCATCAAGCACGACTACACCAAGTGAATGTGGAACAAAATTCAGAAGTATTAGAGAAATCTATGAGCAAGGAGCAGAAAATGAAGGTATGAATTCCATATTTGCTTTTTATTGTCAAGTTGATGATCCTATTCATTTTGAAGATGCTATTAAAGATAGAAAATGGATAGCAGCTATGGATGATGAAATCAATGCAATAGAGAAGAAAAAAAACATGGGAGTTGGTTGATCTCCCAGAAGGTAAAGAAGTCATTGGAGTTAAATGGGTCTATAAGACCAAAAGCAATGTTGAAGGAAAAATAGAAAGACACAAGGCCAGACTTGTTGTCAAGGGATATAAGCAGAAGCATGGGATTGATTATGAAGAAACTTTTGCACCAGTTGCAAGAATGGAGACAGTAAGAGCAGTGATGTCCATAGCAGCACAAAACAAATGGAAAGTATACCAGATGGATGTAAAATCTGCATTTTTAAATGGTGTGTTAATGGAAGAGGCATATGTGGAACAACCTCTAGGCTATGAGAAGATAGGTCAAGAGAATAAGGTCTGCAAATTGAAGAAAGCTCTTTATGGGCTGAAGCAAGCACCAAGAGCATGGTACAGTAGGATAGAATCCTATCTACTGGAAAATGGATTTGAAAAGTGTGAGGGAGAACCCACCCTCTACATCAAAGAAAAGGATGGTAAAATTCTCATTGTTGTTTTATATGTTCATAATTTAATATTTACAGGTAATGATGATTACCTTATTGAAAATTTTAAAATAGTCATGAAAGATGAATTTGAAATGACTGACATGGGTTTGTTAAGATACTTCTTAGGAATAGAAGTAGAACAAAATGAAAAAGGAACTTTTATTTCTCAAGAAAAGTATGTAAATCAAATTTTAGAAAGATTTAATATCCAGGAGTGGAAAGCTACAATTACTCTCATAGTAATGGGATTGAAGTTGAGTAAGGATGACATCAGCAAGGATTTTGATCCAAGTTTGTATAAAAGCATAGTTGGCAGGCTCATGTATTTGACTGCAACTAGGCTGGATATTATGCATGCTGTTAGTTTAATTTCCAGATTTATGGAGAAGCCAAAAGAAGCACATTGGCAAGCAGCAAAGAGAATTCTGAGGTATGTGAAAGGAACTAAAAGATTTGGTATTTTATATACTACTTTAAAAAATTCAGAATTAGTTGGATACACTGACAGTGATTGGGCTGGAAGTGTAGATGATCGAAAGAGCACTTCCGGTTATGTTTTTCATATGGGTTCAGGAGCCATCTCATGAGCTTCTAAGAAACAACCTGTTGTAGCATTATCTACAGCAGAGGCAGAATATGTGGCAGCTACAGCAGCAGCGTGTCAAGCAATTTGGATGAGAAGAATTTTGAGAATTTTATGCCAAGAACAGGTAAAAGGGACAGTGATTTATTGTGACAATAGCTCATCTATTGCATTGTCAAAGAATTCTGTGTTTCATAAAAGAAAAAAACACATAGATACAAAATTTCATTATATCAGAGAATTGGTAAACAATGGAGAAATTGTTTTACAACATTGTAAAATAGAGGAGCAATATGCAGATATTTTAACAAAGCCATTGGGGCAGAAGACCTTTGAATTTTTAAGAAAATGCTTGGGTATGATTGATAGCCCAGCAGCTGACTTTAAGGGGGAGTGTTGAAATATTAAAGTCCCTGCTAGCCTTTGAGCAGGAAGAAAATAGTACAGAGGCAGCGCAGCAGAGTATGTGTACAAAAACACGCAGTTAAAGAAGGATGGAAGAACCGTAGGAATGAAATTAATTGTTATGGGTCGCAGCCACAGAGTGTAGAGGAGAAAGTGATTATGGTGATGGGCAGAGCCATTTTACAGAGGAACGAAGATTTTCCCATAGATCTGAACTACGGAGGAGAAAAATTCATTAAAAACATTCGTTTAGGGCTTTTAAGCCCTCAACAACCAAAATGAAGGAAATATTGTTTAAAACAGGCGGAAGTCCTTTTTAATTTTGAATGGCGGGACAAGTGGTCCCCACCACTTATATGCCAATCGGAATCGCAAGTTTTATAAGCAGTGTCTTGTTGATGTGAATATTTGCGATGCGATCCAATCACAATCACAAATCGCAATACATATATGTTTTATAACCAAATGTATTGTAGATGTGCTAGTGTTCTGCAAGCGGAACGGTTGTATATAATACAACCAAACCTTATATATAAATCGCCCTCCACCACAGCCAAGGCCCATGGGTCCACAAGACCATGCAGCAACATAATATATAATCGCAAGTATTGAATCGGGGAAGTTTTGTTTGTGCCCCCGATTGCACTTTGAAATGGTGGACCCGATATTTTAAATGACATAGTTTATTGTTGCCATCGCATCCGGTTTTGATCAGAAATCGCAATTGTTTTATGTTAGGCCCGATCGCACATGTTATGAGCCCGGACTCGATCCAGGTTATACAGCAGATTTATATAATGGCCATCACGTCCGTTGTGTAATCGCAATCGGAAGATTGTGTGGATCACTTTGTTTTGTTGATAGCCGCGGACCCGATGGGTTTATAGATTAGGATTAAGTTGTGCGTTCAAAGCACTATGGTAGTGGGCCCTGACAGTTTTAAATAGTTTTTTTTGTTAAGTTTTAATGTTTTATATATATATGTTTTATTTAATGTTTTAATATGCATGGCATATAAAACAAAAAGGCCCACGAGCCTGTTGCATATCATTATGTTGTTATTTGGTTTTGTTTTTCGCACAGCAGTGCGAAAATGAAATACACATCAGTGTTGGTTTTATGAGACAGAGAGTGTTTTTTGATAGAACATAAAGTAGTTTCGTGCCCTGCGTTTGAAGCAGTCACCAATTATGTTATCCCTTTGTGTTAAGAGGAAGATTTGTAACAGTTTTTAAAAGAAATAGAGAGCTTGTTTTATAGTTTTGGAAAACTCTGTCTCCTGTCAAGAAGTTTTAATTTCTTTGTGTTTTGAAGAGGGGAGTTTAATCTCTCCTTTCATTGTTCTGGAATTTTCAATATTCCAACAATATTAATCAAAGTGCACCATTCATTATGAATACCAATACAAGGAGAGCTTATAATCAAATTGCTAACCCCATTGAATATTTATAACCCGTGTTCAATGGTCAACACCGATGACCCGAGTACTTACTTCTGATCTGTGATTTATCTCGTGCATGTGATTGATGCTACTATGGCTACATTCTTGAGACAATATCAATGCCCCGTGATTACGTCAACACCTTGCCGACTTTGAGAACACGTACCAACTCTGGGATCGATACTCCCTATATTTTATGTGACGTTTCTCCTTCACGATTTCACAGTTTGAGACCATGCCCTCCTATGTGCCCTTGGTGATGGTTGTTGATGATTCTTCTCATACCTCAGCTCGATGGGAGACCCTATGCTACAGTCGTTGGCTCTAGTCAACCATGATCTCGTCTCGGTCCATAGTTAATGGCCGACTCCCAATTTCCACACCGCTTCCCACTCTTGATGGTCTGATCCTACGTGCACTTGATTACTATTTCCATGACCCACTACAATTCACAGATGCACCCATCGATAGCTCACAGATCCTAGTTGTTTATAGGAACAAATCACCCAATCATTGCATCTACAAGAATCGTTCCAACACTCAATGTGTCAGACCTCACAACCACTAATGTGCTCCAGATGTCGGCCTTCACATGATAACAACAATTTAGTCCCTTCACAAAAAGTACTGAGCCAGAATGAACCCTGGAGACTATCGATCATAAAACACTTTACAGAAAACAGAAATAAATTGACCAACTAAGGCGATAATCAATACCACCGAAACTGGGTTGCTGATTAGAGTGAGATTGAATCCCACAGAAGAAAGGCTGAGAATCTCACCTAAAACCCTTGCTTGAAAAATCACCTGAGCTCTCAATCAAAATGCCAAAAAAGACTTTCCCACTCTCTTTCCTCCTCTATCCCTTTTAAATCTCAATTGCATGAAAAAAACCACGGAAAATTACCTTGGTTGAGAGTTACCTAGGACCAAAACTATGTGCCCTACGACACTTATTTATTTAATATTATTAGTTTTTTTTTTTTTTTTAACTCAGTCCAACCGGGTCAATTAGTTAGGGATATTAAAAAATAAAATAAAGACGGTGACAAAGTCTGTTGGCAACGTCCAAAAAGTTATGGAAACTCTAGAAAATTTCGGGAGGAGTTTTACGGGAACTAATTTGTATAGTCCGAGTACTTGGGGAAAATAAGAATTCAAATTCTTTGTAGATAGGGACATGAATTGAATATACATTTCGTAAATTGTAATATTATCAAAGTGCTTGAGTTGTATTCTTTAAATTTTAATGAAAATGATATGTTGTTTTATACAATGCTATTATTGGACTTCATTAATAGAAAATTTTATGGAAACTCTGGCAATTTTGGGGAATGTTTTATGGAAGCAATATGTATCACATGGAAATTAAGAGTTCTTATATTCTCTGTAGTGATATATTTTGAACATATATTTTTGTAAATTGCAATGTTATCACAAAGTTTGAGTTGTATTATTTAAATTTTAATAGAAAAAATATATTGTTTTATATAATGTTAATATTGAATTTAATGAAAAATTTGTAAAAATTAGTAATTATATAGATATAAGCTTATTTTGAAATAAGACATGTTTAAATTATGTATTAATTATTTTAGTAATAATAATAATTATTATTATTATTTAAAATAAAGTTATAATTTAGTTATCTTTTAAAAAAAATTAATTTTAGCAATATAAGATATATTATAAGATAAATATTTAGATTAGAAAAAATGAAATATTTTTCTCTGTTCTAATGCATATTTTTAAAATATTAATATTTATGAATAACAACTAGTTCTTGAATTTAACCCAACTTAACCCTGTGTCAGCAACCACTTGACTTAACCCACTGCGGTGCACTGCACATGTGTTTGTTTATGTTGTATGAAGTATCGTTTTTTTTATTCAAAAGCTCAATCCAAAGTTTCTCACCATTTTTCTTTTCTGAAATAACAAAAACGTACATGAATTACTAACGTGACATGTATTTTATTACATAAATCCATAACTAGCAATTGCACCATATGTTGCAAAGGAAACGCTGTAAAGCAGTAACATAGGAAATAGTAATATAGAGAAAAGAACCATAATGCCAGACAATTCTGGAAGTTTTCTGGGTTATTTCTAGGGCCTGAAAATGGAAATATTTTCTGTTGTTTTAAAGATGACAAAAATTGGAGAAAAGGAAAAATTAAATTGAAATAAAAAATGGAAAAAATCATTAGAATGTTTACCACAAAGCATGGTCACAGTTTTTGTACCACTATGCATGCACCATAATTTGGGGCAGTGTGCCCTAGTGTGAAGAAGTGTGTGCCCTGGTGTGAAGAAGTCAAGTCATTTGCAATTACAGACAACTTCACAAATAAGGCTAACCATCTCATTAATCAATTAGTCGAAGTTTTCTGGGTTATTTCCAGGGCCTGAAAACGGAAATATTTTCTGTTGTTTTAAAGATGACAAGAATTGGAGAAAAGGAAAAATTAAATTGAAATAAAAATGGAAAAAATCATTAGAATGTTTACCACAAAGCATGGTCACAGTTTTTGTACCACTATGCATGCAACAGAAATCAGAGGTATTCCACATCCAACAATGTCTAATGCTGTACTGCTCATTGGTTATTGTTTGCCGATCTAGATAGTTTTGTGCTAATCTTATCCATTTCTGTCATGGATCATGGGGGCATTCGAGGTTATTTGCAGGATGCTCCAAGTCACAAGGACCTGATAAATTAAAATTTGGAGAGGAGCCAGGATGGAGCTTCCAAGATAAGGTGAGAAGATGGTTTCCCAATAAGCAGAGTTAATGTTTGATCTTTGAAAGAAGGTGAGAACGAGGATGCAAAGTTTAAATCCCAACCATGGGACATGGCAGCCTTATGTCAGATGTGAACACAGAAGAGAAACTGTAGAGCATTCAAAATTTTTCACCAGTGGCCTATAGAGTAGGCCCTTTCTTACCTGCTTATCATCACCAAGTATATTTGTAGTCACGTTGTGGGTGTCTTCCATTACTTCCTTCCGACCCTTTTTATAGTAAAAACCATAGTGGTCGCCTTCAAGACTATTGCTTTCGTCCACAATAGCTTTCTCCTTGAGGCTGATCATCTTAAGCTCTCTGGGAGACTTTGGGATATGGAGCTTGAGGGGACGTTTTCTCTTGAGTGAAGGAGAAACTGCACCGAAACTGCCATTGATCTCTGTTATAATTCTCTCAGCCTGCTCTTCCTTCATCTTGATTCTGCCCTGAAACCTCTGTTTACCTCGCTGACAAAACACTAAACTCTGCCCCAAAACATCCACATGATGATGATCTCCCCCATGCTTCCCTGGACTGTTATCAGTCCACTGTTTTCAATCCTCTCCCTCTCTTCCTGCCTTCCAGGTCTATGGTCACAGGTAATTGATTCAACCTTACCATTCCTGCTGAGAACTGCCCGGCAGTCACCGGCATTGGCCACAACTAAGTAACCATTTTTAATCAAGGCAGTCACACAGCAAGCCCCACTGCTTACACCCTGTGTCAAATAACTCAGTCAGATTCAATTCATAACAAGAATCTCCTTCTGGCTTCCAGAATTGCAACACTAAGGATTTTATGTAAGTCAACGAGATTCAATCCTAAAAAATCAGTTTTTCCTATTTAGGCCTAAGAAATTTCCTTGCCCAAATTGTCAAGCAATGAAATAAACATGAAGAATCATTAAAAAAAAAATCGGCATATTTAATGCATCAAATGGTTAGAATACCAAATTGTCCAACAATCCAATAACCTTCAAACAAGAAGAACCCACACTGCAATCTCTATGAGTTTACCTGCTCCAAAAACTCTTTGTCTATTTCCAAGTATCCAGCTTTTACTGCCTGCTCTATCTCGCAATCTTCTTTTTCGGACTTGAGCATCAAATCCACAATCTTTTGTCCAAGTTTCTCAGCAACAAATTCAGCAGCTCTACAACCTCCATGTCCATCATACACACCAAAGAAAGCCTGAAAAACCCAACAGCGCCCCAAAATAGAAACCATTCAGGTTCGTCTCAAAACAGTTAAAAACCAATCTGAAATATATTTGATTGTGAATGTACTTCTGCAGGAATCGACCTGCACATGTGGTTCTATCTATCTAATCCAAGATAGAACTGATGGTTTGTTGATTAAATAAAGTAACTGGATAGTCTTTCAAGAAAATTAAAGGAAAAGTTTAGGTACTTTTCTGCAGGATGCTCTTCTGTTATTGCAGGACATGAAACAGAGCTGCATGGACATTAGAAAAATAAAGAACACTTTAAGTAACAGAGTACGATCCATTAGAAAAATAATTTAGAGCGTATCAAGTCAATACTTGGAAAAGTATGCATGTTTGGTTTGCAGAAATTCTTAATCCACTGGGATTGCTGGGACTAAATAGAGGAGCCTAAATGTTAGATCTGCCTCATTCAAGCTAATTCATGAATTTCAGCCATGAGTCTTGCCAGTTCAAAATGACGAGAACAATTTTCTGTGAGAGTTATAGGGCAGATCTCTTTAGGTGAATATGCAGGTATGTTTCCACCAGACACACTGAAAAAAATAAATAATTCTCAAGTCATTGGTATCACCAAGGCTAAATAGAGAACTTCAAATCATTGGCACTATCCTCACCAGTATGATGCCGTTGTTACACAGCATAGCCCAAGTAGGCCTCCCAAGTCACCGAGAGAACATGAAAACTTGTTGAATCTGGGCCCTGAGTCAAAATCAGAATCCAACCAATCTAGAATGTGGGAACCTAATAAGTTCAGAGTGTACATTTGAAGAATTTTCGGGTCATTAGGATTAGCAGGGCTCAATAGAGGACTTTTAGCAGGTGGCATAGAATGTAATCACCATGCCCTTGTAAGTTGGGCATGCGGACCTCTCAAGGGACCATCTGTTGAATTTGAGCCTCAAATCTCACTAACTCAAAATCAAAATCAAATCAATCCAAAATGTGGGGAGCTAGTAAATTCAGGGTGTATATTTGAAATCTAAAACTGGGCATGCATCCATCAAATACATGTTAAAAGGTATTTACGCAATTCAAAGACTTTTCTGTTCATTATGTAGCAGAGCTAAATAAAATACCTTTCAACAGCTGGTATGCATCCTCCAATTCATTCTAGAATGTCGTCACCAGGATGGTGCCCTTGTTATACAGAACGGCCTATATAGACCCTCCCAAGGGGCCACTTGTTACATTTGAGCCCTAAGTCTCGCCAACCCAAACTGACAATGAAACCAGTCCGAATGTGGGAGCATAATAAGTTCAGGGTGTACATTGGGATCAGAACTTTTACCAGGCACGCATCCTTCAGATACATATTGAAAGGTTTAAAGCGTTTTCAGTTCGTTAGGATCAGTAGGGATGAATTGACTTTTAACAACTTGCATGAATCCTCCAATCCATTCCAGAATGTGATCAGGACGGTAACGTTGTCACACAGCACGACCCACGGAAACCTCCCACGGGGGTAGCTGTTGTTGTATTCAGTCCAGGCATATCACCAACTCAAAATCAAAATAAACAAATCCAGAGCGTGGGAACCTAAGTCGTCCGGGATGCACATGTGAACCCTAAGTCTGACCGATTCACAGTAAAAATGAAATAGCAAATTTTCAGGAACACCTCGCTAAAGCATAGAACAGTGCAGATAAGCATCCAAGGAACTTATCTTGTAAACAGAGTTTGAGGAGAAACATGTCTGGAAAAGCATGCAAAGGGCCATTTTAGAAAGGGAAAATTCAAAAATCTGCTCATATAGAAATGCAGAGCACATAAAATTGGAACAAACTTAACCCATAACCCATAGTACTACCTATTGCATTTTATCGCACAGAAAAGAGAGGTACACAACAGTGCAGGTGGGATGGGGAAGCCATCAACACTTTGTATTTGTAACAGGTGTATGTAACAGTGCACTGAATCTAGACAATGTATTGGGCACAACAAAATAGACACCAGAACATACCCATGGAAAGCTGGGTGTCTGATATGCATCTGCAGTTTACAAAGGCCAATGACGCATATTAGACAAATAGTGGAATTTAAGACATGCAACATGGGTCTAGATGGAAAACAATAACCACCAAACAATGCAGCATTAATTGACAGATGTCCTGTATATACACAGGCAGATCAGAGGTATTCCACATCCAACAATGTCTAATGTTGTACTGCTCATTGGTTATTGTTTGCCGATCTAGATAGTTCTGTGCTAATCTTATCCATTTCTGTCATGGATCATGGGGCATTCGGGGTTATTTGCAGGATGCTCCAAGTCACAAGGACCTGATAAATTAAAATTTGGAGAGGAGCCAGGATGGAGCTTCCAAGATAAGGTGAGAAGATGGTTTCCCAATAAGCAGAGTTAATGTTTGATCTTTGAAAGAAGGTGAGAACGAGGATGCAAAGTTTAAATCCCAACCATGGGACATGGCAGCCTTATGTCAGATGTGAACATAGAAGAGAAACTGCAGAGCATTCAAAATCTTTCACCAGTGGCCTATAGAGTAGGCCCTTTACCTGCTTATCATCACCAAGTATATTTGTAGTCACGTTTTGGGTATCTTCCATTACTTCCTTCCGACCCTTTTTATAGTAAAAACCATAGTGGTCGCCTTCAAGACTATTGCTTTCGTCCACAATAGCTTTCTCCTTGAGGTTGATCATCTTAAGCTCTCTGGGAGACTTTGGGATATGGAGCTTGAGGGGGCGTTTTCTCTTGAGTGAAGGAGAAATTGCACTGAAACTTCCATTGATCTCTATTATAATTCTCTCATCCTGCTATTCCTTCATCTTGATTCTGCCCTGAAACCTCTGTTTACCTCGCTGACAAAACACTAAACTCTGCCCCAAAGCATCCACATGATGATGATCTCCCCCATGCTTCCCTGGACTGTTATCATTCCACTGTAGCACTGGTGGCCGATTCTCATCATGATTAGAACGAAGCCGAGATGTCTGTATAGAGCTCCTTGAAGGTGAAAGACCATGGCTAACACTGCTAAAGCCCAGATTCTCCTGAACTTGCTGCCTGAGAGACAGGCTTGGAGAAACTGCTCCTGAATTAAGTTCCAATTCCCTAGGTGAGCAGTGCGCCATGTCTAATCAAGAGTATGTAATCATAGGTGGGGAAAGGAAAGCACGCAGCAGAAGTAAGGTCAGAAGGAAACCAAATAACTCCGACCATGCTCCAGGCACCAGAGAACAAAGTTCCTGCCATTGGAAACCAAGAAGTTGCGAAAAGGAAAGCTGTGCTCCGCTCAGAAGATGAGTACTTCATTAATGCCTGTGCTACCGGGGAAGCCACCATACACAAGACAAGTGGAACATGCAGATCTGCAGATATGGCCTTTACCTGTAAACCGTCACTGAGTTCCTCACAGACATCTGATATACGTTATGATGTATAACTGATTAAAATAACAGAATTTAATCTTAGGGCTGAGATGGTTTGAATTGTCTAACATTCAAATCAAAGGTGCATAATGGTACACGTACTCATTTAGCAAAGTTGTTTTCAAATAAGAACGATTTACAGCGTAATTATGTAAAACTTTCCTCACTTTTACGTGTTTGAAAATGAAATATTAGCATTACAACCTCCTTTCAAACATGGAAACACCGGTTCATCTCCTTTGTAGAAAACTACCTAGTTATGGGACAGACTCACTTCAAATTAGAAAGTTTCTTTAAAGGTCAATTAAATTTCGAAAGCTTCTTAACTTTTTAGCTTAGTTTCATAGAGTACTTTTAGTCTAATAAACTTAAAATATCATTTATTTATTCTATTCAAATTAAAAGCTTTTAGACATTCAATGCTCTCGCTATTATTATGTCCAAATCGTGAAACAAAAAATATATACATTAAGAAGTAATTCCTCCTCTCGGACACTCTCTAGGTATATATATATATATATATATATATATATATATATATATATATATATATATATATATATATATGTATGTATGTATGTATGTATGTATGTATGTATTTGGGGAAAAAGCTTAACTAAACGCTCACGCTATTCCAAATTTTCCAAATTTGTAAGCCGAATTACTTTTCAAAATCGATATTTCTCATGACGCTACCAATCAAAACGAATTTCAAAAATTAAACTCTATGTGCAGGTTTACAAGCAAGATGCTCACTTCGAATAAAACTGTATGGGCCCACTGCTTTCCGCAAGGTTTACAATCAAGATGCTCACTTCAAATTAGAAAGCTTCTTGACTTCTTCCGCGGTCAATTCAAATTGAAAGCTTTTAGACATTCAATCTTGTGGCTCTTATTCCAAAAGTGAAACCAAATAATCAAATGACTTTACAAAAAAATAACAAAACTAGATGTCAGTAAGGTTTAGGAGATGCTCATTTCAAATTAGAAAGATTCGTAACTTCCTCCATGGTTAATTAAAATTGAAACCTTTTGGAACTTCTAATCTGTGGCCATACCACGAAACTTTGCACTGCTATTACTTGAATGGCCAATAGAATATAAATATGCGCTGACTTGATCTGATTTTTTTTTGTGTTGGACATTATTTTTCAAAGCTTCCACAATAGTACCTTTGTCATCTTCAGTTGAGTTCTTGGTTGCATTCTATCTATTGCACTTGTGTTAGGATGAGTCAATCATAAGTGTCATTCTGAATATTTTCAAGATCATTGGTTTGGAGGGGTGGTTTGTTGTGTTATATAGGGGAATCCATATCTATTGCGGTCAGTAGTGGAAGGGAATCTTTTGAAAAGAAAAACCATGCCTGATCCGAGTTCTCTTTCTGGATTTATTGGTGTGGGTATCGACAAAGCGATCTAGTGGATCATTGATCACATAGACATTGCAGTTCGGTGCAGGAAAGAATTAGTGTCTCTTAAAGATGTCGTAACGAAAATAGAGCCTCTAGTTAAGCGGATCCAAAGATACCGCCAGGCAATAAACAAGAAAAAGAAAGATAAGGTTTCTGTTGTCACCAAATCACTTAAAGATTTGGATGCCCTTCTCCAAGAAGCATCAGAGATGGCACGACACTGCACAATACCAAAGTGTAACATTTTTCTTCGTTATCAAACCAACATGAAGATCTTCGGTTTGATTTCACATTTCAACGAACATCTCAAATTTTCCTCTTTGGCTAAGTTGGCCCAACTTCCAGAGCTGTTAGAGGAGAAAACTCAAAAGCTCTAACAGGATCTTGGGCAGATTAAGGAAGCCATAGAAGCCTTGCCTTCTTCAAGCAGTTGTGGAAGCACTTCCCAAGGCGGTCTTGCTCCAACTGGCTAGGCAGAGATGAAGCTTATCAATGAACCCTTTATAGTGGGACAACACGAAGCATTTTCAGTTCTTGAAAATTTGGTGATCAAAGATGCAGTGGCTAAGAAAATTGGCGTGCTTGGCAAGGGTGGATCCGGGAAAACTCTAATTCTCAAAAATCTCTTCGATAGCGAAAAGGTACGCAATTACTTCAGTGATGGTTTGTTACGTTGGTTGACTGTTTTGCAAAATCCGTCTGTTAAGAGTCTTAGGAATGAACTCCGTGCACAAATAGCTTTACAACAAGGTGCCGATTTGGGCCAAAATCTAGATAAAGAAGGTGTCAAATTATTGTTGAATCGGAAATTTCAGCAAAGTCAGAGTTTTTTCCATCTTCTTCGATGATGTATGGGGAGAGGATGCTGCCGAATTGTTGGAGAAATTGGATGTACAACGCCCTGTAAGGGAGCACTCCAAGTCCAAAATTATTGTCAGCTCCTGGGATCTCTCTGGGCTATTAAAAATGGGAATTGCAGATAAATACACAATAACAATGGAATACTCGATTGAGGAGGATAGTTGGAAGTTTTTTTCTTTTCACGCTTTTCCCTAAAATAATGGGATTTTTCCAAGAAAAAATATTGATGAAGATGTAGCCAAGCATGTGTGCCATAAGCGTGGAGGGCTTTCCATTGCTATCAAAGCGGTAGGAAGGGAAATGGGCAACAGTACTCTTCCAAGGCAGTGGGAATGGGCTATTAACAGTCTGCCAAATACCGACAGCGTTTATGATTGCTTGTGGTTGATTTATGATGCCCTTGGTGCTGTTGAAGTATTAAATCCAACAACAGACAGGAATGCCGAAGGACAACGACTCATAAATTTTGTTTAACGTGCACACAACCTTGGAATTTAAATTATGGTTTTACTGAACTCTGCAAATTATATTTATGGTTTAAATGGTCGTAGCCTGTATGGTATGGTGAAGTCGTGGATTGACCACGAAAACCTGCAAATTTTAAACCTGCTCCATGTTGCCTCTTAATACCTACACCAACCACCATAACTCTTTCGCACCAGCTTTGAATTTTTTTGAACAAGCCAAGTCAACGACAGCAACCAATCAAAGCTTATCGCACAGATTTTAGGCTTACATCACGGAGGAGATTTGTTACATGATAATTTTATGCATACGAGTTTAGTTCTCGGTTTGAAGTCTGGGGTCCCACCGCCGACCAATCACAAAGCGATCGTGTGGGTTTGGGCCCTGACATCTTTAGGAGGATTTGTTACGCGATAAAGTTTGCATTGGACTTTAATCTCCAGCCTCAAGTCCGTGAAAAAGGCATAATACTTTGGTTTAAATTTTATTTTCACGCGGCAATCGGATTAAAGTTTAAAACTTGATATAATGTTTTATTTAAAAAAAATGGCTCGACCTATGTTTTAAGTTGAAAGTCAATTTGACCTTTTAATTATATATGTATGGTTAAAATATATATATATATATATATTATAAACCTTTTAAGTTTATAATATATATATAATATGTTAGTTTGTTCTATTTTTTTTTAAATAGTTTTATTATGTAATGTTTAAAAAGGCCCGAAGGCTAAAACAAAAAGTGCAGTGTATATTTTTTTGAAGAGAGGTGACTATGTGTGACTTTGTTTTTTAAAAACAGAGTGTAATGAAAATCCTCGAAGGCAGAAACATAATTTTTAAAAAGTGAATCGTGTATTGAAAAAGCCAAAATGCTAAAATAGAAATTGCACTCTGTGTGCATTTTTTTTTGTAAGGGACAGAGAGCATATTTTTGGCACTGTGCTTTGCAGCAGTTAACAGAAACTTGTAATTTGTTTTGTAAATGCCAGAACAACAGTTTTGTGTCATCTCTGTAATAGATTTTTAAGTTTAATGAAATAGTTTCTTGTGTGCCATCTCTGTCCAACAAGTTTTTTTTAATCTCTGCGTTGAGAGGAGGAATTATTTTTATTCCTCTGTGTGTTTTGGAATACTCAGAAATTCCAACATGGTATCAAATCTAGTCCAGGCTCTTTGAAGTTTGTCAAAGAAGCTGAAGGAAGGAGTTGTTGAAGCAATTCTCCAACAGTGTGAAGGCTCAGCAAAAGTCCAAGTATTTGCAAAAATAGAATTTTTGTTTTGTGTTTAAAAAGCGTAGTCCAGGGAAGTCCTTTTGAAGATAGAGTTTAACTCTCAAGCAGTGAGAAGGTTTATTTAAAAACATGGTAAATTTTAAAGCATAGTTCAGTGTGCTATCCATGGTAGGAGCTAGCACAAGCACGAGTATCAGAAATACTCAACTCCCACAGTTCAATGGGAAGAAATGTGACTATTGGGCAATCACAATGAGAGCCCTGTTTGCCTCTCAATATTTATGGGAGCTTGTTGAAGATGTTCTATAAGAACCAACAGATGAAAATGCATTTAATGCCTTAAGACAGGAAGAAAAGGATTTGCTAAAGAGCAATAGGAAGGAAGATTGAAAAGCCCTCCTCTATCTATATTAAGAAGTGCATGAAAGTGTGTTTCTAAGGATAGCAGCATCAAAGAGGTCCAAGGATGCATGGGATACCCTCTAGACTGCCTATCAAGGTATGGAGAAGGTGAAGACAACAAAGTTACAATTAATGAGGAAATTCTTTGAAACTCTTTGTATGAAAGCATGTGATAACATAGACTCATTCTTCACACATGTGATTGGGTTGGTTACCTAGATAAGGTCTAATGGAGAGACACTTGAAGCAAGAAGGATAGTGGAGAAAGTGTTGAGGAGCTTACCCTCAAGGTTTGATGTGATAGTCACAACCATTGAAAAGAAAAAAGATCTCTCAAAGTTTACTATTGATGAGTTTCATGCATCATTGATGACACATGAACAAATATTGGGAAGAACAAAAAACTCATATTTGGAGGATGCCTTCAAGACCCAAATGTCTTTTGGAAGAGGAAGAGATCAAGGCAGAGGAAACTACAGAGGAAAATGAAAAAACAAAACCCAAAACGGAGGAGGAAGAAACAACCCTGCAAACACTCATGGAAGGGGAAGAAATCAAAATCAGAACCAAGGCCAAGGCAGCAGCTAGCAAGGTGGACAAAATCGAGCACATGGAAAAAGGTATGATAAATCCCAAGTCCAATTTCATTACTGTAAGAAATATGACCATTATGCCAATGAATGTAGAAAGCAACAGAGTGACATGGGTAATAGATCCAATGCTAATTTTACTAAAGAAAATATCAGTCAAGAGAAATTGTTTTTAGCATGTAATATGGTTGAAGAGAAGAATGAAGATATATGGTTTCTAGATTCAGGATATAGCAACCATATGATTGGAAACATTGCCATGTTTTCCATGTTCGATGAAAATGTAAAGTCTCAAGTAACATTGGGGACAAACAGTAAGGTCTCTGTCATGGGACAATGCAGAGTAAGTGTTTTGACAAAGAAAGGAGACGAAAGATCCATATCAAATGTATACTATGTGCCTGGTATGAAGTGTAACCTCTTGAGCATTGGACAACTCATTCAAAAGTGGTACAATGTTTTCTTTGAAAATGATATATGCACCATCATGGATAAACCACCAAGAAAGCAATGCATTGCACAAGTGAATATGATAAGGAACAAAATGTTCCCTCTCAAGATGAGAACAGATTTGAAGAAAGGAGATGAAATGGTAGCAGTGACATAAGAGACATTCCAAAGAGAAGCGAAGGATGAAAACTGGTTATGGCACTTGATATTTGAACATATCAACTTTGGAGGTATGAATTTATTGCATAGGAAAGGAACGGTAAAGGGATTACCATTGAGTGAGAAACCAGACGACCTATGTGAAGGTTGCATCTTGGGAAAACAACACAGAGAAAACTTTCCATCAGGAAATAGCATAAGGGCAAAGGCACACTTAGAAATTGTCCATTCATATTTGTGTGGACCAATGCAAACACCATCACTAGTAAGCAGTCACTATATGCTGACTTTTATTGATGATTACACAAGAGAAACTTGGGTGTATTTCTTGAAATATAAAAGTGAAATGTTTGAAAAGTTTTGCCACTTTAGGGCTCTTGTTGAAAATCAAAGTGGGCAGCATATCAAGGTCTTAAGAACTGATAGAGGAGGAGAGTATATCTCAAAAGAATTTCTGCATTTTTGCAGAGAAAATGGCATACACAAGCAATTTACAACAAGGTATACACCACAACAAAATGGAGTTGTTGAAAGGAAAAATAGGACCATCATGGATATGGTAAGAAGTATGTTGAAGGAATTTTTTTTTCCAAATGAGTATTGAGCTGAAGCTGTACATTGTGCAGCATACATCTTCAATAGATTCCCAACCAAAGCTATAATGAACAAAGTTCTGAAAGAAGCATGGAGTGGCATAAAACAAGGTGTCACCCACATGAGAGTTTTTGGTTGTGTGGCTTATGCACAAATTCCAGATCAGCTCAGGAAGAAGTTGGACAGTAAGGGGGAGAAGTGCATATTTATTGGATACAGTGAAGAATCTAAGGCATACAGGTTGTATAACCCATCCACCAAAAAGTTTGTTATAAGCAGAGATGTGTAGTTCATTGAAGAACAAGCTTGGGATGGAAGCATTGAGAAAATAGTGAATGTTAAAAACTGTTTGTCTCATGATGATAATGAGGAAGAGATGGCTGGAATACATCCCTCATTAGTAGCACAACTTCCACCAACACAAGGACAACAAGGGACACTACAAGATGGAATGAGAAAACCCTTGAGAAGTGATAACATTGCTTCTCCAAGCACATCACAAGGAGCAGATTTGAGTGCTTCTACAAGCACAAGTACACCAAGTGAAAGAGGAACCAGATTCAGAAGTTTGAATGAGATTTATGAGCAAGAGGTAGAAAATGAAGGTATGAACTCTTTATTTGCATTGTATTGTCATATAGATGATCCTATTCATTTTGAAGAAGTAGTAAAAGATAAGAAATGGATAGATTCTATGGATGAAGAAATGAATGCCATAGAGAAAAATAAGACATGGGAATTAGTTGATCTTCCTAAAGGAAAAGAAATAATTGGAGTAAAATAGGTTTATAAAACCAAGAGAAATGTTTAAGGTAAGATTGGAAGGCACAAGGCTAGACTTGTTGTTAAAGACTACAAGCAGCAATAAGGAAGAGATTATGAGGAAACTTTTGCACTAGTCGCAAGAATGGAAACAGTGAAAGCAGTGTTCTCCATAGCAGCACAACATAAGTGGAAGGTTTACCAAATGGATGTGAAATCAACATTCCTAAATGAAGTATTGATGAAAGAGGTATATGTTGAACAACCTTTGGGCTATGAGAAGGAAGGCCAAGAGCACAAAGTCTGCATATTGAAGAAAGCTCGATATGCGCTGAAACATGTACCAAGAGCATGGTACAGTAGGATAGATGCCTATCTATTGGAAAATGGGTTCGAGAAATGTGAAGGAGAACCCACATTATACATCAAGGAGAAAGATGGTAAGATGCTAATTGTTGTTTTGTATGTTGATGTTGTGATCTTTACAAGTAATGATGCTTACCTCATTGAGAATTTTAAATCAGTCATGAAGGGTGAATTTGAGATGACTGATATGAGATTGCTGAAATACTTCTTAGGAATAGAAGTAGAGAAAAATGAAAATAATATTTTTATCTCTCAAGCCAAATATGTAAATAAAGTTTTGGAAAGATTTAACATGCAGGATTGCAAGGCAGCAATTACTCTTACAGTGGTGGGATTGAAACTTAGCAAAAAGGACAGCAGTAAGGATTTTTATCCAAGTTTGTACAAGAGCATAGTTGGCAGCCTCATGTATTTGACTGCAACTAGGCCAGATATTATGCATGTTGTGAGTTTAATTTCCAGATTTATGGAAAGGCCAAAGGAGGCACATTAGCAAGAAACAAAAGTAATTCTGAGGTATCTGAAATGAACAAAATGGTATGGAATTTTATACACCACTTCATAAAATTTTGAATTGATTGGATATACTGACAGTGATTGGGCTGGAAGTATAGATGACAGAAAAAACACCTCTGGTTATGTTTTTCATATGGGATCAGGAGCCATTTCATGGGCCTCGAAGAAACAACCAATTTTGGCTTTATATACAACAGAGGTAGAGTATGTGGCAGCTACAATAGCAACATGTCAATCAGTTTGGATGAGGAGAATGTTGAGGAGTTTGTGTCATGAAAAGGTAAAAGGCACAACAATTTATTGTGATAATAGCTCAACAATAGCATTGTCAAAGAATTCAGTGTTTCACAAAGAGCGAAACACATTGATGCCAAGTATCACTACATCAGGGAGCTAGTGAACAATGGTGAAATTATTTTGAAACATTGCAGAATAGAGGAGCAGTTTGCAGACATTTTGACAAAACCCTTGGGGCAGAAAAGTTTTAATTATTTGAGGAAATGTCTAGGTATGGAAGAAAATCTAGCATTTGAATTTAAGGGGGAGTGTTGAAGTATTAAATCCAACAACAGACAAGAATTCCAAAGGACAACGACTCATAAATTTTGTTTAACGTGCACACAACCCTGGAATTTAAATTCTGGATTTACTGAAATCTGCAAATCATATTTATGGTTTAAATGGTTGTATCCTGTATGGTATGGTGAAGCCGTGGATTGACCACAAAAACCTGCAACTTTTAAACCTACTCCATGTTGCCTTTTAATACCTACACCAACCACCATAACTCTTTCGTACCAGCTTTGAATTTTTTTTTAACAGGCCAAGTCAACGACAGCAACCAATCAGAGCTTATCGTGCAGATTTTAGGCTTACGTCACGAAGGAGATTTTTTATTCGATAATTTTATGCATACGATTTTAGTTTTCAGTTTGAAGTCCAGGGGTCCCACAACCAACCAATCATAGAGTGATTGCGCGGGTTTGGGCCCTGATGTCGTCAGGGGGGATTTGTTACACAATAAAGTTTGCATTGGAGTTTAATCTCTAGCCTCAAGTCCGTGAAAAAGGCTCAATACTTTGGTTTAAAATTTATTTTCATGTGACAGTTAGATTAAGGTTTAAAACCTTATATAATGTTTTATTTAAAAAAAAAAAATTCCGCAACGTATGTTTTAAGTTGAAAGTAAGTTTGAATTTTTACTTATATATGTATGGTTAATATATATATATATATATATATATATATATATATATATATATGTTAGTTTGTTTTATTTTTTTTAAATAGTTTTATTATATAATTTTAAAATGGCTCGAAGGCTAAAACAAAAAAGTGTAGTGTGTATTTTTTTAAAGAGAGGTGACTATGTGTGACCCTGTTTTTTAAAAACAGAGTGTAATGAAAAATTCCCGAAGGTAGAAACATAATTATTAAAGAGTGAACTGTGTATTAAAAAATCTAGAAGGCTAAAATAGAAATTGCACTGTGTGTGTGGATTTTTTTTTTTGTAAGAGATAGAGAGCAGAGTTTTGGCACTGTGCTTTGTAGCAGTCAACAAAAACTTGTAATTTTTTTTGTAAATGCCAGAACAACAGTTCTGTGGCATCTCTGTAATATATTTTTAAGTTTAATGAAATAGTTTCTTGTGTGCCATCTCTGTCTAGCAAGTTTTTTTTAATCTCTGTGTTGAGAGGAGGAATTATTTTTATTCCTCTATGTGTTTTGGAATACTCATAAAATCCAACAACGAGGACAATAATATGAAATTATGCTTTCTATACATGGCCTCTTACTTCTTAAAAGGCTAGGTTCTTGATGGGGAATCAGTGATTCATTCCTAGGTAGGGGAAGGACTGCTAGCAAGAAAGGTATTGTAGGATAAGCATCTGCTCAGCTACGACCCATTCAAAATGGGAAAATTTTATCTCAACATTTTAGCAGATCGTTGTTTGATTGAACTGATCATGAGGAATTTTGAAGGGAAAGTAGTATTCTTCAGGGACCACGATGTGCTGTAGGATCTGGCAACCAGAGTTTCCGAGGAAGAAGAAAGTTTCTGATGTCGTGGGGGAAGAGATTTGACAACATTGAATGAATATGAGATCTCTAAACGTAGTTGGATATTTTTGAGCAGGAACAAATTCTCATCGCTTCCCGAGTCTTTCAGAGCTCCACAAGTCCATTCATTGGTAATGATGTTCAACAAATATTTCACTATAATTCCAAAAAGGGTCGTGAGAAGTATGGTCTCTCTTTAGGTTTTGAATCTGAGTGACACGTCACTGAAGTCATTGCCAAATAGCATCGGTTGTTTGAAACAACTAGTATGCACGGATTTAAGTGACACCCCCATAAAAGCACTACCTGAATCGATTAAAAATCTCTTAAACCTAGAGATTCTCAATCTTAATGGGAGCAACATCACAGAATTACCCTATGGTCTTCATAAGTTGGCATCCCTCAAGTTTCTTGACCTTTCGTTTTGTAAATATTTGCAATATGTACCTTGCATCATCTCAAAGATGACCTCTATGCAATCCTTGCTGATGACGTACTGTGACAGCTTGTGGAAAAAACCAGTTGGATATGGAAGGAAAAGAGTTTCTTTCATTGATCATTTAGTGAGTCTAAAGCAGCTAAAAACATTGCGTCTTCAAAATAATGGGAAAATTATCAGTGAGGGAACATTAGGGAGTATGATCGAAATGGAGACTTTATCTTTGGTACTCACAGAGATGGAAAACTTACCAGGTGACTTTAGTAAGATTTCAAAGTTGAGAAGACTGTCACTGAGAGAGTGCTCTCACTTGGTTACAATGGGGAGAAATGTCTATGGTATTCAAAATTTGAGGTATCCTCAATTGTATGGGTGCGATAATCTGGAAGAACTTCCACATTTGCAGACGTTGAGGAGTTTAAGGAAATTGGAAATCTATGCTTGTCCCATGCTGAGGAAGCTTCTGAAATAATTTGGTTGTAGAGGGGCATTTCCTTCATTGGAAATATTCTCTCTGGCTTCTTTACCGGAATTGGAGGAGTTACCAGAGCTAGAAGTGGAGGCAATGCCTTTACTCCAAGTTTTGACTATAATGATATGTCCTTCTTTAAAAATATTATCAGAAAGTTATTTAAAGCTGAAAACACTTAAAACGATAAGAATTTACAGTGACTCAATATTAACAAATAATTTAAACAATTATAATGAAAATAAAATAAAGGTAGTGAAAGAGCCTGAGCTCAACATCCAAAAAGTTATGGGTACACTATCGATTATCACCGGAGGTGAAGATAAGTTTGGAATGGTCTCTAATAGCACTCTAACTTGGGGAAATGAAGATTTCATATCCTTTATGAGTCCCCTTATTGATATATATTGAATATATATTTTGTATGACACTTTCGCCTTATTGACATACGTTGAATGTATATATTTTGTATGAGATTTTTGGACATAATTTTTGTTTATATATATATATATGAAAATTGTAATATTATCAAAGGCTTTGTGTTGGGTTTATGTGATTTTGATGTAAATCCTATAGTGTTATTATTGGATTTAAGTGTAACTGAAAAATTGATAAAATATTAATTTGTTAAGTGGGAAAATGATAAGAGATATATGTACAATTGAGGAAATTTAATTAGTTTTTCTTATTTTTTTTTTCAGTGGAAAAAACTCTGGTTTATATAATGTACCAGATCAAAAATTTAAACTTTTAAGGTCATGCAATCTGCTTTAAAACAAAAACTCATCCTTCCCTACAAAAACTTCATCTAATAATATAAATACATAAAGAGAACACCCATTAACTGCTTAAAAAACATTCCATCATCTCCCCCAAAGAAATCCATATAGTGAATGAGAAACCATTTGCATATATCCAGTCCACAGGCTTCCAATGATAACCTCTCTATACCTTCTAGAAACAAAAAATTAGGGCATAGTAAGCCTTTGAAAAAAATGAGATGTGCCAGAAAGGTTGCAAAAATAACAATAACCGATGACCAGTGCCCGTAGCTCAAAACACTGTGTGACTCAGAAAACCTGTTCAGGTGAACTTTACCATCTTGGATGCTCCCATACCATTTGAATCAAATATCTCATACTGCATAACCCCGAATACTCCTCGCAAACCTTTCTTAGATAAACTATCCGCTTGGAAGTTTTTTCGCAGAAAATACGTTTGAAATGTAAGAAGGAGAAAGTGTCCCTTGAGATTTTAATGCGATCCAAACATGACTTTAGATTTTTCAGGTTAAGTGCAATTCCCTTATTGATATGTTCAATCAGAACCTTTGAATCTCCATAAACCCACATTTTCTAAATGCAAAGTTGATTAGCAAACCACAGCAAGCCCCACGGAGCCAGGACTTCGGCCCACATATTAGTTCCAAAATCTCCATGCCAATAAATATTATAGTGATAGTTTGGAGATAACATGAGCCATGCTCCACACCCACAAATGGATTGTTGTGAAGCCCCATCAAAGTATCTAGCCGGAAAAAATATCTCAAACAGTCTCAGTCGAAATGAAAGATCCACCATAGGTGCCTTCTTGGATCTCAACCTCTCCCAATATTGAATAATGTAACTTACAATCCTCTTTGGGCTACAACCCACCTCCTCAAAAATCCACTTCTTCCACCCACACCATATGAACCAATGGAATAACGCCGGAATAACCCTTAGTGTAGTATTCTTCTTATGCCACTAGATAATGAAATCAGAGGTTTTTGCAACAGAAGGTTCTTTAATCTTATAAAACTCACAGAGTAGTTTCAACACTCTCTTGGAAAAGAAATAGTGATAGAAGAGGTGTAAATTATTCTCCTCCTCAGACATGCAAAGCCTGCAGTTTTTAGGCCCACTCCAACCCTTCCTTTGAAGAATGTCCCAAGTGATATTTTTACTCTCCATAACTAGCCACATCAAGATCTTCATATTCAGCTGCACATTGTTATCCCATATTTTGTGGTAGACACCCATATCTTCCCGGGATGTATGAGATGAGGATAAAACTATGTATATATTGCTCACAATCGGCATGTTGTTATAGATCGGGCCCTTCCAAATAAACCTTGTCACCCTCAATTCCAGTTAACAACCCCTGACTCCTCAAATCCTCATTGTAATCGTTCCATTCCTCCATCAGGTGTTCAGGAAAATTCAATAAATTTGCTGTCATCCAACCTAGAATCCTGTCAATCTGTCCTTGAATGATCTGTGATAAAAAGAAAAGAACCCTGCCATTTAAGTGACTTAATAATCCTGAGCTAAGGGGAGCGGGATCCAGTAACCCTCTCAAACCAGGGTGGCCAATATGAATCTTCGCCCCATTCCCATATTTTCATTTAAAAAACAAAGTAAAATACAACCATATTTTCTTGAAGCCGTTCTAGATTGTCGGGCCACCATTTGTATTCTGCCAAACCATAGTGTAGAGGTCTTCCAAACTCACATTTTTTAGATATTTAAATTTTAAAATCTCACTCCAAATGCTTGTATTGGTGAGACCCCTCAAAATAGATTTCATAATAACAACCCTACCAAAGATTTGCAGATCTTTAAGTCCCCATCCCAGTTGTTCTTTAGGTTTCATAATCATTTCCCATCGTTGTAGATGGTAGTTACTAGATTCCTTCCCTCCATTTAAGAGAAACTTAATCATCAAGCTTCTAATGTTTTTTAAGATCTTCTTAGGAATCACATAGATATGTGCCCAATATACCATAATTTTTTGTAGAACAGCCTCCACCAAAATTAGTCTCCCTCCTTTTGACAGCCATTTCATAGACCAGCCATGGATTCTTCTCTCAGCTTTATCTATCATCCACCTCCAATCCTCTAAACCATAGTTATTAGGTTTCATGTGGAAACCTAGATATTTAAAACCCAACCCTAATGGGGTGTTCTTAATGTTAAAAAAACCTCTGATCTAGGCTGCCATTCCCTCTCCATCCTCCTCATAATAAATGAAGGAATTTCCAATATTTTCCACCATGCTAGAGGCCTTACAGAACTTCACGAATAAGTCATAAAAATTCTGCCACACCTTCTTTATTAGAATCCCAAATAGAAAAACATATTCCACAAAACAATTATGGGACATCTCTCTTTGATGTGATATTTTGATACCTTTAAAGCTGCCCGAGCCCACTGTCTAACTGATTTTTGTACTTAAAGTGTCCATGATCAGAATGAACAGGAGTGGGCATAGTGCACATCCCTGTCTCAGACCATTACCAGGTTTAAAAAATCTATTTGCCACCCCATTTATCATGATTTCCATCGAACAATTATAGACGCACCCCATGATCCAGTTGACTGAGACCCTATCCAGTCCAATCTTGAATAATATCAACCTTATCAGTCCCCAATCAACTCTGTTATAAGCTTTACTGAGGTCAAGCTTCATTACCATTGCCTTCATTTTCTTAGTGTGTATGGATTGAATCACCTCCTACGTTGTGGCCACAAGATCGTGTATACTTCCGTCCTTCAAAAAACTAGCTTGTTCAGGCGAGATAAAAATGGAAAGTACCTTCTTTATCCTTTCTGCTATGGCCTTCGAGATTACTTTGTAGAGAGTATTACACAATGATATTGGGAGAAAATCATCAAAAGAGTCTGCACCCTTTTCTTTTGGAATGAGAACTATGATTTTATTTGGGAAAGAATGTTTTTCTAAATTGTAAAACATATTTCCAACATTTTAACAATTGTAAATAACAATTAATCCAAAAAAATAATTCTATAATATTAAAGGTTAACATTAACACCTATCTTTCTCTCTAAGCATGGTAAAGTCTCATGGTTCATCTCTTCATTAAAAACTACTTACTGAAAATAGTTTTGGAATTTATTTTTATAGTACAAAAATTTGGGAAACCACGATCTCCTATCCTCTACCAAGTTCTTTATTGACATATGTTGATATATATATATATATATATATATATATATATATATATATATATATATATATATATATATATATATATATATATATATATATATCTATAATGAGACTTCTACGTGTAAATTCTGATTCATTTTAATTTTTTGCTTATATATGTTATGAGTTTTGTGTTTTAATTTTGAAGTAAATCTTAAATTATATTATATAATATTTTATTGAATAGTAATTTGTTAATTAATAAAAATCAGAAGAGGTATATGTAGAATAGAGTATGATATAATTAGCTTTAATTAGAGGAAATTTAATTAGCTTTTATAATATATAATTTTTATTTGTGGAAAATTGGAATGTGCTTCTAAATTATAGTGTATATTTCCAAAATTTTAACAAATGTAAATAGTAATTATTCCATGGACTTAGTCATGTGACCTGTTGCTTGTAAATCACAACACTCAAACACTTGACTAACCAACTACATTGGACATGATTTTTTTTATGTGGTATGAACTACCAAGTTGTCATTATGAATCTCAAAACCAAAGCTTGGTATCGAACTTTGATCCAGTGATAACCTGAGCAGTGGTCAATCTTTGAGAAGTACATGGCCCCCTTCAACTCATCCATCATCTCGTCGATCCTAGGGATAGGATATCAATTTTTGATGGTATTTTTGTTTAGTGCCCCATAGTCTATGCACATCCTTAGTGACCCATCCTTCTTCTTGACCAAAACCACGGATGTAGCAAAAGGGATTGAGCTTAGTCGAATGTGTCCTAAAGCCAACTCCTCCTCCATTACCTTCTCTATCTAATCCTTATATTCTTTGGGATTTCGGTAAGGGGTAGTGGTGACAACTTTGAACCCTTGATGTAGTTCAATGATGTGCTCAAATCCCCTATCTGGCGGTCGTCCTAGTAGTATATCTCCAAAAAACTTCTGGTGCTTTTGCAGTAATGCAATGATGTCAGGCGGATACTCGTTATGTTGTTCTATTGGTTTATTCTCAATGGTTCAATACTCCACAACCCATACATGATCTAGAAATGACCTGATTTACTTAGCTCTATTTCAGAGATTGACTGTAAGGGCATTTACTTGATATGCCATCCTTAAAGAAAGGATGAGATCCAGAGGCTACCTGGCCCTCTACAGACTCTGTCTATAGAACTTTATAGCAATTAACACTCAGGTTATTAAAATGCGGAATTTTACCAAGATCTTTTCTAGTCCTTGTACAATATGTGAATGGTAGTATTACTAAACAGTTATTATGTGCATTAACTGTTTAGACATGAAATAATCTATGTATGTTTAGATTGAACAATTTCACATCAATCACATAAGAAATACCATAACACAAAGAAGTTTGTGATGGAGTTCGTCACACCTGGACTACGTCTTCGAGGCCGCCTTAGAATTGTGCATCCGTTGTATTCTTCAAGCCAAGAGAAATATGCTACAATGAATCATCAGTTTCTCTACTGATGTTACAGATATAGACCATCCCTTGAATAGGCTAACTGATACAAACTCTTTTCTTTCAACACATAAAAAAAGACATGGATGATTCACATATAAACAAAACTGAGGAACTGAAGCTTTATGGACCTTTGACTGCATGGTGGCTGAAAGAGTTTTAGAAAGTCGAATTTGATCTTGTCAATCATCAACGTACTTTGATACTGTCTTTATGCAAGTAGGATGGCCTTGCTCCTTCAATAAACCTGCAATAAGAAACTCTCCACCAATTATATCAAATGTCTTCTTAAGAGTGCCTACTTCTTCTTGAGTAGTGAAAACTCTCCTTAACCTCCTCTCATGAGGTATCTCCTCTTTTGACTTCAAGGTAGATGAACTGAGTTTGGCACAATCAAAGTAGATCTCTTCGTCCATCAATGTACTTTGATGCTCAAACTTATCCAAGTATAAAGAGCTTTTCCTTCTTCATATAAACCTACAGGAACCAAAAATCACTACCAAATTAAGTGACATACAACATAAGAGAGTTTACTTCATCTTGAAGTTGATTAAACTCCTTCTTCTTTCTCCACTATCCTCTCTTGAGGTCTCTCCCTTTTTTTTGAGATCTACTTTTCAACACACTCCCCTTTACAAAGAAACATACTTTCCTTTATATATTAGGAGTTCATACATTCAAGGCTTTACAAATCTGCCTCGAACCATTGTTTGCTGTAATTATCATTTTGTTGGATATGATTTGGTGATAAGGGATTTGAATCCCATCATCACATTCAATTCATAGGATAAAGGTCCTAAACCATAGCGCTGAAAAAATTGTTCAAAACCCAAATTTGAACTTTATAATAAATTGTTTAGCCACAAAGTTATCTTAACTGTGTGGAGGAGGAGCCTGTGGCATGTGATCAGGTGGTGACTACGGTTTATCCCAATGGTTCTGCTGACCGTTACATCTTTATCCCCGACGGTTGTGTTCACATGTCTATCCGACTGTCAGCTTAACATTTCCTACTGCAGTCTTCAAAATTCTGGTCACAAGACTCCAACACATTTTCTCTTCCACCCGGTTTACATAACACTGTAAAACTATTCACATTGAACATTTCCAATGCGGTTTAATACCACGCGGTCCGGAATTAATGCTGTGGGAGCTTATTAATAATTTTTTAAAACATGCTACCCGAATCCTTTTTAAAGGGTTTTACACATAGTTTTTAAACCCGACATTCTTAAAACCCGAACCTTTGAATTTTAAAGGTTTATGGCATCTTTCGAACTTGACATAGGTTTATAACACCCAACCTTAATACTTTTGCGCATAAAGTGTTTGACCCATCATTCGAACTTTATACATAGTCTGAACCTTGCAATAAGACTTTTGCACTAGGACTTAAACCTTTTGATAAAGGTTTTATACCATAGACTTTGCGTTTAGGTTTTGTGATAGACTTTAACATAGTCCTTTTACAATATAGTATTAAACCCAACCTCCAAACCTTGACATAGGTTTATGGATCTTTGTGCTATCATCTAGGTATTTTCATTTGACACCTTAGACTTTAGGACTTAAGCCTAGGACTTGGGATTTAAATTAAGTCCTTTTTACCTTAGGATCTTTTTATCCATTAAGGTTTGCGAAGCGGACTATAAACATTTTGACCTTTACAATGAAGACTTAGGACAATTTTGATTACATAAGTCTTTTTTAACAAACTTTGTTGTTTTTATCGCAGGTTAACTTGAAGTTGTCTTGATTGTCGCTTTTGCAACATAGTTGTTGGAGTAGAATTTGAAGTTGATGTCGATCGATGTCGAACATTTGAACCCAAAAAATTTGATGACCATCTTGATCAATACCTGAAATATTACATAAATGACAATTACCAAATTCCAAATAACCATCTTGGTCATTTGGGGAATTTTGATACAATTTTAATAATTCTAAAATTGGATCAATACAATATCCCCATGTCAAAGATATGCCTCCATCCTATTGGATGTCACAATCTTGGTTGGGTATACATGCATTCCTCTCAACATCACCTTCTTACCATCTAGACCTATAAACACAAGTTCCAAGTCTTTCTAATTCACTATATGAGTCTCGATTGAATAAATAATTGAACACCTAATAATACATGGGAGTCTAGACAATCCACGACAAAGAAGTTATCTATAACTGTGTAGTTACACATTGTTAGACTCATATTTGGGACTATTTTAGTGCACGTAATGTGGATTTTCTCCTTCTTCTTAGGAATAAAAACTTTAAATCCTCCAAATTCTTCAATTGTCAATCCTCTTCTAGCTACAAATTATGCATCAATGAAGTTGTGGGAGGCCCCACCATCAATTAGCACAATCACCCTTTTTCCTTGTATGGTGCCCTTGACCCGAAGAGTGTGGTATCCTAGGACCCCTGTAAGAGAAGCAATAATTCCATCTTGGGTCTCCTCCTCTATTGCCCCCATACCTTGTGATTCTCCCTAATCCGACTCTCGTTGCTCTTCTTCATCTTTTCTCTTAGAAAATAATTCAATATAGTGAGCCTTTCCCTTAGTACACTAATGCCCCGGAGCCCAAGGGTCATGACAAGAGAATAATAACCTTCTTCTCATGATAATTTTCCTGGTTTCATCATCCAACTTGGTCTTCCATGACGACTCCCTTTGTTGCTGCTTGACTTATTTTTCCCTTTGTGGAATAGTTGGTTTGGTTAAGTATCTAGCCTGGGGTACTGCATATTGCATATCCCTTCCTCTTCTAGTTTAGTCTTGCAAGGTCATGGGTTGGTACACTCTGACCCAATCGCGTAGGGTTTCTAATAACCCTTCTATGAAAAACATGACCATCTGAGCCATTGAGAGGTTGGTGACCATTACTACAAGCCTCCATAATTCTGTAATATAAGATACAACACTTCCTGTTTGGTGGATTTGGGTTATCTCCTAGAAGTATAGCCCAACGTCCTTCTTGTCAAATATCTCTATCAATCTTTGTGTGAATTTTGTATAAGATATTATTTTTTCATGTCCGAGAGTGACCATGCCATGTTGCCACCATTTTTGTGCTTCTCCATAAAGATGCAGTGCATAATATTTAATGGAATCCCTCTCACGCACGGGATTGAGCTGGAAATATGTATCCAACTTTTGCACCCACGATGTTGCAAAACACTTTGTTGATCCATCAAAGTAAGGTTTAGTTACTTAACCCGCAACCTTTTGCAGATCCGAGTTTGACTGAGGGCCCCTATATATTTTTTCCTTCCTTTGTTGTTTGTTTCTCATGAAGTAATATTCATTGATGCTTAAGGTTTCTTTCACATTGGGGGTCAACACATGATATTCCTTCATCCAACCTATAACTACCTCTTCAATTGGTGAAGGAGAGTCTTTCACTCTCATGGAATCATATAAGAATGGAGGCATAGTTTGTCTGTTGAAAGGGAGGGTCCTACTGTTGGCATGTTCATGTGAAGGACTGCCCTCGCCTGAATGAGAGCCAAATTCCTCATTATTTTACTAGAAGTTAGGTTGCCTAATCTGCAATTTGAGAAGTTCCAAAATTGTTTCTTTAGTGGCGAGGATATTTTCTAATGTGTCTTCAAGCTTCGTACTTTTGTGATCACCCACTATTTCGTCTAACTCTTCCGACTCTCCCTGGTCCTTAGTGTTGATATCTTTGTTTCTCCCTCCTTGACTTCTAGCATTTTTCCCTTTTCCAATTGATATAAATTCCCTTTTGTTTTTCTTTTCTTGGCATCCCACAGCTAGCCAAGATTGCTGCTTTAATACCACTTTAATATTTTCAATATAAAGTGAGAGAAGATTGAAACTATATGCGCATCCCACTCCAAATACAGCCAAGGTGCCTTATTTAACTAAGTAGATAAACCCAGTATATATAAGAAGTGATAAGATCTCTCTCTCTCTCTCTCTCTCTCTCTCTCTCAATCAATATATATATATATATATTCCCATAGATTCAATGCACACCATACCAATGTGATGGAGGGTTCAGTATTAATGAAAGTACACTATTCATTATGAATACCAATACAATGAGAGCTTATTACCAACACAGGGCCTTCACTACGGGAGCAATACCATAGCACGTGGGTTCATATTGGGGGATATATAGGGGGTAAAGGGTTTTTATATTGGAAGGTATAAAAATGGAGGTCAAAGTTAATGAAAAAATGGATACTTACAATATATAGTGAAAGTAGGGGATTTTTAAATTGGGAAGGTATATTGGGGTTATATTGGTAGGGGGTTAAATAATGTAATTTTTAGAGGTATTCTCCAATATGTACTCAAATTAAGGGTATTTTTTAATATGATACGATCGCACGTGATATGCTAGAGGTTCACTGAGTGAAGCCTCCTTGATTACCAAATTTCTAACCCCACTGAATATTTATAACCTGCACCCAATGGTCAACATCGATGACCTGAGTACTTACTTTTGATCTGTGATTTATCCCATGCATGTGATTGATGATACCAAACCTCCATTCTAGACAAACTCAATGTCTATTGATTACACCAACCCTTTGCCGACTATGAGGACATGCATCAACACTGGGATCAATACTCCCTATATTCTATGTTGTGTTTCTCCTTAAAAAATTAATGGTTTGAGACTACACCCTCCTATGCTCCCCTGATGATGGTTGATGATGACGGTGCTCATACCTCAGCTCGATGGGAGACCTTCTGGTGTAGTCGTTGGCTCGAGTTAACCATCAACCCATCTCGGTCCACAGTTAATGGTCGGATCCTAATATCCACACTGCTTCCCACCATTGTTGGCCCGATCCTATGCACACTTGATTACTATTCCCATGGACCAGTGCGATTCACAGATGCACCCACCGATAGTTCACAACTCCCCATTATTTACCCGAATGGCTCACCCAATCATTGCACCTGCAAGACGCTCCAACACTCAAGGTGTCAGGCCTCATAACCACTGATGACCTCCAAATGTTGGCCTTCACACGATAAAAAAAATGCAGTCCTTCACAAGAACGACTGCCCTTGAATGAACACTGGAGACTATCGATTGGAAAACACTTTACAGAAAAGAGAAAGAAATTGACCAGTTAAAGTGATAATCAATACCACCAAAATTAGGTTTCCGACTAGAGTGAGAGTGAATCCTACCGATAAAAGGCTGAGGATCTCACCTGAAACCCTTACTTGAAAAATCAACTAAAATCTCCATCAAAATGCCAAGAAAGAAGATTCAAAATGCCATGTCCGCACTCATTCCTCCTATGTCCCTTTTAAAGCTCAATTGCTTACCTGGATTGAAAGTTACCTGAAAACCAAAAATATGTGCTCTAAGCCACTTATTTATTTATTAATATTATCTTCTTCTTCTTTAACTCAGTCTAATTGGCTCAATTAGTTGGGGATATTAAAAAAATAAAATAAATGCGGTGACAAAGTCTCCCGATAGCATCGAAAAAGATATGGAAAGTCTAGAAAATTTTGGTAAGAAATTTACAGGAACTAATTTGTATAGTCCGAATATGAGGGGAAAAGAAGAATTCATATTCTTTGTGGATAGGGACATGAATTGAATATATATTTGGTAAATCATAATATTATCAAAGTACTTGAGTTGTATTCTTTAAATTTTAATAAAAAAAGATATGTTGTTTTATATAATGTTATTATTGGATTTCATTTTAATAGAAAAGTTTATGGAAAATCGATCAATTTTGGGGAAATGGTTTTTTGGGAAGTAACATATATAGGATGAAAATTCATGGTTCTTATGAGTCTCCGTAGTAATATATTTGGAATATATGTATGTTTTTTTTGTAAATTGCAATATTATTAAAGTGTTTGAGTTGTGTTATTTAAATTTTATTATAAATAATATATTGTTTTATATAATGTTAGTATTGGATTTAATTTTAATAGAAAATTGGTAAAAAATAGTAATTACATAAATAAGTATATTTATTTTGAAATATGGCATGTTTAACTCATATATTAATAAGAATAATAATAATCATTATTATTATTATTATTTAAAATAAAGTTATAATTTTAGGTAGCTAGTGCAAATTTTTAATCCTAGCAATGTAAGATGTACTATGAGAAAATGATTAGATTGGAAAAAATGAAATGTTTTTCTTCGTTCTAGTGCATATTTCTAAAATGTTAACATCTGTACATAACAACTAGTCCATGAACTTAGCCCCAACTTAACCCTGTGTCAGCAACCACTTGACTTAACCCAATGCATGTGTTTTCATTTATGTTGTGTGAACTATCAATTTTGTCATTTGTTTTCATTTATGTTGTATGAACTATCAATTTTTTCATTCTCAAACTCAATCCAAAGCATCATTCTCAAACTCAATCCAAAGGTTCTCACCATTTTTTTCTTAATTTACAATAACAAGAATGCATTACTAACATGCACACTAGCCATACATGTATTGCTTTTTGCTACATAAATCTATAGATATGCAAAACTTCCCTCACTTATAAATGATTGAAAATGAAATATTAGCATTAGAACCTATTTTCAAGCATGAAAATGCCCATAGGTCCATCCATTTTGTGCAAGACTACCTAATAGTTGATATGTTTTACCTAAACGTCCAAAATAATCCCTATTGACTATTTTTTTAATAAAATATTAAAAATTATAACATAATTATTATACATATATCTCCATTAATTATAATTCCTTACATTAAACATAAATAAAATTAATTAAAATAAATCAAAATAAGAGAATAACTCTTTAATTAATTGTACCATACTCCTTAAAAATAAATGAAACTTGAAACAAAATGTAAAATTAATTATAATTCTTTAATTTTTAATATTAAATGTAATAAAAAATAAAAGTAAAGAAATAACTCAACCTAAATACAAGTATTTTATAACATATTATTATTAAAAAAATTAAAAGTACAATTTTATACTATACTCTTATTTAGGAAAAGAAAGAAACATGAAATAAAATCAGATCCATTAAATCTCTACATGTACTATAATTCCTTTTCAAAAGAGAAGGGCAAGACGACAGGCAAATAGAATATTTTGTACGAGATGCCCTCTAAAATAAAAAAGAGTCTGTACCCATGCTTCAATTTGTAATTCATAACGTATTTTATATATATAATAAACTAAACCCTCATGTTATTGCTAATGTCTAAATGGAACAACATTTTCAAAATAGATATCCTCCCATAAAAACGACTTGAAAAATGAAACCAGATGTGCCCATTCCTTTCCGTAAGGTTGCGAAGATGCTCACTTAAAATTAGAAAGCTTCTTCTATGGTCAATTAAAATTAAAATTGAGAGTTTTTAGACATTCAATGCTCTGGCCATGATTCTGTTACAAACTTGAAGACTCACTAAAAATGAGCTTGATAAATTCATTGCAAACACATATACAAGTGTGCGAGAGATTCAATATTGAATTTCGTTGACAAACATTTATTTTATCAAATTTGAAGAGTCATTCAAGATGAGCTTCCACATTGCATTGCAAACACGGGAATTTATACAGGAGGGCGCTGGAGTTTCAATAGTGAATTCTGCTCATAGACATTTATTTTATCACCTAAACTTTTAGACTTTCTACTAACTAACAACAGTTGCACCAACTAACAATACATTATTGTTGTATGAATAGAGGGTGATCTAGACTTACACAAGAATGCAAAAAAATACAAAAATACACAAACACAAAGATGCATAAAAAATAAGACTTCATTTCATTAATATCTCATAACTTAAATATGCTTACAGACATAATGGAAATAAACTAGCTAGGGTGATGGTAGCTTATCTCTAGGAAGAGATGTGGCGGCTACCTGCCTCCGAGATGTGTTACAATGAGGCTCGAAGGCCTATTTATTATTTAGAAGCAATGGAAAAACCACAAAAATCCAAAAACCTAACCCTAGGAGATGAAACACCAGACTATGGGCCCCGTTGGGGTAAAATGGTACATCAATTTCCCAGGGTCGTAACTTTGGCATACTATCTTCGTTTCACACACATGATACATTATTAGAAACATCTATTCGAGGACTACAAATGCTGACAGCGGATATCAAGTCAGAAGACTCATATTCGTTAGACCTTTCATGCCCAAAAAACATCGTTAAGGGCCTCAAAACGACTACAAAATTTTAAGACCCGAAAAACTGCGAAAATAGTAAATTGTGCCACAATTAAGGAAACTGAAAAAATGAAAGAAAAAATGGTGGGGGTCCAAGTGGAATAGGTAGGTGGCCACAAATATCCACCAGGATCATTCCTCCCCCCTTAGGAAGCAATGGTCCCCATCGCGTTGAGTTCCTCCATGAGATGACGAAACATCTATTGAACTTGGTCCCTAGTGAGTCACTTACCCTAGTGAAGGAGCTGACCTGCTTTGATGATCATATTTGGATCATGGACCTAAGTGATAGCTAGAAATTCAAAGTGTTCATAAGTGTGCCGAACTTGAGTTACCGGACAGATCTCGTCTTCTTGATTTCGACGTCGTGAATAGCTCAAAAAATCGACACTGTATGACGAAGTTATCGCAGTTTGAAAAGTCCATTAAACTGCAATTTTTGGACTTTGACCAAATTTGACTAGAATTTGGGAAATTTAAAAAGTGAATATTCTAGGGAATATTCTTAGAATATTCCTAGAATATTCCTTGAAATATTCTCCAGAATATTCCTTTTGGGCCAGTAATATTTGGACAAGTGGCAGATCGTCATTCGTTGGAGCTGTACGTTGGATTTTTTCAGGCCATTGGGAGTCTGCCACGTGGCAGGCCCGGAGGCTGCCACATGGCCCAGTATCATGCTGCGAAATTTTTGTGGGTAGTCGGGGCTTGACCCCGAGACCTCCTGCCTACAACGCCCATGACTTAACTGCCCGAGCTGTGTGGTAGTTCTTACCTCTATACTGTGCCGATAGTATTTAAACTTTAATGGTGTAATAATTAGTGGATTGGAGGGGCCAGCGCTGAGGGCCAACCCCTACCATACGTCCAAGACCCCAAGTCCAAGGGCTTAAGCCCTAACCATCTGGCGGTAACTGTTAACAGTTCGCAACACGTAGAGTGTTCACATGTAGGGTTTTAAATGTTGAGAGTTCTATGGTTAGTTAACGCCGAAGATTACGGTTTTATGACCGCGTGGTGTGGTCAGGTGCCCAACCACTAACCTGAATTTTATGCCACAATTTTTAAACTAGCAGGATATTTGGCGTGCCACCAGAAATTTTAGATTTTCCATTTTTTACTGGAGTTAAGTCAAATTCCTCCAAGTTTAGTGTAGGATTTTTAGGGGTCATTGGGAAAAATGAGTTCAGGCTCTATCTTGAGCTATATTCAACCAATTTTAGGGTGCCAATAGTAAATTTCGACTATCTCATTATATGTTCCCTTTTTAGAAACATTGTCAATCGACAGAGAAAATCTATTCCAGAGATATACTGCAGGGGAATTTACTGTATTTGTCACCTTTAAACAAAGGATGAGCTCTAGAGGCTACCTGACCCACTAGTAAACTCTGTCTATAGAGTGATTTTCAAAGGAAAATATCCCCAATAGGGAAATACAACAAGATTGGGAATCTCCCAATATTGGATCTATAGCAATAACAAATACATCAAATGGTAAATAACAGTGAATCATATACACATGAAATGCCGAAGAACTCAATGGCCATCATATTAGAACATAGCAACAGTAAAATATACAACTCCTTGAGGAAATGATCACTCAAGTAAGGCACAACAAGCCTCACGAAAACTATACAAGGAAACATGAGAAACACTACTACATAAAGGAAGCCCTAGGCCATGACTGCGCAGATATAGAGAGGAACTGCTGCATAAATAATGAAAATACAATGATATGACAATGTAGGCTCAAAAAAAGAAGGGGGAGCAAGATCTCAACCTCTGAAATTACATAACATCAATCTTCTAAAAGGATTGGCTGAAATCTATACAAAAATGGCACTTTGCAGAAATGTCGAAGTTGCTGGGAAGCAGTAACTCAAGAACTGGAAAGGGATGGAGAAGGCTGAAATGTCTGCAACAACTGTAGAATCCTCCTCCAATAGAAATCTGAAGTGAAAGGCTGATCCTTTCACCCAAGACTTCTCCTTCAAATGAATGTCAATCCCTCATAGCAAATAATCACCAATGAGAACGTTGTCTAAGAGAGGGACTGCACTGCCTCTGATGGAAAGTGGTTGGCCTGATGCCAAAGATGGTGGGATATGCTCAAGCACCACCTTTGCTAATCTCCCAATGAATAGAACCTCTCTTCACTGAAAAACAAGCTCCGGATGGTGTACGGAAACCTCCCCGACAACACCTAGCAACACTGTACAATAACTGCTGCAGAAACTACGCTGATGTAGATCGCTGAAGCTATGGCATGAATGCCTGAATATGGGGAATGGAGTGCAATCCTTCATGAGATACTCAAGAAGGAGAGGAAATCCTCAACAGGTCTCCCTCGTGCCCGAAGGCACTGCAGCTCTGCTTAACAGCAAGAGGCAGCAACAAGTCTCCAAGACTTGAATGTAAAAATGATCAAAGATAATCTCAATGGCTGCCTTGCTCCTCTTTTAAACAATGGGCCTTCCCTCCATGGGCCCTACTTCGAATTAGGGTTTCCTCCCTCTATAATCTTCCCTCCTACGTTGCCCCACATAGTGCTTTCCAACTCATGCCAACGCAGTTTGACTTGGTCAACTTTAGCCAAAAATTTATGAAAAAACCTCCTTTCACACATGGAGGTGTGAAATCCAGCTCCAACATGATCCTCTTTCATACTTAGAGGATTTTTATTCTCTAATCATGCAAATAATGGGTCCCCTACTCATTTTATTCATCTCCTTAACAAAATTTAATGTTCCATAAAATTTGGAACATTACACTCAAACATTACAGACTCATTGGTGAGGGTTGCAAAGACATCAGAGGATTTTTGGGTAGGTTTTTGCTTCAGAGAAGTTCTAGGGGCCACTAGGGCCACCATGGGCCAACAACAGTTTGAGGCCTGACCAGGGGAGCTAGAGGCCTTTCTCAATAATACAATAGTCAATTTTGGATGTTTCAGATGTTATGAAACTAATGGTGTGGTTTTCAGAGCCTATAGAGGAATTTTAAAGGCCGAGGTGCTTGAGTGAAGTTCTAGGGGCCACTAGGGCCAACAAGTGCTAGCAGCAGTTCAAGGCTTAGCCAAGGCAGTTAGAGCTCTTATGCAGCAAACCAATAGTCATTTCTGACTGTAATGAGAATGATGAACACAATGGAGGAGCTTTTAGAAGATTTTGATGAATTAGAGCTTGAGAAGCCACAAAGAAAATTTCTTTGACCCTAGAGCCAGGGGTGCCACTAAGTGTTGGAGGTGACGACTGGAGCAGCTGGAGGCTAATTTCAATGAACCGATAGTCTATTATGAATATTGTTGAAATTATCAATCCATTTTTTATTTTTAGAGTCATTTGAATACTTCTGATGGTCGAGGACCTACGGGTAGCCTAGGGCCAATTGTGGAGGGAGGCCTAGATTGGGGATGTAGTGCTCATTTTGAGCAAATAATCAGTCCATTTTGGAGGTTTGATATGTGCTGGAGATAGTTGGTGAGGTTTCAGGGATAGAAAAACAATTCTGAAGGATTTAGTGCCGTAGAGAAGCTCAGTGTAGCTTACGAGCACCGACAGAAGGAATCAAGTCTAAGGAAGCCTGAATCTATTATCATAGTGATGAAAGCCATGATAGGGATATAGATGGTATTCTAAACCTATTGGTTCAGTTCATTTAACCATTGGAGTTAAGTGTGGAACTTGTAAAAGAAAATTTTCCATAATCCCAAAGAGCCAAGTCAAGATGACAAGAGCTCAAGGAGATGTAGCCCATGATATTCAGGTGAACTCCTAGATTAAATTTGTTGTTAAGTGTTTTTGTTTATTTACTGTTTTATATGGTTGTTACACATGTTTAATTTTAGCAAAAACAAATGGTCTTAAAGCACTTAAACTTAAAAATAATACACCTGTTTCAAGTATAAATTCTGCAAAAAGTCAAGCATAAGCTAGATCTTTTATTTGTTTAATTAAGTGGGAGGTTCTTGAAAAGCATAACAAGTTATCCAACCCATTTTCAAACTGAGTGGGAGGTTCTTGAAAATCATAACAAGTTATCCAACCCATTTTTAGATCATTTTACAACTCGATATCGCTGGATCCTCTGCTCACGGGTGGTCTTTATCCATGTGTCAATAATTTGATCAGTTGTGGCTTATTCCATGTAGTCTAGGGTTAACTCTGTTGGTGTGAGTTGTTCTGCCATGTAGGATGCGTCCAGTAGAGGTGAAAATTAAGGCAGAAGGTGGTCCACTTTGAACACTTGGTGCAGACCAAGAAATGGTGGAATACTGAGCTTGAAGGCATTCTTACCTACAACCATGGTGATGGTGTATGGCCCATATCAGAGTGAGTGAAGCTTGCGGTGGGGTCCAGTGAGGCACTCCTTCTGAAACTGTAGCCACACTTTTTCTCCCACCAAGAAGTTGTGTGGCACCCAATGCTAATCATCTCGTTGCTTACACTAAGAATTGGCTCTGTCTAATATGTCATGAACCTATTGGTGGATGTGTTGAATGCATTTAATGAACCTGTTCGTCTTGGCAGCGTCAGACTGGACAAGAGTCGAATCGGCCTAAGTAGCTGCAAATGGCATGGCTACGTTAATGGGACATAGTGGCTAGAATCCCAAGACAACCTGAAAGGGGTTGTGGAGGCCCCGGTTATAGCTATGTTGTACATAGGGGAGGATCTCATCCCATGTGCTTAGATGCTTTGAGTTGCACATGCGTAGAATATGTATGATGATCCTATTCACGACCTCTATCTGGCCATCAGTTTGGGGATGGAAAGTTGTGGACTTGGTGAGCTTGGTGTCTAGCATTGACCAGAGGCTGGACCAAAATGTATTGAGGAACCTGCTATCTCGATCTGAGATGATAGACCGTGGGATCCCAAAGTGTATCCACACTCGTTCAAAGAAGATTTTAGTAGTGGCTTCTGATGTGATATTCTTCTTGCAGGCCGTCATAATGGTCATCTTCGAGAATCTGTCGACAACCATGAAAACACAATTGTTTCCATGCTTAGTAGAAGGAAGGCCGGAAATTTAATCCATGGAGATAGATTCCCAAGGTCAACTAGGGGTAGGCAGCGGAGTCTAGAGGAATTTATTCTTAATGGTCAGTGTGGCAATGGTGCAGGCATTGTAGGATATGATGTACTTCCCAACATATTGTCTAAGTTTTCTCCAATATAAATACTTCTGGAGTACTGCCATTGTTTTCTCTACCCTGAAATGCCTAGCAACTTGACCGTAGTGCACTTCCCAAATGATGTAGGGGCATTAGACACTATCCAACAATGTATGAGTTTTGTCCACATGTTGTGGCTAGGAGGGATCAAAATAATTCGAATTTGTAATAGCAAGGTGTCAATACCTTAGCTGTCTGTTGCATTTAGATCAGTTAGAGTTAGTAGAAGTCGAATAGTTTTAGGTTCAGTCCATCTGTCCTGTTCAGTTATTTGAATGAATGTAATTAGGCCTTTTGTTAGATTAGAAATGGTCCCCAGAAAGGAACCAAAGAGACACATAATAATCCATATAAATTGTATTCCCCAGATGTATTGAGGGGGGGAGATTTCCACAGTAAAATCTGAGTGTTAAGCAATTGCTTCCTATTGAATAAATTTCAGTGCTCGTTGATTATAAAATTGTCTTGAATTGATCTTTGTGAGGGAAATTTTTTAATTGCGAGGTGGTTGAACACTGTTCTGTATATAATTGTTGAATAGAGTTGCCGTGTAATCTCCGCATGCCTCTCTGTCCATTGTTGATCGTATATTTCTCTTGAATTGTTAGAATAGGCTCTGTTGAATTAAATCCCCGGAAGAAGCCATAGTCGGACGTAGTTAGTCCTCGTAATAGACTTACATTGTACCCAAACCATCTCTGAGAATGAATTCGTAAATATGTTTGCTGCAAGCTCTGGTTGTGAAACCCCCGCTTACAGAGAATTAAGTTCGGTTGTGAACTGAGAGTGTTGTTCCGAGAGTTGAACCTGAGGTTAGTGGACCAGAGTGAATAGGAAGCATGGTGTTAACCCTAGTTTAACCTACGATCACTTACTATTCAAAAGCCAGAAGCAGTTTGATCGCACCGCGTTTGTAGGATAAGATGTATTTCCAGTTCGAACGCGATCTATGTCATAGGCTGACATGCGGCCTTAAGCAGTTTGAAGATACCGCCCTCATCGCTCCCTCATCACGCGTTATTCGTCGATGGCGATGTCAGCGTGATATTGACGTACACCGTTCAATATAGAGGCTGACTATCGAACGATGATCGCACTCAAAAAAGATCAGGAGATAAGCCAAGGTATGGATGTTGAATTACATTGAATTTCGTCGATTGTATAGGTGGGCTCGGGGCCTAAGGGTTGTTATAAGTGTTTTGATTGTAATGAGTCAGGCTATTGACGTAAAGTCTCGAAGGTGGCAACCTTAGTTATAAGGTTCGACAATAGAGTTGAAGTCTGCAAACATATTAAATGTTACCAAAGGTCTTAACATTGGAATGAATACAATATAATTTGTATACGTATATGACTGTGTGCGTGGGATTAAAGAGCACGAGTAACAATATATAGGTGGCTAAATCCAAGGTTGGTTATGGTATTTATTTTTCAATTTCTCTGAAATTGATAAATAAATTTGTAACAGAGATTGAGAAGACTTCTTGTGTTGAATTAAGCTAAATAAAGGGGGCTCATGTACAGAAATTAGAGACCAGCTCTCGTAGGGGGCCAGATTCAATTTTTTTGCTGTCACCAAAACTTCTTGGCACGGATGCTGGAGGGAACAAAAAAATGTCCCATGTGACATAGCAATCCATCCTGCAGGTGAAAATTTAGAATGTGGTTGCCCTCTAAGAACGTCTTGTATGTGTGGCCGAATTCTGGATCGCTCTTGTAGAGAAGTGGCCAATAAGAAGTCTCATACCCAGAGGAGTTAAGCACAATTCTTAACACCATGATCGGTGGTTGGTTGAGGCAATCTACAACATTATTGGTGCTGCCCTTCTTGTACTTGATTTTCAAATTAAATTGTTGCAGAGATGTGGACCACTTCTGATGGTGATCATTCTGCAACTTCCCTTGTGTCCGTATGAACAACATGAGTCAGTGGTTTGTGTGGATGATCATTTCCTTCTCCAAAATGTAATGCTTCCATTGTCGGCAAGCCTGCACAATGGAATACATCTCTATAAATGAGTGGGATACTTCCGGACCGTGTCGGATATTGTCTCATTGTGATATGCCACTGGATGCCCTTATTGAGTAAGAATTGCCCCTATAGCATAGTCAGAGGCATCTATCTCCATCTCAAATGGTTCTTTCAATTCTGGTAATGTGAGCATTGGGGCACCATAGAGGTGATGTTTAAAATCTTCAAACGCATTCTCTTGAGATTTAGACCGAAAGAAATTTTCTTTCGCTCCACCCTTGGTGACTTGACTCAAGGGCCAAGTGATATGAGAGACTCCCAACAAGAACCTGCGGTAGAAATTAGCAAGACCCAGAAAGTTGTAGAGCTCTGTTAGAGTAGTTGGGGCTGACCAATCCCGAATGACTTGGACCTTGGCTAGATCCACATGCACCCCCCTCTCATCAATAATGTATCCTAGATACTGAACTTGGGTCATGCCAAAAGTTCACTTCTCCAAATTGGCACACAACTTGTGTTGCCATAGTGTTTGGAGGACTTGTCGGATGTGGTGGAGGTGCTCTTCCCAAGTCTGGCTGAAGATTAGGATGTCATCCAGGTATACTACTACAAATGAGTTGGTGAATGGCTGCAAGATGTCATCCATGTGCCTCATGAACTGATCTAGGTGGCTCCAGCGACACACACAAGATAAAGAGGGCTTAGGAAAGCTAAAAAATAAAAGTGACAAAAACGTGGAAAACTCAAATTTAGATTGAAGATCTCATTTTCCTGACCGCAATGGTGTGAAAGATTCATCAAACCGAGTTCGTATGTGAAAGTTAGAGGTGGTCAAAGTTCTAAGGTTGACTTGGTGATGTGGCAGGTTAAGGAGGAAAAATTTTGGAATAAATCCGGCCACCAGATTCCGACGAGCTCCAGACAATTTATGGGTGGAATTGTGGGATAATTAAAATGTTTCCTATAGGTCAAAAACCAAAAATTTTAAAAAGGGTGGTCGGTTTAATTTAAAACAAAAAAAATATAATTTAGGGGTGGTGGGCCACCAACCCCACCACCCCACACAAAATTCGCATGTACATTATATTAAAAAATAAAATTTGTCAAGGGGGAAGGTGGTCAACCCCGCCACCCTGTCCACCGGAGACACACAGTATATGAGCTATATATATATATATATATATATATATTGCAATGGGGGGCAGGCCACCGACGGTGGACCCAACCCCCCACTCCATATAAATGTGTATTGTCATTGTGAGCCATGAGGGAGTTGAGGTGGGCCACCCGATGCTGGTTTTCCCCCCCCACACAATACCACAGTTCGATTTTTTTTAGAACAAAATTACGCCAAGTATGGGAGGGGTGGGATTTGACCCCCCGACCACTTCTCAACGATCTCCAAATATTGCCATTGCACCATCAAACCCCGTTTTGGAAACTCCATCGGCAGTTTTGTATAAAAACTCATTTTTGCATAGTGCACCAGGCCATGTCGGAGGGCAGACAGACACGTAGTTCGAAGCAGGAGGGTGCACACAGTTCGAGGGAATATTTTTTTTATGCCAAGGGAATCTTTTCATTCCAAGGAGGTAAAATTTCTCTGTGTGAGAATATATTGAACTTTATATGCATTTTAACCAGAATTTCGTAGGGAGTGCAATGGTGCACCTAGATTCTCCATTTGAGTAGTGATTCAGAATATTATCTTCAAAATATGGGGATCAGGAATCTTGGGGGAATCTAAAATATTCTTGTAGCCCCAGAATTTCACTTTGTCCAAATTCAGAAATTTGACAGTTGATTTTGCGTTATTCAACACCATGAATCGGATGGTGTATTCAGATTTCCCATTTGGCCATTCAATTTTCAGCCACTTTTCAAAGTGGAGTTGTGGGTTTCTGCATTCAATGTGTGAGCAGTTTTTTTCAGGATATTAGACGCCACAAGATTGATGGTACAGTCAGATCCAACAATTTTTCATCCTTTTGTTCAGATAGCTTCAGGATGTGAGGTATATGCATTGTGATCATGTACTTATTTGTCTCTTTGATATGAGATGCATTATGTTGTATAGATCCTTGTTTGATGTTTGATGTGGGATCTTGTTTTGTTCTTGATGTGAGATGTAATTTCTATCATGGATTTTTTTTATGTTGTTTGAGATCCCTTCGTTTCCATGTTTGGTAGGATAATCTTAGTCACCATTAAGTGAGATTGTCATACTGATAAGATTCCTTTTGTGAATGAGAGTTCCTGTAGTGGAACATCATGTGGAAAGGTATAGCCACTCCTGCGTGAGGGAATTTTCCTTTTATGAAAGATAAAATACCATCCATGTACATCATCGATATTTTCAGCACTTAATGTAGCGGCCTACACCATGTTGACATCGAGTCCCAGAGATGTAGTCCCTGCTGGACGGACTCCATTATCAATATCTTATGTTGCTAATGCTTGTTATGTTCCTCATCTTTACAACATGCATATATGTTCATTTATTTTAATTAATTCTTTGATAAAATGAAATCCTAATACATCAGCCAAGGTAAAAGGTCTTGGTTTAAATGGTAGTGAAATTTACCCAGATCAAGTGGTATCAGAGCGGTATTCTTGCTAATGTGGACTGCAATCTTGAACCATTGAACATGTAGTAATGGAGGATGTAAAATACATGTACGAGACCATGCTTAGGGTCTTCGAGAAAGTGGACAGGTTTTATGAATCTTCTGAGAAACAAGCAGCATATAACGCTGAGTTGAAAACACTTATACAGGAAGAGAAGGAGGAGAAGCAGTGATTGCAACTTCAGTTGCAAGCCACGATAGAGGCATTGGAAGACTTGAAGTGCAACGATGGAAGTCTTAAAACAAATAATGATGCATTAAAGACACTTCTACGAGACGAGAAGGAGGATAAGCAACGATTGCAACTTCAGCTACAAGTCGTGACAGAGGCCTTGGAGGAAGTGAAGTGCAACGAAGGCTTAGAGAAGCCCTCTTCACGTGTTTCAAAATCGAAAACTGAGGTAAACAATGTTGATTTCTCTTTAGTTTCATCTTCACATGATATAAATTCTTTTGGAAGTGTGGAGATACCCATTACAGGAACTGACATAAGACTCCTTACCAAGATGGGGTACAAAGGAGGAGAAATTGGCATTCATGGCCAAGGCATAACTCAGTGATTGGAGGTTGTGCAGAAACCTTGCTACACAGGTTTGGGATACACTGAAGGGTAATGCTCAAAGGTTTCTGAAGCCACTATAAGGAAAATACCCTCTAGCGGAGGTTATAAAGGAGGTTTTTAGTGTGATAAAATTGGCCAAAATTGTCAAAAAAACATTTTCTACAACATTATTTTATGGTTACGGAGGTTTTGGTGGAGATTTTAAGAGAAATTAAACACAAATAAAAAAAAATGGGCGGCCAGAGGTTATCATGGATGTTTTTTTTAATCGGTGTGCTACTTTGGCTTTAACACACCGGTGCGTACATGTAGAAGGTTCCCCGAGGCAGTTGAAGGAGAATGCACCAGGATGTTAATGTATAAAACCGCACCAGGCATAGTGTTGGTGATACAAGGAACATGGCCATTCTAATTGGTCTTGAGATTTATGCGATGCCCATAGGTCGTATCAACGCACTAATACGTAGACTTATAGAAGCGCACTGGTGTGCAGTATCACACAAATGCACCGAGATTTATAATTGGTATCAATATTCGTGCGGTGCCCATAGGTCATACAAATGTACCAAGCAGAGCATACAAACGCCTGAAAAGTATAGATCAATAAATGCACCAGATTTATGCAATTGGTATCACGGTATTCTCATGCAAGGCTCTAGATCGGTACAACGTACCGGTGCATATAGGACATACAAACGCACTGTCGTTGCATCACAAACACACTCCATATTTTGAATGATTTTTGTACTGCTCATAGGCTGGGTCGTAAAAACACAATGCATTTATAATAGAAAACGCGACCAAAGGTACGGAGCAGACATGCACTAGCTTTTCATTTTGTATTTTTTAGAAACATTTAATATGGACAAAGGTAATTATTGTGGTTTTTTAAAATTCATTATTCATCAAAAGTCGAGACCTATATATCTTATAACAATATTCATATGAATTAAATTTTCATATATTGATAAATGAAAATGGAGAATGTAATTTAAATGAAAGCATTATGACATGTGTATATATATATATATATATATATATATATATATATATATGAATAAGACAGTATTTATCATACAAAATGGGATAGTTATTGGTATCCCTTTGTCTTTCAATTGGGACTCTATGTCCATTACATTAAACAAAATTTATGATTTCATGGACATATTTCAAAAAACACAATGCCTTGCTTTGATATTCAAACATAGTGATCATCATTCTTTGCTTGAACTACTATCACTGCTAGAGCTACTTCCATGACTTGGGCTATTTTCAAGAATGTTTTGTTCACAGTGTTGATTGTTTTCTTCTTCTTCACCTTCCATATACAAACATAAAAGTAAACTGAAATGAGTGTATATACATTGTTGAGTAATGAAAATTGCAATATTAAATAATATACATCAATGTAAATCAAAAATAAAAATGATGTACCATAGCAACAATTAACTCATAAACTACACGCATTCTTTCAAAACCATGTACCATGCTATTTTTCAAAATTTCATATGTTGGCACAGTTCCATACTTTGTTTTCTCCAATTTTTATACCCCATAACAAATCATATATTTAATATAAAATATTTTCTTGTTCTATTAGTTATAGATGGAGCTAAGTAAAACAAGATTGATAGATGCTTACAAATTCTACAATTAATTTATGATATGCCAACATATACTCACAACCCATATTTAACCCAGTTTCTGATCCGGATTTATGCAGGAATGCAACAGAATACAGAAATAACCATAAACATAGAAATACAGAGGAAATAAGGCTTCATTTCATTAATATCAAGTCACAAAAATATGCTTACAAACATGATGGACATAAAATAGCTAGGTTGCTGGTAGAAAATCTCTAAGAAGAGATGTGGCGACTACAGACCTCTGAACTATATTACAATGAGGCTCGAGGGCCTATTTATTATGGAGAAACAATGGATAATTCTAAACGTCCAAAAACCTAACCCTAGGAGATGAAGCGCCAAAACTATGGGCCTCGTTTGGGTAAATTGGTGTTTCAACTTGCCAGGGACATAAATTTGGCATACTATCTCCATTTGGGGCTTCAAAATGGCTCCGGAAGTTCAGGACCCGAAAAACTATTAAAAATAGTAAGTTGTGAAAAATAACTGAAAGAGACAATGGTGGGGCCCCAAGTGGAATAGGCGGGTGGCCACCAATATTCACCTAGATCATTCCTCCCCCCTTAGGAAGCAATGGACCCCATTGCGTTGAGTTCCTCCATGAGATGAGGAAACTTCTGTTGAACTTGGTCCCTGGTGAGCCACTTGCCTTGGTGCAGGAGTTGGCCAGATTTGACAACCCGATACAGTTGGATATTCTGTTGGCGAGTGTTCTTGATTTTGATGTCCATGATATAGTCTGTAGTGGCCTATTCCATGTAATCTGGGTTTAACTCTTTTGGTGTGAGTTCTTCTGCAATGTTAGAAGTGTCCAATAGAGGTGGGAAGTAGGGATGAAGGCGGTCTACATTGAATACTGGGTGCATACCAAGGAATGGTGGAATACTAATCTCGAAAGCATTGTTCCCTATAGCCTTGGTGATGGTGTACGGTCCATATCGGAGCGAGAAAATATTGCGGTGGGGTCCAGTGAGGCGTTTCTTCTACAAATGTAGCCACACCTTTTCTCCCACCTTGAAGTTGTGTGGCACCCGATGTTGATCATGTCATTGCTTGTACTTAGCATTGGCTCTGTCCAATATGTCATGAACCTGTTGGCGAATGTGTTGAATGTGCTCGATGAAGTTGTTTGCTTTGTCAACTTCAGACTGGACATGAGCCGAATTGGCCTGAGTAGCTGCAAATGGCATGGCTACGTCAATGGGACATAATGGTTGGAATCCTAAGCCCACCTGAAAGGAGCTGTGGCCGGTTGAGCTATGGAGAGCCTGGTTATAACTGTTTTGTACATAGGGAAGGCTCTCATCTCATGTGCATGGATTCTTTGAATTGTACATGCGTAGAATGTGTACAATCATCCTGTTGACGACCTCTGTTTGGACATCAATTTGGGGATGGAAAGTTGTGGACTTGGTGAGCTTGGTGTCCAACATTGACCAAAGGCTGGACCAAAATGTGCTGAGGAACCTACTGTCGCGATCTGATATATAGACTGTGGGATCCCAAAGTGCACCCACACTCGTTCAAAGAAGAGTTTAGTAGTGGCTTTTATTCTGATATTCTTCTTGCAGGCCGCCATAATGGCCATCTTTGAGAATCTGTCGACGACCACGAAAACACAGTCGTTTCCATGCTTAGTAGAAGGAAGGCCTGACATGTAATCCATGGATATGGATTCCCAAGGTCAATTAGGGGTAGGTAACAGAGTATAGAGCCCTTGCTTCTTGATGGTTGGTTTGGAAATGGCGCAAGCAGTGCAGGATTTGATGTACTTCCTGACATCTTGTCGAAGGTTCGTCCAATAGAAATACTTCTACAATACTGCCACTTTTTTTTCGACCCCAAAATGCCTAGCGACTCGACTGTAGTGCGCTTCCCATATCATCTTGGCATGCTCGCTTGAAGAAACACAAAGGTGTCCCAGGTGACAAAATAATGCATCTTGGAGGTGAAAATTTGGAACTTGCATACCCCCCAAGAGTGCCTTGTATGTGTAGCTGAATTATGGATCTCTCTTGTAGAGAAGTGGCCAATCAGAAGTCTCATGCCCACAAGAGTTGAGAATGGCGGTTATGGCCACGATTGGTGGTCGGCTGAGGCAATCTGCAACATTATTGGTGCTACCCTTCTTGTACTTGATGTTCAAATGAAATTGTTGCAGATATGTGGACCACTTCTGATGGCAATCGTTCTGCAACTTCCCTTGTGTCTGTATGAACTGCAGGAGTCGGTGGTTTGTGTGGATGATTGTCTCCTTCCCCAAAATGTAATGCTTCCATTGTCGAAAAGCCTGCACAATGGAATACATTTCTTTGTCATAAGTGGGATACTTTCAATCCGTGTCGGACAATGTCTCACTGTGATATGCCACTCGATGCCCCTGTTGAGTAAGAAATACCCCAATAGCATAGTCAGAGGCATCTGTCTTGATCTCAAATGGTTGTTTCAAGTCTGGTAATGTGAGCACTGGGGCAGAATAGAGGTGATGTTTCAATTCTACGAACGCCTTCTGTTGAGATTCTGACCAACAGAATTTTGCTTTCACTCCTCCCTTAGTAACTTGACTCAAGGGCCAAGTGAAATGAGAGAGTCCCAACATGAACCTGCGGTAGAAATTAGCAAGACCCAGAAAGCTGCGAAGCTCTGTTAGGGTGGTTAGGTCTGGCCAATCCCGAATGACTTGGATCTTGGTTGGATCCACATGCACCCCCTTTCATCAATAATGTATCCCAGATATTGAACCTGGGTCATGCCAAAAGTGCACTGAATCTCCAAATTGGCACACAACTTGTGTTGCCGTAGTGTTTTGAGGAATTCTCAGATGTGGTGGACGTGCTCTTCCCAAGTTTGGCTGAAGATAAGAATGTCATCCAAGTATACCACTACAAATGAGTTGGTGAATGGACAAAAGATGTCGTCCATCGACCTCATGAAGGTTGCGGGAGCATTTGTCAATCTGAAAGGCATGACGAGCCATTCAAAAAGGCCCTCCTTGGCTTTGAAGGTAGTCTTCCACACATTAGAGGGTTCGATTGGTACCTGGTGATACCCAGACTTCAAGTCGAACTTGCTGAAATATTTTTCCCCTTTGAGTTGGTCCAGAAGGTCATCAATCTATGGGATCGGGTACCTATTCCAAACAGTGATCTTGTTCAGCACCCAATAATCAATACAGAGTCTCCAAGTCCCATCCTTCTTCTATGCCAACACAATCGGGCTCCCACAATGTGATGAACTTGGCTGGATGTGACCTTTCTGCAACAGCTCCTGAATCTGCCTCTTGATTTCATCATTCTCTAGAACAGAGCGCCTATAGATCAGTCCATTGGGTAGCGGCACACCTGGGATCAAGTCAATGGGGTGCTTGACCTGACAGTGTAGAGGCACCCCTGTGGGTGAGGTGAAGATGTCCAAGGTGGATATTGGTGGCCACCCACCTATTCCACTTGGGGCCCCACCATTGTCTCTTTCAATTATTTTTCACAACTTACTATTTTTAGCAGTTTTTCAGGTCCTTAACTTCCAGAGCCGTTTTGAAGCCCCAAATGGAGATAGTATGCTAAAGATACATCCCTGGGAAGTTGAAACACCAATTTACCCAAAAGAGACCCATAGTTTGGCTCTTCATCTCCTAGGGTTAGGTTTTTGGACATTTAGAATTATCCATTGTTTCAGCATAATAAATAGGCCCTCGAGCCTCATTGTAATATAGTTCAGAGGTCTGTAGTTGCCACATCTCTTCTTCTTGCACTGGGGGCGGATCATCAGGAAAACAAATTTCCTGGTTTGGGAAATGAGCTTACTGCATTGTTTTGCAGTAACCAAAGAGATAGTGGGAGGTGGTGGTACATCTGGTATCCTGTACAATTTATTTCCCAAAGTAAAAATAACATCGCGAGGCTAGGACTCATACACATCATGTCGCTTCCACAAGTATGGTTGGCCTAATAATACATCAGAAACATCAATAGGAGCAATGTCACACAATACCTCATCCGTGAAGGGCTTGATGCTATAGGGAAGGCGACACTACTGACTGACGCGGAGATCCCGTCCTTGGTGAAGCCACCTGATGGTGTATGGTTGTGGGTGCACTTTGGTCGGCAAGCCCAACCGCTTCATGAAATCTGTTGAAATGAGGTTCTTTTGGCTCCCATTGTCGACAATGAACCGTAGCGGGGAACCCTTTACCCACATCTGGGAGTGGAAGAGATGCTTTGCCTCCTCTGGATCTTCTGGTTCCTCCTTCTGGATCTTCGTAGTGGCAATAGTGGCATTGGGCTCCACATCAATAATCTGCTTCCCTTTTTCATTCACCTTGTCAGGTTTTGATTCAGAGTCAGAGCATGCATTTGATTCAAAAGCCCTTATATTGACCACTAGCGACTGCTTGGCCCGACACTCACTTGTGTTGTGAGTGGAGCTCTTATGGAACTCACACCACTTTCATATGTCCTTCTTTGGCTTTGCGGTGTTGTTCTTTGCTTGTGTCTTTGGCAAGTTGTCTTGGGCCACCATGCCTTGGCTTTGTCCTTTGTTCTGTGGTTTGGGGGAACCTTTCCCTTGTTTTTTATTCGTAGATCCAAAGTCTCGCTTCTTCTGTTTGAATTTCTTCTCAATATTGGTAGCATAACGGTATGTCGTACCAAGAGAGGAAATGTCGAGGAACTCCATTTCCTCCTGAATGTATCTGTGCAGACAACCACAATACTTTAGCACCAAATTTTTCTCTGAATCTTTGATACCCAACTTTGTGCGTAGGGTATGGAACACATTTGTTAGCTCATGCACATATTGAAACCTTTGTTTCCACAGCGTGGTCCATTGTATGTACTTGTCCTCAAAGCTCCCCACGGGATAATATTGTTCCTTGATGGCATCTTGAAAAGAATTCCAAGTGGGTACAACTGAGAACAAAGAGGATTTTGTCTCGTCTGTTTTCTCACAGTAGGTTTCCCACCAGTCCTTGACATGGGGGGTAGCTTTGAGGAGTGCAAACATAATCTTCTCCCAGTCAAAAAAATCATGAACCGAGAAATATCCTTCTAATAGATTCAACCATCTATCTGCATCTATTTGACCCTCAAATATGGGAATGTCAAAGTTTACTTGTACCTTAAATGGAGTCACGCCTCCGGAGTGGCTGTTGGATGCAGATGCACTGCCGGTGGGCAGTCGTTGAAGGATAGGGGAAAATTTATCCATCATCGCGTTCCTTTGTTTTTTTAGGACCTCCTTGAGCAATATTTTGATAGGATCTCCTACTCCCTCATATTTCTTTTCATCCCCCATGGGCGTCCATTGGGGTTTGCGAGGCTGATCTTGCAAAGGTTCCACCAGATCGAGCCCTAACTCCTTATACCCCGACCTCGTTGGAGACATGCAAATAAGGATCGAGAAAAAGCAGACCACTCTGATACCACTGATCCGGATTTATGCAGGAACGCAATAGAATACATAAATAACCATAAACATAGAAATACGACGGAAATAAGGCTTCATTTTATTAATATCAAATCACAGAAATATGCTTACAAACATGACGGAAATAAAATAGCTAGGGTGCTGGTAGTGAATCTCTAAGAAGAGATGTGGTGACTACAGACCTCTAAACTATATTACAATGAGGCTCGAGGGCCTATTTATTATGGAGAAACAATGGATAATTCTAAATGTCCAAAAACCTAACCCTAGGAGATGAAGCGCTAAAAATATGGGCCCCGTTTGGGTAAATTGGTGTTTCAACTTCCCAGGGACGTAACTTTGGCATACTATCTCCATTTGGGGCTTCAAAATGGCTCAAGAAGTTCATGACCTAAAAAACTGCTAAAAATAGTAAGTTGTGAAAAATAACTGAAAGAGACAATGGTGGGGCCCCAAGTGGAATAGGCGGGTGGCCACCAATATCCACTTAGATCAGTTTCAATCAAATCATTTGATAGTTCTTCTTTGTATGTTAGCACCTATTTGAAGAGATTCAATGATGATTTTTGTTAAACAGCTTAAAAAATACAAAAAATGAAATCTAGTAAAGTTGTTATAAGGAAGTGGCAATTACTCACAAACTTAGATATCAACCCCTTTCTTCCTTGTCGTCCTGTTTTATGTGCTGAATGGGTTCCATTTTATTTTCTTTTTTGCAAGAAAATTCTTGAAAATTAATATTTAATGCTAAATTGTTTATTTATTGTACCTAATGATCGAAAAATTCAATGATTACATATTAAATTTGAAACACGTTGTTGCTGAGATGGCTCCTCCTACAATGAAATTCTGTCCATTTCTTTGACCATCTCCTTGTACACCTTTTTGGACATTGCTACTGGCATATATCAGCTCATTAATCTTTTGAGATTTTCATAATATTCCTGAAAATGTAACATGACAATAAAATATTTAATTTTTATATTGATATGTGAAAAGTAAATATAAAAAAAGTGATATTTATAAACAATACTAGACAAACATTTAAAGGAATATTAATTTTTCATTCCTTCTTTTTTGTTGTTGTACATTTTTTCTATTAAAGTCTAACATGTCTCATTGCCCAATTCTTTGGAAACTCTTCCTGTAGTTTAGATAAAATTTGGTTCTTGGAATCAATGGATTGATTTTTGTATCGTAAGTGGAAAGAACGTATATACATTCATTCCACTAAGCCCCTCAAACTTTTGTAAAAGTTTTTCCCCCTTTCGTTAACCTCCAGCACCACTCTAGATGAGCTAAGGAGCAATTTATTTTCATTTGCATGTTCTATTTATTTTATTTTCTTAGAACAACATTCCTTTTCTGAGTTGTTGGTCCCTACATAAAATTAAACATATGTGAATAATAGACTGTTTGACACATGTTATCTAATAATTTTAAGTATATTATTAATGATAATTAAAAAAATAAACTCATATTGGATCGATAGTATTTTTTCATTCACCTGATTCATCCTTTTGCAATTTTTCCATCAAGCTTTTACACTCTTCTGGTCCTAGATCATAAATAATCTTATCGAGCTTCATCATTTTGTGCCTCTGCATGATACACAGTAAACAATAAATATTAGTTAAACTTACATATAGTTCAAAAATAATATTTTTTATAAAGAAATTTCCTTTTTTGATTTTCTTAATGTGTTATCAGTATTTTTGTTACTTGATCTCTTATCAATCATTTCTTTATCAATATGAAACCTGTACCATATCATTAATTAATGTATTTATAAATAATTTGTCAACTTTTTAAGTAAAAAATAAATCTCAAGAAACCGGTGTGCCTTTCATGATGTATGCACCGTCGTCGATGCGTGGGGGTATTAAAAACACATCGCAAAAATAGTATAATAGACCGTACGGTGTGTGGGAGTATTGTAAACACACCGTACAACCATTTCAATAGACCGTATGGTGCTATCCTCGTAACATGGAGCACTGGTGTCCTATTTCAGATATGGCGCACTGATTTAAAAAAATTGTTTTCGATTTTTTTTTTATTATAGTACTTGCATGGTGTGCTAGGTTACGTAGGGCACACCAATAAAAAAAATAAATCCATTTTTTCCAAAAATTCACACAATGGATGAATGGATTGGAATCCAATTATGCAAGTCATCCCGTGGGTTGGATGTCAATCTAAAATGAAAATCCCTAATTTTGAAATCACAAAAACAGGGAGAAGAAAGGGAAAAAACAAAAAAAATGAAGTGTTTAGGGTAAAAATGGATAAAACTATAGAAAGAGTAAAAAAACTGCTAAAAAAAAGTAAAAAAAATAAATAAATTTAATCACGAGATGGTTTTAAATTCTATGATACAGGGTTTAAATCACCAGAGGTTTGGTTTCTGATTGTTTGAATACTTCTGTTCGAACGTATTTCGCTGCTCCACAGTGCTCTCGTGCTCTCTTGCTCCAGGTATGTCTCCTGCAAATCTCTGGCTGAATATTTTAGCAAAAATAGTGAAATAATGAAAAGTGTTTAGTATTTAAAGAATTATTTTATGAAATTAGATTTTCAAAAATATTTTTCCGCCCATTTTTTAATTTGCTGCTTTTTTTTCACTTGAAGAAAATAGAGTTGCGCTTTTTTTATTTGCGTTTATTCATCACCGGTGCGTCCTTAGGTAACACCGGCACCGGCACGCAGTAACTAAAACACATCGGTGCGGTTATATGTATAGTAGCACTGATTTGGGGTTAAGGCACCGAAATTAATTTTAGGTGTGTACACGAAAATTTAGTCAACTCCAACCATAGAAATTGAGAATTATAATTTTGTTTATTCTTGAGAATTAGAATTATAATTAGAATTGAGAATTGGAATTGGATAAATTCTTGATGGAAATAACTATTCTTCCAATGCATTTTGTTTATTACAGGAGGTCCCCACTGATTATGTGGAGAGAATGCAATGTGGGGCGTGTGAAGATGCAATACTACAGGGTCCAAGTGGGAAATTGTGGCATGTGAACCTGTTTTATGCTAAGACATGGGAAGTTTTCATAAATAATTGGGAAAGTTTTGTTTCTGAGCAATTTTTTGAAGTTGGAGATATTTTAGTTTTTACACATGTTGGAAATGTACATTTTTCTATGAAAATATTTGGGCCATTTCTTTTCAAAACTACACCTCTTATTCTTTCAGAAAAAGAAACTTGAACCTTTCCATAACCTGCAACAAGAAAAGGTGCCCCATGATCTGCTTGCTCATTTGTAAGTTCCTCCTCCATATTAGTATCCAATTTCCTCTTTTCTCCTTTTTTCTTTCTATCTTGATCTTCAAAAAAAATTATACAATCTCTATTTTATGAGAAACTGACCTTGAATGTTCTGGGTGAAATGATAACGAGTCCTTCATTCTACATTTGTTAGCAGAAGAATACCTATTTTTGACTAGACGATGCAATTATTACATGTGGAGGCAATGGTTTCCCATAGAAAATGAGTATAGGGTTGAGCAGAGGAAAGACATTGCAATATGGGCTATTACATTAGCTTTCCCAATGTGAAACCGATTTGCAGGTGGAAATATGGTAGCTGCAGGTATCTATGCTTTTCTTCCCACAGAAATGGTCACTGGATTTCCATTTATAATACAAGCCTAATTTTTACTAGTTTCATCCACATGACCATAGCTTAGACAAGTTAGAGATGCCATTCAGGTTCAATTGAAAGTCGAAGATGTGATTTTATGCGACGTCAGCTTTGCCAGTAAAAGTTTATGTAAACCAACCGAAGATTGGACAATACTCCCAACTGCTTTTAAATGAATTCTGGAGAATCTTTCCCTTCATGGGATCTACCAGCCTGATCAACAACATCAATTAATCTTGCTCTGTTGTTCTTAAGGGAATGAGAATCCTTCCCCTCCTCAGAAAAATTCTTGCCTACGATTCGAACCCTCTGCTACTCTAATAATGCACTTTACAGAATAACCCTGTTCCAATGCACGGGGTTTTATAGGCGCACTGGTGCAGTTTGTAAGATCAAGGTTTATGTTTTGGCGCAGTGTTTTATGATGCACCAGCGCAGAAGAGTTGCGAAGCACCGGTGCGTGTTATGATGATAAGCGCACCAGATTGTATAAAGTTCTTTTTTTTGTATGTAAGATAATAATAAAATAATGATAATTCTAAAATACATGAATTTATTTGCATTATTTTATAAACTTTATTATGTTACAAAAATTCATATTATTCTAGATTTATTATTTTACAATTATTTACAAATTTACAAATTTAAATATTTTAATAAAATCATTTCACATTAATACAATTAAAATTTTGAAAATATTTTGCATACAATTACAATTAAAATAATAATTACAATTACAGTTACAATTTTACAATTTCACATACAATTACGATTAGAATTAGAATTAGAATTTTAATTTTACACACAATTACATTTACAATTAAAAATTTACAAATATTTTACATACAATTAGCATTAGAATTACATTTACAATTACAATTACAATTTTACAAATATTTTACATACAATTACAATTAAAATTACAATTACAATTTTAGAATTTTACATACAATTAGAATTAGAATTACAATTACAATTTCACAATTTGTCATATATACAATTACAACTACAATCATTTCACAATAAATTTAAATATTACAATTACAATCATTTCACAATAAATTAAATATTACAATTACAATTAAAATTTTACATATAATTACAGTTAAAATTACAATTACAAATACAAACACAATTTTACAATTTACATACAATTAAAATTAAAATTTGAATTACAATCACGACATAATATTTAATAAATATAATGGTCATTTAATATTAAATTAATTAATAAACATCATGATCATGATAACCATTGTACTAACATCATATTCGACTAAAAAACACATTCAAACATCAAATTAACATTATATATTAACATCATCACAACACAAACATCAAATATACATCTCATGTCAAATAACTCATGCTATCACATACGCATCTATCCACAAGCTACATATTAGATGAACATATCTAACATGACCTAACAATATACACATCATGATGATCACCAACATGTGAATTAAGTACAACTGCAACAGGAACATAAAATACATGGACCATCTATATATATAACTGAATAATGTTAAAAATATACAATTGTAATATAAATGTCATGGATCCGCTGGTGGTAGTACAACATCAATAGCAGTACTAGTGGAGGTCTACTCAGTCAATGGTGCAGCCTCGACGGTCGATGGTCCAGCCTGCTCATGATCATGACTAGTACTGATGGATGCTGCAGGTTGCTGACTGGATGTGGTCGATGGTCCATCCTCATCTCCATGATGATTGCTAGATGCTAGTGGAGCCTCATTCTCATCAGGCACGACGCGAGGTGAACAATCATGAGATGATGAGTAAATGCTCGCAGATTTTCCATCATGTGTTGTGGCTCGACCATGCCTATAACGTCCAACAGTCCTCCTCAGTCACGTAGCAGCTGTTGTAGCTCCTACGACATGCTGCATCAGGATGTACATATCACACGGCATGCCTCTCCACATCCGTAATAGCTTATCATCAACTTGTATGTCTTTGTAATGAGTGAGCCTGATGCCCACCTCAATAATCGATGCATTGAGTTGGTTGCCCAACTCCATCCTGTATCTAGTGTCAAGTTAACTACGCCTAGCAAAATGCGGTACCGACACAACAGCTGGAGCATGTCTCTCTACACCGACCTCTTGATCATGATTTTCGGCATCTGCCATGCCCTGATCGTCATTAGGGTCCACACCTGGATCATGTGGTGGTTACGGCATCTCGTCGCCATAAAAAGAGCCAATGTCTACAAAATATATACAATTACACAATTTCATTACACAATTTAATAAAAACAAGTTAAAGAACGTGTTAGAATAAATATAAATAAAACAGTAATATTACCTCTATCATCTAGCATCTCATCATCTGTGAAGAGGATGTTGGCACACCCTTGCCAATCCAATCCAACATAACGACAGGGGACCATAATGAAGGGATGCAGCTCATCAACACTAGCTAGTAAGTCCAGTGGATCATGCGATATCCTATCTAGAAACATAGTCTCTCCCCTCTTGGGAATCATCTCCCCCCACATGTGCATCTAGGCCTCCAACATCAGCCTACGAGGCTGCCGAAAAAAAATAGGCCTCATCTCTGGAAACCTCTCAAAAAATAAACAAAAAAGCTCTAAATAAAAAGGTAATTTTACCCTCCCTTGTGCATGAGCACGACATCTATCTAAGGCCATACATAACTGTCGCAAAAAACTGGCAGACCACCTGAAAAGTCGTGGCTCCTGTACTAATGAATCAAAATAATATAGAAGCGGGAAACTAATGTGTTTCCCGTCACTGGTGTTGTGTGAAATGGTCAAAATGAGAAGTGAGAGGCACTACATGTCCTGTCTACCAATTGCACCAATACATAACTAACCTCCAGGGACCTGAAACTCTGAAGGAGACAGTACATCTACTCCAATGTATCTCTCGGAGTAAACTAACTGACTCCCTGCTACACAACCAGCTGGAACCTTTGGGAATGAGAGAAAATCCACACGTCTCCTCGATAGGCCTATAATGAAATATATATCCTCCTCAGTGGGTGTGTGCCACTGGTCAGGACCAACCTGGAAAGCTTGTTGGTGGGCATTCCACCTGTGGATAAGATGTCTCAAAAACACACTATGGGCCTTTAGGGAAGTAGCCTCTTTATAGAACTTGAGGAGGCCTACTTGCCTTAGGAGCCCCTGGGTATCTGCTGTAATAGGGCGAGGGTACACATCTCTCTCCCTCTCTTGTGCCTCCCACTAGCGAAGCATGTCATACTGCTCCACCTGTTGTTGTTGTTGTTCCTCCTCTTCTCTCTGAATCATTGACATATTAAATAATTTTTTTTTGTTAAATTAGACATTTATTTAGGAATATACATATACAATTTTTTTTGGAAAAAAAGAAAGCATACCAGTCGTTGCACCACAAAAACAGTCATGCACCCGTTCTGATGTGACTTTTGTTTGTAGCGCACCAAAGGCGGTGCCCCATATGACATAAAACGCACCGTATGCGGTGCACCTAAAATTTTTTCAAGCACTGTTGAATATATATAGTGTCAGGAGAGTAGTGTGCTGACTAAAATATATGCCCCGACACGTATAGTCGTGTCAGCGCACCAACTTCTTGACAAATTTAATAGTGAATGGTGCAGTCTTTTACCCGGAAGCACCATTGACCCTATTAGAATGCCGAATGTGGTGCGCTGACAGACACCAGGGTGAATATTTTCGTCAACACACCACGTTACTATTCCCATGGTCAACAGTGCTACTAGCTAAATGACTGCACCACACTTTTTTTTAATTTTAAAATAATGCAGGGCACCTTTTGGTATCGCCCCAGACACAGTGTGGATACCGTTACCACTGATTGCGATGCGGCCTGTAAATTTTACAAGAAGCAACTCTTAACAATGCGAGCTGAACGGCTCGTGCGCACCATGCGACAAAAAAAATCTTTTTAAATGGTTAATTTTAAGGTTATTTCAAATTCTAATCTGCTAAAAAGCTTAATTATGGAAAAACAAGAAAAATACCTGTACATTTTGCCGTCGAGGAGGCATATTGGCTGTAGAATTTGTAAAAGAAAAATTTCCCACCATTTTGAAAAATGAAATATGGAGATTGGTGGCCAATGCACAACAACAGTGCGTGCAATGGGAGCACTGATGTCAGGGCGGCTCAGAAAAGGAGAAATTGCACCAGTGCTTGAGAGCTCTGGAGCATTGAGAAAAGTGAAAAATGTGGTTTTTTGGCCATAATTTTTTTTTTATTTAACCCTGTTCCAGTGCACGGGGTTTTATAGGTGCACCGGTGTCATTTATTAAGACCGCATCGGGTGGTTTCAGATTTGGCGCAGTGTTTTATGATGCACCGGGGCGATTCCTTAACACCGCACCGACCTGTTTCTGTTTTGGCACGGTGTTTTATGATGCACCAGGAGGAATATTTGTGAAGCACCGGTGGTTTAAAATAATAGGACACATCGGGCGCATGTGTATGAAGTGCCTGATGTCGGGTGTGCCAATATTTTGTGCGATCGGTGCTTTCTCTTGTAAAGCACACCGGTGATTGAGAGCAGAAAAGTGAAAAATGCGGTTTTTTGGCTGTAATTTTTTCCCTGTTCCGGTGCACGCGTTTTGTAGGCGCACCAATGTTGTTTCATACGAATGCACCAGTCTGTTTCTATTTTGGCGTGGATTTTATGATGTACCGGTGTGGTTTCTTAACACCACACCAGGCGGTTTCTGTTTTGGCGTGGTGTTTTATGATGCATCGACGCGGAAGATTTGTGAATCACCAGTGCGTTACTGTAATAGGACGCACTGTGTGGGTGTTTACATAGTGCTGGGTGTCTGGTGTGCCAATGTTTTGTGTGCACTGGTTCTTTCTCTTGTAGAGCACACCGGTAATTGAGAGCTCTCGAGCACTGAAAAAAGTGAAAAATCTGGTTTTTTTGCCATAATTTTTTTTTATTTAACCCTTTTCCAGTGTGTATGGTTTATAGGTGCACCGGTGTTGTTTCTTACGAATGCACCGATTGGTTTCTATTTTGGCACGCTTTTTTACTATGCACCGGTGTGGATTCCTAATACCTCACCAGGCGGTTTCGATTTTGCTGTGGTGTTTTATGATGCACCGGTGTGGAAGAGTTGTGAAGCACCGGTGCTCTATAGTAATATGATGCACTAGGTGGGTGTGTATGGTGCCCGGTGTGCCAATGTTTTGTGCGCACCGGTTCTTTCTCTTGTAAGGAGAACTGGTGTGATGTTGGATGATAAGGGCACCGAGCAGAAAACATCAACAAAACCCTCTGCCTGCCAACCTCCTCTAGTAACCTTTGCTAGAAATGGATGTATGGGGTATTTTTATAAGGGGTTCCTCAAAAAAATCTGCTAGAGTGTCTTTTCCTTGTAGTGAGCTTCCATGACATTGATGAAATCGTCGAGGAGAGAGAATGATGGGAACACTTCACCATCATCTTATGGTAGTGCATGCTGCAATAGAAGAGATGAGACAAGCTCTCATCGCCATGATTGCACCAGAGACAACCAAAAAATTTATAATAAGTCTCGATATTCTCAAGTTCATTTTTATTATAAGCATGTTCTTAATCATGAACATAAATCATAGCATAATAAAACTTGTCGTTTTTGTGGGTTACATAAGCATGACATTGTTGAGTGTTGGAAAATAATGGCAACATAAAGGAGGATGAGGCGTGAAAATCCTTCTCCAGAGCAGAAAAATAAATTGGTTAAGCAGGTCTAAAGAAAGAAGAACTTTTGCATCCATCACAACCAAAGTGGCCATCAAAGAGCCACGTATTTGAAGTTCCATCCAAAGCAGCACCATAAGGACAAAGCGTCGGTGCATGAACTAATTGAAACAGTTGTTCGACAAGAAAGTGCACCATAGGGAGATGATCCATTCACTTTGATAAGTGAGAGATGTTTTTTGAGATGTGGTAGTGTGTCACGACTTTGTTTGCAAATCATATGTTTCATTTTTAACTGTAAAAGTGATGATGTGTTTTCCATTTCATGTTGAGAAATTATGATATTTTGGCCTTGTTTTTCAAATCATGTGATGCATTTATTTTCATGTAAAAGTGATAATGCGTTTCACATCACCTCGAAATGTGACAATGATGTTTTTGGTCTTGTAATGATAGTTGGGGTGTGATTTCCATTTGATGTAAACTTGACCACCGAGTATGTAAACTCGTGGAAAGTATGGAAATGTTTGGGTAATAATTGGTCATATTTGAGCATGTAATTTTTCAGAGAATGTACTATAGGTTTGTAGAGGATGCAGGTTTCAGCTCACTGCTTAAGGATCCGAAGAAAAAAGGCGAAGGAGATGGAAGGGTGACCTTTTTCAGGGCACTTTGGGGTGCAGACATTGTACATAGTAGTTGCAGATCACTTTTGATTCTTTTGGAGGACCAAAATCTCCTCAGTGGGGAGGAATGATCTAGGTGGTTCCAGAGACTTACACAGGACAAAGAGGGCTTAGGAAATCTCAAAAATAGAAGCGAAAGAAACATGGAAAACTCAATTTCATGTTGGATATCGCATCATCCTGATTGCAACGATGCAAACAGTTCGTCGAACTGAGTTCGTATGTGAAAGTTAGAGCTGGTCAAAGTTCTAAGGTTGAATTGGTGATATGGCACATTAAGGAGCACACAATTTGGAAGATATCCAGCCACCGGATTCCGACGAGGTCTAGATGATTTCCGGTTGAAATTGTGGGATACTTAAAATGTCTCTTATAGGTCAAAAACTGGAAAATTTAAAAAGGGTGGTTGGTTTAATTAAAAACAAAAAATACTATAATTTAGGGGTGGTGGGTCACCAACCTTGCCACCCCACACAAAATCTGCATGTATATTATATTAAAAAATAACATTTGTTGAGGGGGAAAGTGGTGAACCGCACCACCGTTGCCACCAGAGACACATGGTATATGAGCCATATATACATAAACATTGCAATGGGGGGTGGGACACCAGCGGTGGACCCCGTCCCCCACTCGATATAAGTGTGTATTGATGTGAGCCACGAGGGAGTGGGGGTGGACCATGTGATGTCGGTCCCCCCCCCCCCCCCATAATACCACAGTTCAATTTTTTTAAAACAAAATTACGCCAAGTATGGGAGGCACAAGATTTGATACCCCGACCCCTCCCCAACGATTCCCAAATATTGCCATTGCACCAACAAACCCCGTTTTGGAAACTTCACTCGAATTTTTATATAAAAACCTATTTTTGCACAATGCGCCAAGCCAGGTCGGAGGGAAGACGGATGCACAGTTCAAGGCAGGAGGGTGTACGCGGTTCGAGGGAATATTTTTTTATGCCAAGTGAATCTTTTGATTCCAAGGACGTAAAATTTATCTGTGTCAAAATGTATTTAAATTTCTATGCATTTTAACCAGAATTTGGCAGGGAGCACGATGGTGTGCCCAGATTCTCCATTTGAGAAACAGTTCAGAATATTCTCTTCAGAATATGAGGATAAGGAATCTTGGGGGAATCTAAAAGATTCTTGTAGCCTGAGAATTTCTCTTTGTCAAAATTCAAAAATTTGACAGTGGATTTTTCACTATTCAATACCACAAGCCTGATGGTGTATTTAGATTTCCCATTTGACCATTCCTTTTTTAGGCCACTTTTCAAAGTGGAGTTGTGAGTGTTAGCATTCAATGTGTGCGCAGTCATTTTCTAGATATTCAACACCACGAGATTGATGGTACAACCAGATCCAACAGTTTATCATCCTTTTCTTCAGATAGCTCCAGGTTGTGAGGTATATGCAATGTGATCATGTACTTCTTTGTCTCTTTTCTATGAGATGCATTGTGCTGTATAGATCCATGTTTGATGTTTGATGTGGGATCTTGTTTTGTTCTTGATGTGAGATGTAATTTCTATCATGGACTTTTTTAATGTTGTTTGAGATCCCTTTTTTTCCATGTTCGACGGGATACTCTTAGTAATCATTAAGTGAGATTTTCATACTGATAGGAGTCATTTTTGTGAGTGAGAGTTCCTGTAGTGAAACATCTCATGGAGATGTCTAGCCACTCCTGCGTGAGGGCATTTTCCTTGCATGGAAGAGAAAATACCATCCATGTACATCATCACTATTTCTAGCACTTAATGAAGCAGCCTACACCATCTTGACTCTGAGTCCCAGAGACATAGTCCCTCCTGGATGAACTCCATTATCAATATATTATGTTGCTAATGCTTGTTATGTTCCTCTTCTTTACAGCATGCAGATATGTTCATTTATGTTTATTAATGCTTTGATAAAATGCAATCCTAACACATCAGCTGAAGTAAAAGGCCTTGGTTTAAAGGGTAGAGAAATTTACTCGAATCATGAACGTTGTAGGAGCATTACTCAAAAGGCATGATTAGCCATTTGAGCATGCCCTCCTTTGCTTTGAAGGCACTCTTCGACACATCAAAGGGTTCAATTGGTACCTGGTGATACTTGGACTTCACGATCTTGCTGAAATATTTTTCCCCCTTGAGTTGGTCCACAAGGTCATCCATCCATGGGATCGGGTACCTATTCTGGACAGTGACCTTGATCAATGCCTGATAGTAAACACAGAGTTTCCAAGTCCCATTATTCTTTTGCACCAACATGATTAGGCTCCCACAGGGTGATGAACTCGGCCGAATGTGACCTTTCTGCAGCAGCTCCTGAATCTGCCTCTTGATCTCATCGTTCACCAGAACAGAGCGTGAATATATTAGTCCTTTGGGCAGATATGCACCTAGGGTTAGATCTATGGGGTGATTGACCTAACAGTGCAGAAGCACCCCTGCGGGTGAGCCTTATTTGTAGGTCATGGCCACAGTATTCTTCTTTCCCTAAGCGTGGATCATCAGGAAAACAAATTTCCCAGTTTTGGTAATGAGCTTACAGCATTGTTTTGTAGTAACCAAAGAGATGGCGACAAACGATGTGACCTATGGTATCCTGTACAACTTATTTCACAAAGTAACATTAACAACACGAGGTCGGGACTTGTATACAACATGTCACTTCCACAAGTATGGTTGGCCTAATAATACATCACAAACATCAAGAGGGACAATGTCACATAATACCTCATCCATGAAAGGCTTGATGTTGTAGGGAAGGCACCATTGCTGGCTAACGCAGAGATTTCATTCTTGGTGAAGCTACCTAATGGTGTATGAATTTACGTGTGTTGTGGTTGGAAACCCCAGCTGCTTCATGACCTCTGTTGAAATTAGGTTCTTTTGACTCTTGTTTTCGACAATGAACTGCAGCGAGGAACCCTTTACCCACATTTGGGAATGGAAGAGGTGCTCCTCATCCTCTGGATCTTCTGGTTCTCCTTCTGGATATTCGTCGTGGTAATAGTGGCGTTGACATTCGCATCGATAATTTTCTTCCCTTTGTCACTCCCCTTGTCAGGTTCTAATTAAAATTCGAAGCATTCATTCGATTTAGAGGCCTTCATCTTGACCACCAGTGACTGCTTGGCTTGACACTCACTTGTGTTGTGAGTGGAGCTCTTATGGAACTCACAACACTTTCACATGTCCTTCATTGGCTTCATTGTGTTTTTCTTTACTTGCGGCTTTGACGGGTTATCTTGGGCCGCCACGCCTTGGCTTTGTCCTCTGTTATGTGGTTTGGGGGCACCTTTCCCTTGCTTTTGATTCGCAGATCCAAAGTCTCTCCTCTTTTGTTTGAACTTTTTCTCAATCTTGGCAGCATACTGGTATGTTGCACTAAGCAAGGAGATGTCTAGGAAATCCATTTCCTCCTAAATGTATATATGCAGACAACTGCAGTACTTCAACACCAAATGTTTCTTTGAAGTTTTGATACCCAATTTTGTGCGCAGGGTATGAAACAAATTCGTCAGCTCATGCACATCTTGATCCCTTTGCTACCGCAACGTATTCCATTATATGTACCTATCCTCATAGCTCCCCATGGGATAATATTATTCATTGATGGCATCTCGGAAAGAATTCCAAGTGGTTGCAGCCAAAAACAGAGAAGGTTCCCTCTCGTCTTTTTTCTCACAATAATTTTCCCACGAGTCCTTCACATGGGTGGCGACTTTGAGGAATGCAAAAGTAATATTTTCCTGGTTGGAAAATTCATGAACCAAGAAATACCCTTCTAATATATTCGACCATCTATCTACGATGTATTCATCTATTTGGCCCTCAAATATGGGAATGTCAAAGTTTACTTGTACCTTAAAAGGAGTTGCGGCTCCAGAGTGGTTGTTGGATGCAGTTGTGCCATTGGTGGGAAGTCGTTGAATAATTTGGGAAAATTTATCCATCATCGCGTTCCTTTGTTTCTCGAGGTCCTCCTTGAGAAATATTTTGATAGGATCTCCTGCTACCTCATCTTTCTTTTCGTGACCCATGGGTGGTCGTCAAGGTTTGCGAGGCTAATCTTGCAAAGGTTCAACTAGATCGAGCCTTAACTCCTTAGACCCCGGCCTAGTTGGGGACATGCAAAGAAGGATTGAAAAAGAGAAGGCCAATCTGATACCATTGATCTAGACTTATGTAGGAATGCAATAAAATATATAAATAGACATAAACAGAGAGATGCAGCAGAAATATGACTTCATTTCATAAATATCTCATAATTGAAATATGATTACAGACAGAATGTAAATAAAACAGCTAGGGTTATGGTAGCTTATCTATGAGAAGAGATGTGGTGGTTACCTGCCTCCGAACAGTGTTACAATGAGGATCAAAGGCCTATTTAATTTTGAGAAAAAATGGAAAACCATAAAAATAAAAAAAACCTAACCCTAGGAGATGAAACAATAGACTATGGGCCCCATCAGGGTACATTGGTACATTAATTTCTCGAGGTCATAAATTTTTCATACTATCTTCGTTTGACACACATGATACATCATTATAAATATCTATTTGTGGACTACAACTGTTGGCAGCGAATATCGAATCTAAAAGACTGATTGTTGAGCTCCAAAGATGTTCTTTCTTCCACCACATTCCACTCCATTTTCTTTGTCCATTATTAATCACAGGCTCAAATGATCAGTAGAATTAGTTAAAATTTCTTTAAGAATAAATATCATGACTAACTTGCTATGTTTTTATGATTTTGTCATTGTAGTACTGTTTGAACTAGATCTAGCTACAGAATGCAGACATTCTGTAGCTAGTTGCCGATTCTGCAGCTGTCTTTATGTCTACGCAGGTTCCAGGTGTCATCTTGGAGAAAAACACATATGGGCATATTCCACATAATTCCCTCATCATTTTTTGCTCTCCATGAAGTTTGAACGGAATTCTGTAGGCAGTTATGTACGTGGGAACTCAAACTAGGAGAGAGACTCCTAATGGGACAAGGACAGTCCAGATGTCCTTAATTCTATTACGTGACCACCATCAGAGTCCTAGTTTGGTTTTTATTTGGAAAGACAAATATCCCTAGGTTATCTCAAGACAGTTATTTAATTTTGATTATAAATATGGCTCGGCAAACCGAGGGACAAGGTTAGATTTTGTGTTTTATTGCTAGATTTCAGAAGTACGAAAACACTCTGTTTTGAAGTAATTTCTCTCTAATGCAAAACGTGTCACTTTATTGAAAGCACTGAGTCAATATTGAAGTAGATTTTGCTTGCTACTCCGGTGGTAGAGGGCCCCTGCCTCCTGAGTAGCCTTGTTTATATGATTTAGATAAGTATTTTAGTCTCGTTTTTCATTTCTAGCTTAAGCACGTTTCTGAAGTTTATGTTTTATGCTTGTTTACATTGATCATCACAGCTAGAATTACTCTTATAAACTCTTCCAAAATATCATCACGATGAATAAGGCATAGCTGTGGTGTTGTAGGTTTTAGTTGTATTTCCTTTCGAATTTTATGATTTATGCTTGTTTACACTAAGTGTCACAGCCGGTATTACTCCTACAAACTCTTCCAAAACATCATTAACAATGAATAAGAAACAGCTGTGGTATCTGATATTTTAATTTTATTTTCTTTCAAATCTTATGTTTATGTTCAATTGCATTGAATAATACAGCCAGAATTGTTTTTACAAACACTTCTAAAATATCATTCACATTGAACAAGATGGGTTGTAGAATTCCAATAAACTAGCTGCATGTTAGTTTAGTCATAACACTCCGGAGGATAATTTCATTTAGTTCAGGTCTGTCACTACATTTCAAGTTTGATAATGGCATTTTAATTTAACTCTGTTCACTGTACTTCAAGTAGATTAGTAGAATTCTATTTTAGTCTTAGCTCACTGTATTATCATTCTAGTTTAGTTGTTATCCATTTCATTTTAAATTGTATTAGTTGTTAAATTTAGGTACCACGGTCTTCATTATTTACAAAAACTTCTTTAGTTCCAACCTCATATTAATACATAATCATCTAGACAGAAGCTAGTATCAGTCTAAGGCCAAGAGTATTTTGCAACCTTTTTACCATTTCAAAAATAAGCATTTTCTCAAGGACTATTCTAAAAAGAAACCTATAACTTTTGAATGAGGCCTAGTGGTGCTACATTGAGTTGTAGAACAGAATTAGAAGTTAGTTTAGAGTAAAAATCTTATTGTGCTACAAATTTTCTTTTCCAATATGTTCCAATGAACCTTTAATCATGGATGAGATGTTGTAACATTGTAAGTTGATTGTTTATTTAGGAGAACTTCATTCACACTTAACTTTTCCATTTCTCAAGCTCTTCCAACACATCTTTAATGAATGAATTGGATAAGTTCAAGCTCATGTTGTGATTTATTTCCTTGCAATGAAGTCATTATCAAGCTTTGCATTTGTTGTTTGCTAGCCATAGTTTAGGCTTTGTTCTGTTTTAGTATTTGCATTTGTTATTTGCCATCCATAGTTTAGGCCAATAGCTTCTTTTCACCAGCATTTAGTTCTTTCCCTTTTCAAACATAAAACAATAAAACCAAAAACATCAGAAAACACTAAACACAACGTAGTGAGAAACAAATACCTAGGCACATATAGTGCACCACACTTTAGCAGTTTACCAACCCTGGTTGACAATTAATGAACTCAATTTAGGAACACTAGGTTGAGCACAAACATTTTGGCGCCATTGCCGGGGAAGTGTAACTAGGTAGCCTTGTTTCTTAACTCCCAAAAACAATGATATGCATAGAGAGAGAGACTCAAGGGGTAGATTTATAAGAAGCAGAAGTTTGATTTCTAGAACACCACTTGTTTCACCAAGACCTAGAGCCAACACACCTCCAACTCAGACCCACATTCCATCCTTTACTGATCCTAGACTTCCAGAGGACTTAAGATCAGATATTCCATTAGAAAGACCTTCCACTTCATCCACTGAACCTGTCTTAGAAGAATATTCAAGGACCCCTGCTAGAGACACAAACTTTTCCACTTCCACAGAAGAATCAACTATGGCAGAAGAAGGGGGAGGAGGAGTCTTTAATGGAGAACACACATTATTTGGAGGGGGTAGAGGTAGAGGTAGAGGAGAAATGGGAAGCTATTTTGGGTTTCCTATAGTAGATGAAGAAACCAATACAACTATGAAAAACATTTCACCCTCTGTCCTTCCAAACTTCTATGGACTTAAAACTAAAGATCCTGAAACCTTCCTATTTGAATTTGAAGTCCTATGTAGAACTTATGACTACTTACAAGATGCTCAAAAACTTAAGCTATTTCCTTCAACATTGAAAGGAGCAGCATTGAAGTGGTTTATGAGTTTGATCAACAGTTCTATTAGGACATGGGAAGATATGAAACAAGTATTTCTAGAGAGGTATTTGGATTATTGTATGCCAGTTAATCATAAGGAGGAAGTGTTCAGGATGATACAAAAAGAGGATGAAAACTTGGAAGATTTGTTGGAGAGATTTCATTACAACATCAAAAGAGAAAAAATGGAGAATTTAGATCAAGACACCTTAAAATCTCTCTTGTTGAAGACAATTAGGGATGAATGGTTGGATATCCTTAACATGATGGGAAAATGGGATATATCTCAGCTCACATTACCTAAAATATTCGAGTTATGTATCAACCTTTAAAGAGGAAAATCTAAAACTGTGAAAGGACCAAGAGACCCTGCTCTAGCAAGGGTAAGTAAGTCTGCTTCTGGGACAGTAAGTAGGGCAGAGATAGGGCATATACTTGATGAATTCAAATCTAACATCTTAGGGAGTCTTAGTGAACAAATAGACACCCTTAACTTACAAAACAAGCAAAAAGCCGAATCTGATGCTTTAGCAATCTTTTGTCCCAAATGTAGAAAGAAGCATGCCTTGAGAGAATTTCCTTTGGATGCAAAAGTTGTAGAGACCTGTGTGATTTGTTCAGAAAAACATGAGACCGAGAGTTGTCCTTCACTTCTTGGTCTTAAGGCTGTCTTTCAAGAAGATAGTCCTACAAGTTCCACAGAATCTCTCAATTTTATCTCTAGAAGGCCTTGGCAAGGACCTCAAACACAAGGATTTCATGATCAAATGTATAATCAACCCCTACCAAACTGGAATTCTTGGCAGCAACCTTGGCCCCAATTTCAAAATCAATCTCAATCTTGGGCACAAGAAGCACAAAATCCCTATGGAAGATACTCCCAGTACTATCAATATCCACCATACCCACATTTTTCTCCTCAAAATCCTCAATAGAATTCTCAGAAGCCACAACATCAAAATCAACCACTTCCATTACCATTTCCTCAGAAATCAAATCAGTTTCCTACTCAACCCATACCAAACCCCAACAATAAAAATCCTCAGAATACATACATGATAGAAGGCCAACAATTTCCAACTTATTTAATTACTCCTCTAGACCTTAGTGATGTTCAACTTAGGTATGGAAGAATACTTGAAAAGAGGAAACCTTCTGTGATCATACAAGAACAAGATAACTCTGAGGAAGATTCTCTACGGGAAAATAAAAGTCTTGAAGAAGACACATCTTTTCAGGACCCAAACATTGAAAAATCAAAACAAAAAGAACCAATAATTTCAACTCTTGTATTAGAGCAGCCATCAACATCCACTCCTACACCTCCCTTTCCAGAAAGATTACAAATTGATAGGGGTGTAGAAAAACAAATTATGGTGCCTAATTATGATTTCCTAGATGAGCTGAGAAATGTTTGCATTAAGATTCCATTATTACAAGCTATCAAGGAAATTCCAATTTTAGCAAAGATAATAAAGGAGTTGAGCATGAAGAAAACAAGAAAAAGAATAAGAGAGACAAAGAAAATTCAACTGGCAGGAAAAATAGAAGACATTATGATGGGTAAGATTGCCATTCCAAAGTATCTAGACCCAGGAAATCCAGTTGTTAAAATTCACATCAATGGAATTGAGATCCAAAACACACTCATTGATTTAGGAGCAGCAATCAATATCATGAGTAGACAAATCATGGATAAAATGAAACTTCCTAATCTTCTCTTTACACCCACATTATTACAATTAGCAGATAGATCTGTGATCAAACCTGATGGGGTAATATAAGACATTCCAGTGTCCCTAGATTCTTGGGAGTACCCTATGGATTTCATGATCCTAACTCCTAAGAATAATCTAGGAGGGCATCCAATTATATTAGGAAGACCTTGGTTAGCTACAGCTGATGCTTTCATTAGTTGTAGATCCGGTGATATGTATATCTCTGATGGTATTTCAACTAATAAATTCACTTTGTATCCTCCAGCAAGGAAAATTACAGATTTATATGATACTCAATGGATAGAGGATGAAGAAAACTTAGAACCACTCTTCACAATTTCCGAAATTAGTGAAGATAGTCAAATTCTGAATACTTTAGAAAACTTTTAATCCTCTTCGGAACATAAACATGAACAATTTCAAGAAGAATCCAACATTGAGTTTTTTTCATCAAGGCAGATGTCTCTCTATTCCATGGATAAATTTGGCAGCTCTACAATTGAGATATTTCTAGGCAAAACTTTAAACATAAACAAGAACCTAGAAAAATCTCAACAAGAAGAGCTAGTCAAAATTTTACAGAGACATTTTTCTGCATATGCATGGGAGTACACTGATATGAAAGGGATAAGCCCCAAGACTTGCACTCATCACATCTACATAGAGGAAAATTGTAAACCAATCGGACAACCTCAAAGACGGATGAATCCAAATCTTAGGGAGATTGTTAAAGAAGAATTGCATAAATTGTTGAATGTCAACTTTATCTATCCTATTTCAGATAGTCAGTGGGTTTCTCCTTTGGTAATTGTGCCAAAGAAAAATGGTAAATGGAGGGTATGTATTGACTACCGAGAATTAAACAAAGCTACTCTTAAAGATCATTTTCTCCTACCTTTCATAGATCAGGTGTTATATACCTTAGCTGGCAAAAAGTACTTCTCATTTCTAGATGGGTTTAGTGGTTATAATCAAATTCAAGTAGCACTTGAGGACCAAGACAAAACCACATTTACCTGTCCTTGGGGTACCTATGCTTACCGAGTATTGCCATTTGGGTTATGCAATGCACCTGCAACATTTCAAAGGGCAGTATTAGGAATTTTTTCAGATCTAATACATGATTGTGTAGAGGTATATATGGATGATTTCATAGTTTATGGAAACACATTTGAAGAAGCCTTAGTAAACTTGGAAAAAGTATTAAAGAGATATAAAGAAGCAAATCTTTCACTTAGTCATGAGAAGTGTTTTATGATGTTTACTGAAGGAATTGTTTTAGGACATCACATTTCAGGGGATGGGATTAGAGTTGATGAGTCAAAAGTTGAAGTCATCTCTAACTTATCTATTCCAAGTTGTCAAAAATATTTTAGGAGTTTTCTTGGATTTACAGGGTATTATCGAAGATTTATAGAAAACTTCACTAAGATAGCATCTCCACTCTTCAAATTACTTACCAAAGACTGTGAATTCAATTGGAATTCTGATTCCCAGTTAGCCTTTGAGACCCTGAAAACAAAAATTTCTGAAGCACCTATTTTAAGGGGACATAACTGGAAGTTACCTTTTCATATTTCAACAAATGCCTCAGATATAGCTCTAGGAGCAGTATTGGGACAAAAAGACCTGATTCCTTATGCCATCTATTATACCAGTAAAAATTTGACTCCTGCAGAGTTAAACTATATTGTAACTAAAAAAGAGTTTTTAGATGTTGTTCATGCCATAAACAAATTCAGACACTATATAACAGGCTACGAAACTTTTGTTCACACGGATCATTCTGCAATTAGATACTCAATGAAAAAATCAATTACTAATGGCAGAGTTATAATATGGTTATTGCTTTTACAAGAATTCAACATTACCATTCTAGATAGGCCTGGAAAAAAAAACACAGTAGCTGATTTCCTATCTAGACTCCAAAACATCAAAGATGACACTCCAGTTGAAGATCAATTTCCTGATGAATATCTTTTTGCAATTTCTACCCAAACTCCTTGGTTTGCTGACATTGCTAATTATTTAGTTTCAGGAAAATTTCCTTCAATAATGAATGCAAGAGATAAAATAAAATCATTTATGACAGTGCAAAGTATTCATGGGTTGCTAATGAGTTGTACAAGACAGGTCCATATTTTATCATTAGGAGATGTGCTCGGGAAGATGAGATGCCTGAGATTCTCAAAGCATGTCATGATGAACCTTGTGGAGGACACTTTGCTGATAAGAGGACAGCCTATAAGATCCTTCATTTAGGATATTATTGGCCATCCTTGTTTAAAGATGTTAAAGAGTATGTCAAAAGGTGTGACAATTGCCAAAGGGTAGGGAAACCTTCTCCTTCAGGTGAGATGCCATTACATCCTCAGGTACATATTGAACCTTTTGAAAAATGGGCTTTGGATTTTGTAGGACCTATTAGTCTTCCATCAAGACAAAAAGGATATATATTAGTTTGCACTGATTATGTTACCAAATGGGTAGAGGCCAAGCCATTACTTTTTTCTACTAAAGCATCTGTAGTTAATTTTATTTTTGAGGATATTTTTACTCGTTTTGGTGTCCCAAGGGAAATTTTTATAGATCAAGGAGCTCAATTCACATCAAGGCTAGTGGAACAAATGATGGAGAGGTACAAAATCAGACATAGAAAATCTACTCCCTATCATGCACAAGCAAATGGTCAAGTGGAATCTACTTATAAGGTTATTGAAGGGATCCTAACAAAGACTGTCCATTTACATAGAAGAGATTGGGTAGATAGGCTTCCTGAAGCCTTGTGGGCCTATAGAACTACATGGAGAAGCACAACAGACCATAATCCTTATGAAATTTTTTATGGAAAGCAAGTTTTGTTTCCCATAGAGTTCCAGATTCAAACTTTCAAAATGGCAGTCAGCTAGGACTTGATCTGTCAGAGGCACAAAAGCACTGATTGGAGCAGATTAATGAATTGGATGAGATCAGACAAGATGCAGTTCAGAAAACAAGTATAGTCCAACAGCAAAGGACTAGATGGCATGACAAGTGCATCAAGGAAAAGAAGTTCAAGGAAGGTGACTGGGCTCTCTTGTTTGATTCAAAGTTCAAGGATTTTCAAGGTAAATTCCAAACACATTGGCTTGGGCCATATGAAATCATAAGAATTTTTGACAATGGAGCAACAAAAATCAGGACAATAGATGAAGAGAAGGTCACTTTTCTTGTGAATGGTCATAGATTGAAGCTGTATCATAAGCCACTCTCAAGAGAATAATTTGTCAAGAAATTCTAGGAAAGCAGTGATATGAAGTTAATGAAGAAGAATTTTTCTTCTTCATCAAATTAAGTGAATTTTCTGAAGTTAGATATTGAAAAAAAAAAAAAAGTATAAACATGAAAACTAATCACTGATTGGCATGTTTATATAGAAAATGTGGAGTGAAAATCAGAATCTTTTTGACACTCTAGCTTTTCAAATCTGTTCTTTCTGCAAGTAGTTATTAAAAAATCATAAGTGCAAATTCATTTCACTTATGGTCCATCTCATTTTCCATTTCATTCATTCATCCATACTCCATTTCATTCATTCAACCACACTTCATTCACTTCACTCTATGCTCCACCTCATTTTCATTCCAGATTTTTAAAGTTTGATGTTTTTCTGTAATTAAATAATACATATCATGAATTGCAGGCCACTTCTCATACTTCACTCCATTTCATAAGATGTGATCCATTCCACTCCATTACTCACTTCATTCATATCCCATTACACCATATTTTATTATCCATCCTCACTCATTCCATACAACACTCCATTCATGCTCCAAACCATTCCATTTCATGTTTCAAGTCTTCTACAGGTACATTCTGCAATCAATCAGACATTCTGCAGCCAGTTAGACATTCTGCAGCCAATCATAAATTCTGCAGCCAGACAGACATTCTGCAGCCAGAGACCTGAAAAGCACTATCTAGTAATCACCTGATCTGCAATAAAATGATCCTGCATATCCATGACAACAAGCAAAATCAAGAAGGTTATGAAGACTCAAAAAATTAATGATTTTCAGGAGAGAACAAAGCATATGAAGAACACAAAAAAAATAAATGGAAAGGCAAAGGTAAAAGTTCTGATTATAATGACATATCATGAAAAATTTTAGTATAGTTAAGTTATGAATAGTTCAGAAAGTTGTTTTAATTAATTTTGTTGATCATGCCTAACAAACCTCCCGTAGAAACTTTGGATAAACCTCCTTCTATTCCACCATTTCAAATCCCATATTTGATCATCATTTAATCTAAATGATTAAAGTGCTGAAGTGATTGGATTAGTCATGTCACTAGGCCAAAGCATTTAATGATGATTTCGAATTCGTTACAAAATATCTCCGTGGTCTTTTCTGCCGTGATATCTTTCAACTCATATACATCATCCTCACCTCATTATATTCATTCCGCAATCACTCCATATCATTCTTTCCCATAGCCAACTCTTAACCATTTCAACTGTAAAATAGAGGAAATATCTATGGGGCAAAAACATCTCTGTAACAGTCATTGTCACCGTGAACAGAGGAGCAACAATTTGAAGGTTGGAAAGCAGAGTTATGGGTCTTATAGTGAGGACTGAACTGGTTGGCACTAAGTACTTGGAAGGTTATCCTCAAGTCAGAGAAATGTTACAACAAGCAGGGTGGTTACAATTCTTTGAAAAATTCAGTGGGTGTCACAAAGAGGTAACCAAAATGTTTGCAAGATCCTTCAAAGGAACTGAGGTCGAGATAGGATAAATTAAATTCACCATTACAGAAGCTTCCATTGCAGAAGCAACCAAATTTCCTAGACAAGGAGAAAGGTGGTTCAAGAATAGAGAGTTTCATAACGAAGCATGGAAGCAGATACTCAAGTCACCAGGTATGGATGTTACCATTTTTAAAAAGGGTATCCCTAGCTCTGCACTAAAGAACAAATGGAGGAACATGTTGCTTATCTTGAAAAAATTCATCACTTGTGAAGGAAGATATGGTACTTTCTATGTCTATCATATTTGGTTGATAATGCATTTCCTAGAAGAAGAACTTAATTTTCCCTTTTCTTGCTTCAAAGTTTAAATAAAATGGCCTCAAGTGTTCAAAAGAGAATTCAATTTCTGGAAACAACCTTATACCACCATGGCTTAGTCAAAATTTTGATTGAACATCATTTGAGCAAAATGGGAGATAATTGGGAAGACTTCTTAGTGAGAAATCACTTTGAGGAACCCAAGGAACCTCCACCTGAAGACAAACCTACAAAAAGAAGCAGAAGATGGAAAACCTCCAAAACTGAAACTGGTAAAACAATTCAAGAAGGCAGTGAAGAAATGATTTCTGAGAAATTGACTCAGATTAAGAAGAAACTTAAGAAAGAGAGGATAATAAGAAAATTTTCCAGAGAGAAAGGAGAAGGGCCATCTCAACCGAGAAGGAGCCATAGACTTAGAGGGATACTAAAGAAAACAAAGGTTAAAAAAACTGGAGTCATAAACATAGAAGATGAAGAAACACCTACTGAGGAGGATTTTGATGAAGAAGTTCCAGAAATTGACCCAACACAGCAAGAAATTTACAACTATGTTGAAACATTAGAGAGGAGAGCTTCAGAATTTAGAGATAGAACCCCTAGCCCACCAAAGTCTGAAATTGATATGCTAAGAAGAGATAGGTATGAGTTAGAAGTACTCAACAGGCATATCAAGAATGAGAATGAAATTCTGAGAGAGCAGGTTAAATTGAAAATTGATATGAATTCAACTCTGTCTCTACAAATGCAAAAGTTATACAAGGGCAGTGAAAAATTGAAAAAGAGAAATAAAAATTTAACTAGGGCACTCACAAATTTAAGGTTTAAGTTAGTCATAAGAAAGCCTAGAAGGCCTTTGAATGCCAGGAAAATCAGAAGAAGAGGGTTGGATGTCCTTGCAGAGGTCTCAGAGTTCATGGAATAGTTGCATGAGGACATGCAAGAATCTAGCATTGGGGGTATGTTGAGCTCCAAAGATGTTCTTTCTTCCACCACATTCGACTCCATTTTCTTTGTCCATTATTAATCACAGGCTCAAATGATCAATAGAATTAGTTAAAATTGCTTTAAGAATGAATATCATGACTAAATTTCTATGTTTTTATGATTTTGTCATTGTAGTACTGTTTGAACTAGATCTAGCTACAGAATGCAGACATTCTATAGCTACTTGTCGATTCTGCAGCTCTCTTTATGTATACGCAGGTTCCAGGTGTCATCTTGGAGAAAAAAACATATGGGCATATTCCACATCATTCCCTCATCATTTTTTGCTCTCCACGAAGTTTGAACGGAATTCTGTAGGTAGTTATGTACGTGGGAACTCAAACTAGGAGAGAGACTCCTAATAGGACAAGGACAGTCCAGATGTCCTTAATTCTATTATGTGACCACCATCAGAGTCCTAGTTTGGTTTTTATTTGGAAATACAATTATCCCTAGGTTATCTCAAGACAGTTATGTAATTTTGATTATAAATATGGCTCGGGAAACTGAGGGACAAGGTTAGATTTTGTGTTTTATTGCTAGATTTCAGAAGTATGAAAACACTCTGTTTTGAAGTAATTTCTCTCTAATGCAAGAAGTATCACTTTATTGAAAGCACTGAGTCAATCTTGAAGTAGATTTTTCGTGCTACTCTGGTGGTAGAGGGCCCCTGCCTCCTGAGAAGCCTTGTTTATACGGTTTAGATAAGTATTTTAGTCTCGTTTTTCATTTCTAGCTTAAGCACGTTTCTAAAGTTTATGTTTTATGCTTGTTTACATTGATCATCACAGCTAGACTTACTCTTATAAACTCTTCCAAAATATCATCACAATGAATAAGGCATAGGTGTGGTGTTGTAGGTTTTATTTGTATTTCCATTCGAATTTTATGATTTATGCTTGTTTACACTAAGTGTCACAGCCGGTCTTACTCCTACAAAATCTTCCAAAACATAATTAACAATGAATAAGAAATAGCTGTGGTATCTTAGATTTTAATTGTATTTTCTTTCAAATCTTATGTTTATGTTCAATTGCATTGAATAATACAACCATAATTGTTATTACAAACTCTTCCAAAATATCATTCACGTTGAACAAGATGGGGTGTAGAATTCCAATAAACTAGTTGCATGTTAGTTTAGTCATAACACTCTGGAGGATAATTTCATTTAGTTCAGCTCTGTCACTACATTTCAATTTTGATAATGGCATTTTAATTTAACTCTGTTCACTGTACTTCAAGTAGATTAGTAGCATTCTAGTTTAGTCTTAGCTCACTGTATTAGCATTCCAGTTTAGTTGTTATCCATTGCATTTTAAATTGCATTAGTTGTTAAATTTAGATACCACGGTCTTCATTATTTACAAAAACTTCTTTTGTTCCAACCTCATATTAATACATAATCATCTGGACAGAAGCTAGTATCAGTCTAAGGCCTGGAGTATTTTGTAACCATTTTACCATTTCACAAATAAGCCTTTTCTCAAGGACTATTCTAAAAAGAAACCTATAACTTTTGAATGAGGCCTAGTGGTGCTACATTGAGTTGCAGAACAGAATTAGAAGTTAGTTTAGAGTAAAAATCTTATTGTGCTACAAATTTTCTTTTCCAATATGTTCCAATGAACCTTTAATCATGGATGAGATGTTGTAACATTGTAAGTTTATTGTTTATTTAGGAGAACTTCATTCACATTTAACTTGTCCATTTCTCAAGCTCTTCCAACACATATTTAATGAATGAATTGGATAAGTTTAAGCTCATGTTGTGATTTATTTCCTTGAAGTCATTATCAAGCTTTGCATTTGTTGTTTTCCAGCCATAGTTTAGGCTTTGTTCTGTTTTAGTATTTGCATTTGTTATTTTCCATCCATAGTTTAGGCCAATAGCTTCTTTTCACCAACATTTAGTTCTTTTCCTTTTCAAACATAAAACAATAAAACCGAAAACATCAGAAAACACTAAACACAACGTAGTGAGAAACAAATACCTAGGCACATATAGTGCACCACACTTCAGCAGTTTACCAACCTTGGTTGACAATTAATGAACTCAATTTAGGAACACTAGGTTGAGCACAAACACTGATATTCGTAGAACCTGATGTGTGATTCATGATTTTATGTGTTGTGTTATTGCAAGGTGCGATGGAGTTAACAAAACGGTATTCATGGTAGTGAACAACTACTTGAAGATGATTTGGGTGGGCGTCCTCACTGGGAACAACAGTGCTTCCCTCAATGATGGCAGTTTTTCCCTCACCACTAACCATTCTCAACAGGTTACCGCCCCGACGAACTGGTTGGGCTGCTCCTAGGGTTGAACGAGATGTAACTTCGATGTGTCTGGTGTAGGCTCGTGCGCCTCAACTGCAACAGTGTCAGCGGAGCTCCACCTGCCACCCTCACAGAGTTCACAATCGGTGACCCATATTTCTACAACGTCAACCTCATGGAGGGCTTCACTGTCCCCTTGAACATCAGCAAGACGTGCGGCATTGGGAACTACATGATGACCAGATGCGTCGCCGATATTCAGACCAAATGCCTAGACGAGCTTGAGGTTATGGGAATCAACGAGCAGGTGTTTGCCTATAAAAGTTCTTACGAGGAGTTCGCAAGTCCAGAATAATGTTGCACGGGTGACCACAACAACCCTCAGATGTGTCCTCCCACCCAATACTCGAAGATTTTCAAGGCCTCTTTCTCGACGGCCTACAGCTACGCTTATGATGACAACACCAGTTTGTTCACTTGCAACCATCCCAATTATATGATCACCTTCTATGCATGAACTACGGGAGAGGATTTTATGATTTTATGACGGGAGTATTCCTATAGTTTGGGAGTAATAAAACTCAAATAATAAGAGCAAATGTGCATTGTTGTTATAATGTAAATAATAATATAATATTAAGTTTCTGTATTCAAAACTGCTACATTAACCATTAGACCCCATTCTCCTTAATTTATGAGCAGTGATATATGATGATGGCGATGTATATTGTACTTTAGTTTTACTTCTTATAATAATAATAATTCAATCTTGTGTTAATGACCTTTGAGATTATTGTCTTTTTGTAACTCTTTAACCATTAAAATTTACCCTCGTATTTGTATTTTATTTTTATTTTTAAAATTTCAGTAAAGACAAGTTCGTGTCTTAGGAAATAATATTTCAAGAGTATATTAGTTGGTTTGAGTAGGGTTTAATACTTATTAAGGTATCATGTTCACCTTTATCAAATTTATCTTTTTTAGATAAAAATTACTTCAGAAGAACTGAACTTTGCAAATAACATCCAATATTCCGTTGTTGCCAAATTTAACCACCACCATAAATCCATCTTAAGTAGGGATCTAACATGAGCCAAGAGGGATCAAATTTCTTCACCTGGAAACTTTTTTAGAGTGCAAAATAAAATGTGTTATTTTTCATTGTTTAAATTGTATTTTTGAATTTTAAATAGACTATGTATAAGACCAACTAAAAATTTTAACCATAAAATTTTAATTTCTTTTTCTATATATAGATATATATGAAGATGACATCGACATAAATTAGTTAACATAAATCTTCAAATAGTTTCTTTTAATATCTTGTTGAAATATTTTTTTAAAGTACAAGTGTTGAACATGTGATCCACACATTGTTTTTACTTCTAATTACTTTATAACATATTCATTTTTTTTAAATTATAGCCCACCATTTTTTTTCTATTTAAAAATTAATTTTTGTTTTTTACTTTTATTTTAAAGGGCCACGGACATACGAACAAACTTACACATCCCCTCATAGGTCCAGATGGAGAAACTTACACATCCCCTCATAGATCCATCTAAGTACATATCTAACATGAGCTGAGAGGGATAAAATTTCTTCACTTGCAAACTTTTTTAGAGTGCAAAATACAATGTGTTATTTTTCATTGTTTAAATTGTATATTTGAATGTTAAATAGAGTATATATAGTACCAAATAAGAAATTTAACCATAATTTTTTTCTATATATATAGATATATATAAAGTTGATATCTACATAAATTTGTTAACATAGATATTTGAATAGTTTATTTAAATCTCTGGTTGAAATATTTTTGAAAAATATGATATTTGAACATGTGATTGACACATTTTTTTTGTTAACATAGATCTTCAAATATTTTATTTAAATCTGTGGTTGAAATATTTTTGAAAAATATGAGATTTGAACATATGATTGACACATTTTGTTTACTTCTAATTACTTTACAACATCTTCATTTTATTTTAATGATAGCCGACATTATTTTTCTATTTAAATCATATTTTTTATTTTTATTTTAAAGGGGTATGGACGGAAAAGCTTACACATCTCCTCACACTGGGATGTAGAATGAGCTTCTCTGTCCAATGAGACTCTCGACTCAATAATAACTTACATGGTTAGTCTCTCGCATAGATGAAACCACCTTCTCCCTTCCTCTCCTCTTACTCTACCCCATTAATGCAATGTCATAAAATCTTATCATCTTTTTAGTTTTCCTGTAATAGTTTTTCAAGAGTAGACGCCACATTCATATAAACATAACTAGCAATTTCACCAAATGTTGGAAAGTAAACGCCTTAAGATGGTAACATATGGAAGAACAACGTAGATGAAGAGGTATGTTATATGTAATGGGATCTATAAGTTGTCTAATTTGGAATAATTTCCATTGAAACATAAATTGATATGTCTGACAATAACTAATAAATTAATTTAACTTTACAACACATTTAATTTAACTCAAGAAATCTCATTTTTTCTCAAGAAAAATACATGGTATAAGATTTTCTATGACCTTCTACCAGACAAGCGCAGATGGCCCATGTTTGAAGAAACATTTCATGTTCAACCCCTAAATAGTTAAGAAATATTCATCGGCTAGGAAAATAATATTTGAAGGCATTCAACAAATCATCATTCTACTTGAAACAAAATCTGACCCTACAAGAAATATGACATGTGACAAATCTGTCAATCTTTGACCAACAATGAAAACAATTCTCATGTGTCATTTGACATGCATATTGTACAAAAAAACACAACAAATATCTCAAAAGAGATTTTAGTCATTTTAACTTGAAGCAATGTTGTCTGACATGAGGTATGTGCCCTATGAGCTTATTATATGATAGGTCTAGTTGTTGTAACTTCATGCATTTCCCTAGAGTTATCGGTATACTACCCCATCACCCCATCATTCATTCACTCCATATGACACTCAATGTGCGTTTTTTAGGAAAATATTTTGGAATGATATCAATTTTCTAGTTATAATTTATACAATGACCCCAAAGAAGTGCATTGCATTTCAATTGACATAGAGAATTGCATAGATATTAGGATGCTAGTAGCTTACAATGTTGCACTATAAGACCTTCAATCTCATTTTAAAAACAATCACATTTTTTATGTTCTCATTATTCAAATTAAATGCAATATGTTGCAAGTCAAGATAAGCCTAATAAGAAATATTTATTTTTTCGGGGATAATGAATAATTGATCTAGTAACAGAGTCATTAAATGTGGTGTTAGAACCATTTTTATTCGGGAATGTTCTAAATAGGTACCGTTGCTGCAATAGCAACATCCTATAGTTGCAAAAAAATAAACTCATGAAATACAAGTCTTTAAAAAATAGTTTGTTTCCTATTAAGTGCCTATTCATTGGGAAAATATGCAAGATCCATATAACTTACCCTGTAAAAGATGAATTGGTTAGCTACTCACTTCACTGTAGTATCATCAACTGCATTTATTCTAGCTAACAATTTTGCACTCGGGATTCTCCCACCATAATTAAGAACCAATAACCTTATCTATTCATAAAATGATAATTAAAAATTAATTAACAATACAAAATAAATGTTGACAAACGCATGGGTCAGCTAAAATATTCTTAAAAGTATTTTCAATGTCACAATTAAAGTTATACCTGACAACCTATATCTTCAACTATAGGATTGATGCCATCAATATGTAGTTGCATAAAAGATTTCAACTACACCAAACGTAAATCCAAACATCACAAAGAAGTTAAATTTGATATGCAAAATTATGACGTAAAAAGAGATAAAGTATTCTTAAGATATTTTTAAGGTTGAAAACAACATAGCACAAAGGGATTATCTACTATGAGAAAAGGTATTGTTATCATGATATTATTGATGCAGTTTATTAGAGAGCATGGTATCCAACATAATCTAGAGGTATTTTCAGCAATGTTTGAAAATTTTGAATTACTGAGTGAGAAAGAGGTGCAAAAACAAAAAATTAGATCAAGTAAACACAATACAAAGAAATACACAAGTGCAAAAATTCAGATTATGTAATGACAAACAAGATGTGACTAATAATTAATCACGAGTTAAAATTGCATTGACTAAAAATTGATCATAGATCATGGATGTTAGAAGGGTAACATGATCATATATCTTTGTAGAGAACAATTGCACAAAAATTGAAAAAAAAATGGTTGTTGTGCAGAGTAGAAGGATTACCAATTGCAAGATTTGACTTTGTCAATTGTTTATTTTGCAAGGGTGATGCCCCAATTTTCGAAGTCAAAAGAGTAACTCATGAAATATTCAAATTCATTGTTTCTACTCATATCTGAATTCCTTGGCTCAAACTATTATTTTTTTATTTAACTTTGCCAGACTATGCTTGATTTATCAATCATTGGTTAAAATCACCTAGGTTTGACAAAATATGCAAGTTTGTGCCTCTATCAAGGAAAAATGATTTTGAATTTCTTTCCACATTTAATTTTTGATATTGTTCTACGAAAAAAGGTTTTCATTTGTTACAGAGTCATCCAGACTTATGCAAGACACAATGAAATATCGAAATACACATAAACGCAGAGATGCAACAAAAATAAAACTTCATTTCATTAATATCAAACAATTGAAATATGCTTACAGAAAGAACGAAACTAAACTAGTTAGGGCATTGGTAGCTTATCTCTAAGAAGAGATGTTTTGGCTACAAGCCTCTCAAATTTGTTTACAATGAGACTCAAGGGCCTTTTTATTATTGAACAACTGATCAGGTGCTCAAAAATATGCTCTAATATGTTGTTCTCTTGCATAGATCTCGTCGTTTTGAATCTGACGCAACTCGTTTTGCGGAAAACAAACAATGTTCCCGAAAAAGAGTTATGTTCGTTTTCCCAAATAGGAAAAAATTTGGCAAAAGTTGTGCAGGCTGCCCTGTCATCAGTCCATACAGCTGACTCAAATTGCTGACTGGGCATGGTTGAATGGGCTTGTTGGGCCAATGAGGTTTCGCCACTTGGCCAAATTTCACTACTGCTGTCGTGGGTGCATTTTATTGGTTGGATGGTGGCTAAAAATAGGCTACCACGGAGACTACCACATGGTAGCACATGGGCCACCAAAAACATGTTTGAATTTTGAATTAACTTCCAGCAAAGTCGAACACAGGACCTCACAACAAATAGAGCAATGCTCTAACCAGTCGGGCTAACCATTGGGTTATGTTAACCATACCTCACAAACTCTATTTAAAATTTGATGCATGAAGGTGATGGGGAAAGGGGCTAGGGCCTCGCCTCGACCACTCCATATATTATACCATGTGACTATTAGCGGAACCATGGCGCAAAGGCGGAGCTTGCTGAAAACTTTATTTTAAAAAATAAAATTCAAACACCGTTTAATATCGCTAAAAATCCGGTGTTTAGAAATTATTGGAAAAATTAATCATTCCACAAATTGCATCAAAAATCTGCCAAATTGTTGTTGTGTTAGCGTAATTTGAGGCAAATTTGTAGGACGATGCCAGATTTTGGGGAAATTTTAGAGTGACTAGTAGCAAAGCTAGGGAAACTCATAACTTCTTCAGTTTTTGACATATTTGGGAGCATAATGAGGCTAGACAAGAATTTTTGATAGCTCTGAAGCTATTGGAGTAGGTCTTGAAGCCATTTGAGCACAATAAATCATTGTAATCACCATTTTTTAGCATAGTGATATAGGGCCAAGCCATTGGAAGTTGGACCAGGAGACGTAGCTCAGGAGGTGTGAAATCCTTCATCAATTTCTATTGTGGTTACTTTTATGGTGTATTTGTTTGATGTTTTTCTGCTATTTCAGAGTTTAAATTCATGCTTTATGTGTAAAACAAATTAACATAAAAGCTCACAAAAACTCAGTTTTAATATTTTCAATTTATACATCCTCAAGCACATTTACATTAATATCTCATACAAATCAACAACAAATGAAACCCTAAACAACAAAAAACCTATCCCCATGAGATGAAATACCAACAGTTTGAGGGCCCCGTTGGGGTTTATTCGGCAGCCAAATTCCTGGGGTTGTAACTTGGTCATATTATCTCCATTTGGCATGTGCAATATATCATCGGAAATATCTCTCAAAGTACTATAGTTTTTTCTACAGTCTCCTACCTCTGGCTACGAGACTATAGTCGGCTTGAAAAAAAATCGTTTAGGGGGTCAAAACTGCTCTGAAATTTTGGGACCTAAAAAACTGCTAAAAATAGTATATGTTGCCATAAAAAAAGAAATTAATGAAATTGATTGGAGGTCTCGGTGGAATTGGTGGGTGGCCACCAATATCCACTTCAATCATTCCTCACCCCTTAGGAAGCAATGGCCCCCATTGCGTGCAGAGCCTTAATGAGGTGAGGAAATTTCTGTTGAACCTGGTCCCTAGTGAACCACTTGCCTTGGTGAAGGAGTTGGCCTGCCTTGACAACTAGATATAGTTGAATCCTCTATTTTCAGATGTTCTTTCTCTATGTGTGCATGCTATGATCAATTGTGGCTTGTTCCACACAGTCCAGGTTTAACTCTATTGGTGTGAGTTCTTTTGTCATGTCAGATGTGTCCAATAGAGGTGGAAAGTAGGGTCGAAGGCAATCCACATTGAACATTGGGTGTAGACCAAGGAGTTGTGGAATACTGAGCTCAGAGGCATTGTCCCCTATAGCCTTAGTGATGGTGTATGGCCCATATTGGAGCGAGTGAAGCTTGTGGTGGGGTCAAACGAGGCGCTCTTTCTGCAAATGTAACCACACTTTGCTGCCCACCTGGAAATTTTGTGGCACCCAATGCTCATCATGTCGCTTCTTGTAATTAGCATTGGCTCTATCTAATATGTCATGAACATGTAGGAAAATATGTTGAATGTGCTCAATGAATTTGTTCTCCTGATCAGCTTTAGAATGGACATGAGATGAATCTTCCTGATTAGCCGCAAATGGCATGGCTACATCAATGGGACATACTAGCTGGAATCCCAAGGCCACTTGAAAAGGGCTGTGGCCAGTTGTGCTATGGAGAGCCTGGTTATAACTATTATGTACATAAGGGAGGCTCTCATGCCATGTGCATGGATGCTTTGAGTTGTACATGCACATAATGTGTACGATCATGTTGTTGCCGACCTGTGTCTAGCCATCATTTTGGAGAGGGAAAGTTGTGGACATGGTGAGCTTGGTGGCAGCATCGATGAGAGGTTGGACCAAAATGTACTGAGGAACCTGCTATCTCGATTTGAGATGATAGAATGTGGGATCCCAAAGAGTACCCACACTCGTTCAAAGAAGAGTTTAGTAGGGGCTTCTGCTATATTCTTTTTGCAGGTCACCATAATAGAAACCTTTGAGAATCTGTTGATGACCACAAAAGCATAGTCATTTCCATGTTTAGTAGAAGGAAGGCCCAACAAGTAATCCATGGAGATGGATTCCCAAGGTAGACTAGGGGTAGGAAGCAGAGTATAGAGGCCTTGCTTGTTGATGGCCGATTTGGAAATGGCATAGACAGTGTAGGATCTGATGTATTTCCCAACACCTTGTCAAATTTTTGGCCAATAGAAATACTTCTACAGTACTGCCATTGTTATCTCGACCCCGAAATTCCAAATGACCAGACTGTAGTGCACTTCAAAAATGATATTGGCACACTCGCTTGAAGGAACACAAAGGTGTACCAAGTGACATAGAAATGCATCCTAGAGGTGAAAATATGGAACTTGCTTACCCTCCAAGAGCGTCTTGTATATGTGGCCGAATTCTGGATCGCTTTTGTAGAGAAGTGGCCAATCAGAAGTCTTGTTCCCACAAGATTTGAGCATGGTGGTTAGCACAATGATCAGTGGTCAGATGAGGCAGTCTGTGATATTATTGGTGTTGCCTTTCTTGTACTTGATGTTTAAATTAAATTTTCACAAATATGTGGACTACTTCTGATGGCGATCATTTTGCAACTTCCTTTGTGTCTGTATGAACTACAAGGTTCAGTGGTCTATGTGGATCATTGTTTCTTTCCCCAAAATGTAATTCTTCCATTGTCGGCAAGCCTACACAATGGAATACATCTCTTTGTCATAAGTGGGATACTTCTCAACTGTGTTAGATAGTGTCTCACCGTGATATGCCACTGGATTCCCCTCTTGAGTAAGAACTACCCCAATAACATAGTCAGAGGCATCTATCTTGATCTCGAATGGTTGTTTCGAAGCTAGTAATGTGAGCACTGGGGTAGAGCCGAGGAAATGTTTCAACTCTACGAATGCCTTCTATTGAGATTCAGATGAAAATTTTTCTTTCGCTCCTCCCTCAGGGACTTGACTCAAGGGCCAAGTGATATGAGAGAATCCCAACATGAACCTGTGATTGAAATTGGCAAGACCGAGAAAGTTGCGGAGCTCTATTCAGATTTCTTGAACTGGATGCATTAATTACAATGTAGATGATTTCTAATCCTATTTGATTGCTTGTGCTAAATGCATTGATTTCAGTGTAGATGGTGATTTCTAATGTTATATGATTTCTTGCACTAAATGCATAGATTTCAATGTGGATGTTGGTTTCTAATCCTATTTTCTTACTTGAATTAGATGCATTGATTTGAGTGTAAATGTTGATTTATAATCCTATTTGATTGTTTGCATTATATGCATTGATTTTAGTGTAGAAGTTGTTTTCTAATATTTTTTTATTTCTTTCATTAGATGCATTGATTTCAGTGTAGATGTTGATTTCTGATTTGATGTAATTGGATCTATGTTGGTACATTAATTTTAAAATGATTGGATTAACAATGTGCATTGATTTTAGTGTAAGCACAAAAACGAGTTGACATTGTACATTGATTTTTGTTTTATATTAATTCAACCCATTAATATTGGAGAGCAAGAGAGACAAGGTATGATGTTCACTACAACAACTGGAGCTAAAGATTTAAAATCGTTTACCGTATGAAAATATGACAAATCTAACAAAGGTGACAATAAGAATAGTAGAAGAAAATAGTTTGAGATTGATCATAATGAAGAATATTTGTAATTGACGACATTATTATTATTCACATTTTCTATCATTCAACACTATTATTTTCATTTTGCTTTCAATATTTGTATTCCATTTTTTTCATCATTATAGTTATTAAAAATATTTATCATCTCAACAAAGGGAGGTAACTAAACAAATTTAAAATTAAAATGCCTAGGTTAATATTAGACATATTTAGCATGTTCAAAATGATTATATTAATATTAGATATATTTACATGTTATTCATAAAAATCGTCATATCTTTTATAGATTTTCCTTGGCCGCACATAGTGAAACCAACCTAAATCCATCTTAACTCCAAATATGTCAAGTGCCGATGGATCAAATCTCTCAGAGGTAGATTCGATGCCTCTGGAGGCTTGATAGATTAGGAGTTAAGATGCTTCTTAGATCGGGAGTTAAGATGGATCTAGGCTAGTTAAACTAAAAATAATAAAAACAAATATTACATTACAAAAATAAAACAACTAATAAATATTATATTGTAAAATGATATAACAAAAAATTAAGAAATATGTTTAGCTAAAATTGTTTATATTAACATATATACACTTTAATATATATGTTTATTTTTTTATATAAATATTTATGGGTTTTATTTTTTATTAATATTTATAAATTCTTATCATTAATTTTATTAAAATGTGTTTTTAATATAATAATAAGTCATTTTAAATTAAAAGTATGGATAAAATATTATAATTCAAGAAAATGAAAATAATAGAGGAAAAACAAAAAAAATCAAAAAGCAAAAAAAAAGAAATAAAACTAAAAAACTAAAAATTAGTAATTAATAGAAATGAAAGTTAAGAAACAACCCATAATAAGACCTCAACCAATCCCCTTACAAATAAGTGAATTTAAATAATAATAATAAATAACAAAAATTAAATTTCTAATCTTAAACTATAAATAAATAATAGAAATTTTTAGTTAAAAACAAACTGATACAGAGTCTGGAGCTAATAAAAACTAATATTTATAATAAAAATAACTAAAAGTATTATCATATTGGCATTAAAATGGTATATCTCAAAATTAAATAAAGCTGAATAATATGCCTTATTGTGAGAATAGATATTAAACACACTAGTTCGGCTCGGTTCGGGTAGTGCCTGCTTACATTGCTTCGATAGGTTTGATGGCAGCGCTGGCAATTGTGCTATTACTCTCTGAGAAAATCCTGTCAAAAATTCCCCATGATCGTCCTCGTGGTCGTTGAGATGTGTGATTGACGATTTTGTCTGTGCTGTGTTGTTGCAAGGTGCGTTGGAGTTAACGGAACAGTATTCACGGTACTTAACAACTGCTCGGAGATGATCTGGGCGGGCGTCCTCAAGCGGAACAACGGCGCTTCCCTCAATGACAGCAGCTTCGCCCTCACCACTAACTAGTCTCAATAGGGTACCGCCCCGGCCAACTGGTCGGGCCGCTTCTGGGGCCGCACGGGCTATAACTTCGATGCGTCGGGCGCTGGCTCTTGTGCCACTGGCGACTGCGGGCACGGCCTCAATTGCGATGGCGCCGGCGGGGCTCCACCTGCCACCCTCGCGGAGTTCACAATCGGCGACCTGGATTTCTACGACGTCAGCCTCGTGGACGGCTTCAATGTCCCCTTGAACGTCAGCACGACGGGCGGCACCGGGAACTGCACGACGGCCTGGTGCGTCGCCGATATTCGGACCAACTGCTCGGCCGAGCTTCAGGTTACGGGCAACAACGGGCAGGTGATTGCCTGTAAAAGCGCTTGCGAGGAGTTCGGGAGTCCAGAATACTGCTGCACGGGCGAGTCGGAGGCGACCATAACAAACCTCAGACGTGTCCTCCCACCCAATACTCGAAGATTTTCAAGGCTGCTTGCCCGACTGCCTACAGCTACGCTTATGATGACAACACGAGTTTGTTCACCTGCAGCCATCCCAATTATACGATCACCTTCTGTGCATGAACTGCGGGAGAGGATTTTATGATTTTATGACGGCTGTATGCCTATAGTTTGGGATTAACAAAACTCAAATAATAATAGCAGACGCACATCGTTGTTATAATGCAAATAATAATAAAAGTTTTAGTTTCTGTATGCAAAACTGCTACATTAACCATTAGGCCGATTCTCCTTAATTTATGAGCAGTGATATATGACGATAGCGATGTATGTTGTATTATAGTTTTACTTCTTATAATAATAATAATTCAATCTTGTGTTGATGGCCTTCGTGATTATTATCTTCGTGTAACTCTACAACGCTTAAAATTGACCCCGGTATTTATATTTTATTTTTTGAAATTTTAGTAAATACATATTGTGTTTGTTAGGATGGTTTGAGTGGGGTTTAATACTTGTAAAGAGGTATAAGGTTGAACTTTCTCAAATTTACTCTTTTTAGAAAAGTTGAAGATAAAAACTATTTTGGAAGAATAAAACTTTGCAAATAACATTCAAGATTTTGTTGTTATCAAATTTAACCATCATCATAGATCGATTTTAAGTACGGATCTAACATCAGTCAAGAGGGATCAAATTTCTTCACATGCAAAATTTTTTAGAGTGCAAAATACAATGTTTTATTTTTCATTGTTTAAATTGTATTTTTGAATGTTAAATAGACTATATATAGGACCAACTAAAAATTTTAACCATAAAAACTTATTTTCTTTTTCTATATATAGATATATATGAAGTTGATATCATCATAAATAGTTTCTTTGAATAGTTTCTTTAAATATCTTGTTGAAATATTTTGAAAAGTATAAGAGTTGAACATCTAACTTATAATTACTTTATAGCATTTTCATTTTTTTTTAATTATAATTGACATTATTTTTCTATTTAGAACATAAATTTTATTTTTTATTTTTATGGACAAACCAATAAACTTACACATCCCATCATACTGGTTGTAGAACCATCATATATCCATCTAAGCAGAGATCTAACATGAGGTGAGAGGGATCAAATTTCTTCACTTGCAAACTTTTTTAGAGTGCAAAATACAATGTCTTATTTTTCATTGTTTAAATTGTAAATTTGAATGTTAAATAGAGTATATATGGAGTACCAAATAAAAATATTAACTATAATTTATATATATATATATGAAGTTGATATCAACATAAATTAGTCATAGATCTTCAAATAGTTTATTTAAATACGTGGTTGAAATATTTTTGAAAAATATGAGATTTGAACATCTGATTGTCATTCTCTTTACTTCTAATTACTTTACAGCATATTCATTTTATTTTAGTTATAGCCGACATTATTTTTCTATTTAGATCATAATGAACTTCTCCACTCAATGAGACTCTCTACTGAATAATAACTTACATGGTTATTCTGTTAGGTAGATGAAACCGCCTTCTCCTTTCCTCTCATGTTACTTTTCCCCATTAATTCAATGGCATAAAATCTTATTATGTTTTTAGTTTTCCTGTAATAGTTTTTCCATAGTAGACGCCACATTCGTATAAACATAACTAATAGTTGCACCAAATGTTGCAAAGGAAATGTGACGGCAGCATATGGAAGAATAGAGTAAATGAAGAGAGATCTGATATGTAATGCGATCTAGAAGTTGTCTAGTTTGGAATTGTTGTCATTAAAACATAAATTGATGTTTCTAACAACAAGTAATAAATTAATTTAACTTTACAACATGTTTAATTTAACTCGAGAAATCTCAGTTGTTCTCAAGAAAAATACATGGTACAAGATGTTCTATGACCTGCTACAAGACAAGTTTAGATGGCCACTAGTTGAAGCAACATTTCATGTTTAGCTCCAAAATAGTTAAGCAATATTCATCGGCTAGGAAAATAATATTTGAAGGCATTCGACAAATCATCTTCTACTTGAAACAAAATCTAACCCTACAAGAAATATGACATGTGTGACAAATATGTCAATCGGACACCAATGTTGCAAACAATTCTCATGTGTCATTTGACATGCATCTCGTACAAAACAACACAAGAAATATCTCACAAGTGATGTCATTCATTGTAACTTGAAGCAATGTTTTCCGACATGAGGTATGTGCCCTGTGAGCTTGTTATATGATAGTTCTAGTTGTTGTAACTTCATGAATTTCCCTAGAGTTATTGGTATTCTACCCCATCACTCATTCACTCCATATGACACTCAATGTGCATCTTTGAGGAAAATATTTTGGAATGATCTCAATTTTCTATTTATAATTTATACAATGACCAGAAAGAATTGCATTGCATTTCAATTGACACGAATAATTTCATAGATATTAAGACACTAGCAGCTTACAATGATGACACTATAAGACCTTTCATCTCATTTTAAAAACAATCACATTCTTTCTGTTCTCATTATTCAAATTAAATCCAATATGTTGCAAGTCAAGATAAGGCTAACAAAAAATATTTATTGTTTCGGGGACAATGAATAGTTTCTAGTAACAGAGTCAATAAATGTGACGTCAGAACCATTTGTATTCGGGAATGTTCTAAATAGGTCCCATTGCTGCAATAGCAACATCATGTAGTTGGAAAAAAAAAACTCATGTAATACAAGCCTTGAAAAAATATGTTGTTTCTTATTAAGTGCCCATTCATGGGGATAATATGCAAGATCCATATAACTTACCCAGTGAAAGATGAATTGGTTAGCTACTCACTTCATTGTAGTAGCATCAACTGCATCTATTATAGCAAACAATTTTTCACTTGGTATTCTCCTACCAAAAGTAAACACCAATAACCTTATCTATTCATAAAATGAGAATTTAAAATCAATTAACAATACAAAATAAATGTTGACAAAGGCATGGGTCAGCTAATATATTCTTAAAAGTATTGTCCATGTCATAATTAAAGTTATACCTCACGACCAATATCTTCAACTATATGATTGGTGCCATCAATATGAAGTTGCATAAAAGATTTCAACTATACCAAATAGAAATATAGACATCACAAAGAGGTTAACTTTGATATGAAAATCATGATGTAAAAAGAGATAAAGTATTCTTAAGATATTTTTAAGGTTGAAAACAAAATAGCACAAAGGGACTATCTACTATGACAAAAGGTAGCATTATCATGGTATTCTTGATGCAATTTACTAGAGAGCATGTTTTCCAACATAGTCTAGAGGGATTTCCAGCAATGTTTGAAAAAAATGAATTGCTGAGTCAGAAATAGGTACAAAAACAAAAGCTTAGATCAAGTAAACACAATACAAAGAAATACATAAGTGCAAAACATCATATTAGGTAAACATGACAAACAACATGTCACTAGTAATTAATCACAAGTTAAAATTACATTGACTGAATCTTGATTATAGATCATGGATTTTAGAAGGGTAACATGATTATATATCTTTGTAGGGAACAATTACACAACATTTGAAACAAAAATTGTTGTTGTGCAGAGTAGATGGATTACCAGTGGCAAGATTTGACTTTGTCAATTGTTTAGTTTACAAGGGTGATGCCCCAATTTTCGAAGTGAGAAGAGTAACTAATGAAATATTCAAATTCATTGTTAGTACTAATATATGAATTTGAGATTACACTTGATTTATCAATCATTGGTTAAAATCACTCAGGTTTGACAAAATCTGCAAGTTTGCGCCTCTGTAAAGGAAAAATGGATTTGAATTTATTTCCACATATTCACTTTTTTTAAATTATAGCCCACATTTTTTTCTATTTGAAACATAAATTTTGTTTTTTATTTTTATTTTAAAGGGGCACGGACAAACATACAAACTTACAAATCCCCTCATAGATGCAAATGAACAAACTTACACGCATCCCCTCGTAGATCCGTCTAAGTATGGATCTAACATGAGATGAGAGGAATCAAATTTCTTCACTTGCGAACTTTTTTTAGAGTGATATTTTTCATTCTTTAAATTGTATACTTGAATGTTAAATAGAGTATATATAGTACCAAATAAAAATTTTGACCATAATTTTTTTCTATATATATAGATATATATGAAGTTGATATCGACATAAATTAGTTAACATAGAACTTCAAATAGTTTATTTAAATATGTGGTTGAAATATTTTTGAAAAATATGAGATTTGAACACCTAATTGACACATTTTTTTTACTTCTAATTACTTTACACCATCTTCATTTTATTTTAATTATAGCCGAAATTATTTTTCTATTTAGATCATAATTTTTTTTTTTTTTTTTTTTTTTTTTTTTTACAGGGGTTGGACATACGGACAAACTTACACATCTCCTGGGACTGGGCTATATAATTAGCTTCTCGACTCAATGAGACTCTCGAATCAATAATAACTTACATGGTTAGTCTCTCAAGTAGATGAAACTGCCTTCTCCTTTCCTGTCCTCCTACTCTGCCCCATTAATGCAATGGCATAAAATATTATCATCTTTTTAGTTTTCCTGTAATAGTTTTTCCAGAGTAGATGCCACATTCGTATAAACATAACTAGCAATTGCACCAAGAATAGTGTAAATGAAGAGATATGTCATATGTAATGCGATCTATAAGTTGTCTAGTTTGGAACTATTTCAATTGAAACATAAATTGGTGTGTCTAACAACAAGTAAGAAATTAATTTAACTTTACAACAGGTTTAATTCAACTCGAGAAATATTAGTTGTTCTCAAGAAAAAGACATGGTACAAGATTTTTCGTGACCTTCTACAAGACAGGCGTAGATGACACATGGTTGAAGCAACATTTCATGGTTAGCCCCAATATGGTTAAGCAATATTCATCAGTTAGGAAAATAATATTTGAAGGAATTTGAGATATCATCATCTTCTACTTGAAACAAAATCTGACCCTACAAGAAATATGCCATGTGAGAAATCTGTCAATCGGCCACCATGTGAGGACCTAAATTTGAGATCTTTTAAATAAACCTAAAATTATCGTTTAAATTTAAAAAAACATGAAGGAGAATAGCATATTTATAGATAAAAATTTATTTGATGATAACATGCAAGTAAAATTCATTTGCAACATATTAATGTAAGAAATCTCATTTCCAAAAAAATGCATAAGTAATAAACAATCGAAGAATACATGTATCAATAGCTCGCTTGAGATGCTCTTGATTTTTGTTGAGATGATCTTGCTGCGTTACTAGACTAGATTTACCTCCCAGCCAACTAGGAATGATTTCGTAGCCCAAGGAACCTCCACAGGGTCCGTAGCCCTCCAAACCCAAGTCCAACCAGTTGTAGTGTTTCCAAGTTAGAATCAACACCCTCCAATAGATCTAAGTTTGATTCCTCTCATTTTCTCTCCAGTATCTCCCTTCTCTTTCTCCACACTCCCCCTCCAAAATAAATTCGTCCAATCCCAAACAAGACCAAGGATCACCCCTCTCCTCTCATCCTCCTTCCATTTTATGTCTCCTCCTCTCATCCACCTTAACTACTTACCACTAATTTCATGACTACCCCCTCATCGTTTTAATTTCTTAACCTTGACTTTCTTACCATATCTTATCCAAAAGTAGATATGAATATAAACATTCTATTCAAAAATAAATGGGAGAAGACCATACCTTATCTAAATGTAGATTTGAGAAGAAATATTGGGTATAAAATATCTAGATGTGTGATTTATAAATAAATGAGAGAAGATCATACCTTATCTACATGTAGATTTGAGAAGACATATTGGGTATACAAAATCTAGATATTTAATTTAGAAATAAATGAGAGAAGACCGTACGTTCTCTAAAGTAGATTTGAGAAGACATATTTGAAATGAAATAACAAATAATAACAGTCATATCAGTAAAAATAAAATAAAAATTTCAAATTCATAAGTGTAGATATTACTAAAAAATTAGAAGTCATCATTTACAAATTAATTAATCAAAATTTTCCTAGTAGGATCAAGCAAGGCATTACACACCAACACTGCAAACAATTCTCATGTGTCATTTGACATGCATCTCATACAAAAAAACACAAGAAATATCTGACAAGTGATGTCATTAATTGTAACTTGAAGCAAGGGTGTCTGATATGTGGCATGTGCCCTCTGAGCTTGTTATATGATAGGTCTAGTTGTTGTAACTTCAGGCATTTCCCTAGAGTTATTGGTATACTACCCCATCACTCATTCAATCCATATGACACTCAATGTACATTTTTGAGGAAAATATTTTGGAATGATTTCAATTTTCTAGTTATAATCTATACAATGACCCCAAAGAAGTGCATTGCATTTCAATTGACACAGAGAATTTCATATATATTAAGATACTAGAAGTTTACAATGATGACACTATAAGACCTTCCATCTCATTTTAAAAACAATCACATTTTTTTTATCTCATTATTCAAATTAAATGTAATATGTTGCAAGTCAAGATAAGGCAAACAAGCAATATTTATTGTTTCGGGGACAATGAATAATTGATCTAGTAATGGAGTCAGTAAATGTGACGTCAAAACCATTTTTATTCGAGAATGTTCTAAATAGGTCACATTGTTTCAATAGCAACATCCTGTAGTTGCAAAAATATAAACTCGTGGAATACAAGTCTTGAAAAAATATGTTGTTTCCTATTAAGTGCCCATTCATGGGGACAATATGCAAGATCCATATAACTTACCTATGAAAAATGAATTGGTTAGTTACTCACTTCACTGTAGTAGCATAAACTACATCTATTCTAGTAAACAATTTTGCACTTGGGATTCTCCTACCATAACTAAGCACCAATAACCTTATCTATTCGTAAAATGAGAATTAAAATCAATTAACAATACAAAATAAATGTTGACAAAGGCATGGGTCTACTAATATATTCCTAAAATTATTCTCCATGTCATAATTAAAGTTATACCCGACGACCAATAGCTTCAACTATAGGATTGGGGCCATCAATATGAAGTTGCATAAAAGATTTCAACTACACCAAATAGAAATCCAAACATCACAAAGAGATTAACTTTGATATAAAAAATTATGATGTAAAAAGAGAGAAAGTAGTCTTAAGGTATTTTTAAGGTTGAAAATAACATAGCACAAAGGGACTATCTAATATGAGAAAAGGTAGCATTATCATGATATTCTTGACAAGGTTTACTAGAGAGCATGGTATCCAACATAATATAGAGGTATTTCCAACAATGTTTGAAAAAATTGAATTACAGAGTCAAAAAGAGGTACAAAAATAAAAACTTAGATCAAGTAAACAAAATGTAAAGAAATACACAAGTACAAAAATTGATATTAGGTAAACAGTGACAAGCAACATATGACTAGTAATTAATCACGAGCTAAAATTGCATTGACTGAATCTTGATTATAGATCATGGATGTTAGAAGCGTAACACGATTATATATCTTTGTAGAGAACAATTACACAACATTTGAAACAAAAATGGTTGTTGTGTAGAGTAGAAGGATTACCAATTACAAGATTTGACTTTGTCAATTGTTTAGTTTACAAGGGTGAGGCCCCAACTTTTGAAGTGAGAAGAGTAACTAATGAAATATTTAAATTCATTGTTACTACTCAGATATGAATTCCTTGGATCAAATTTTTATTTTGTTATTTAACTCTTCTAGACTACGCTTGATTTATCAATCATTGTTTAAAATCACTTAGGTTTGAAAAAATTTGCAAGTTTGTGCCTTTGTAAAGGAAAATTGATTTTGAATTTATTTCCACATTTAATTTTTGATATTGTGATATGAAAAAAGTTTTGAGCTGTTATAGAGTGATACAAACTTATGCAGGAATGCAATAAAATACATAAATACACATAAACTGTAAACTTGAATGTTAAATAGAGTATATATAGTACCAAATACAAAATTTAACCATATTTTTTTCTCTCTTTATCTATATAGATATATATGAAGTTGATATAGACATAAATTAGTTAACATAAATCTTCAAATAGTTTATTTAAATTTGTCGTTGAAATGTCTTTGAAAAATATGAGATTTGAACAAATTACAAATAAAATAAAATTACAAATTCATAAGTGTAGATATTACTCAAAAATTAGAAGTCATCATTTACAGATTAATTAATCAAAATTTTCCTGATAGGATCAAGTGAGGCATTACATACCAATGTTGCAAACAATTCTCGTGTCATTTGACATGCATCTCGTACAAAAAGACACATGAAATATCTCACAAGTGATATCATTCATTCTAACTTGAAGAAATATTGTTTGACAAGAGGCATGTTCCCTGTGATCTTGTTATATGATAGGTCTAGTTGCTGTAACTACACGCATTTCCCTAGAGTTATTGGTATACTACCCCATCACTCATTCACTCCATATGACACTCAATGTGCATTTTGGAGGAAAATATTTTGGAATGATGTTAATTCTCTATTTTTAATTTATAGAATGACCCCAAAGAAGTGCATTGCATTCCCTTTGACACAGAGAATTTCATAGATATTAATATACTAGCATCTTACAATGATGACATTATAAGACCTTCCATCTAATTTTAAAAACAATCACATTTTTTTGTTCTCATTATTCAAATTAAATGCAATATGTTGCAACTCAAGATAGCGCTAACAAGAAATATTTATTGTTTCAGGGACAATGAATAATTGATCTAGTAATGGAGTCAATAAATGTGACGTTAGAACCATTTGTATTCGGGAATGTTCAAAATAAGTCCCATTGATGCAATAGCAACATCCTGTAGTTGCAAAAAAATGAACTCATAGAATACAAGTCTTGAAAAAATATGTTGTTTCCTATTAAGTTCCCATTCATGGGGAAAATAAAAGATCCAACTAACTTATCCTATGAAAGATGAATTGGTTAGCTACTTACTTCATTGTAGTAGCATCAATTTCATCTATTCTAGCAAAAAAATTTGCACTTGGGATTCTCCTACCATAATTAAGCACCAATAACCTTATATATTCGTAAAATGAGAATTAATAATCAATTAACAATAAAAAGTAAATTTTGACAAAGGCATGGGTGAGCATTATGAGAAAAGGTAGCATTATCATGATATTCTTGATGAAGTTTACTAGAAAGCATGGTATACAACATAGTCTAGAAGGATTTCTAGCAAAGTTTGAAAAAATTGAATTAGCAAATCAGAAAGAGGTAAAAAGACAAAAAATTAGATCAAGTAAACACAATACAAAGAAATACACAAGTACAAAAATTTAGATTAGGTAAACAGTGACAAACAACATGTGACTAGTAATTAATCACGAGTTAAAATTACATTGAATGAATCTTGATCATAGATCATGGATGTTAGAAGGGTAAAATGGTTACATATCTTTGTAGAGAACAATTACACAACATTTGAAACAAAAATGGTTGGTGTGTAGAGTAGAAGGATAACCAATTGCAAGATTTTACTTTGTCAATTGATTAGTTTACAAGGTTGATGCCCCAATTTTCGAAGTGAGAAGAGTAATTAATGAAATATTAAAATTCATTGTTACTATTCATATATGAATTCCTTGGATGAAATTATTATTTTATCATTTAAATCTGCCAGACTATGCTTGATTTATCAATCATTGGTTAAAATCACTTAGGTTTGACAAAATCTGGAAGTTTCTGCCTCTGTAAAGGCAAAATGATTTTGAATTTCTTTCCACATTTACTTTTTTATATTGTCCTACAAAAAAATGTTTGAGTTGTTATATAGTTATATAGACTTATGCAAGAATGCAATAAAATACATAAATACACATAAACGCAGAGATGCAGCAGAAATAAAACTTCATTTCATTAATATCAAACAACTAAAATATTCTTATAGACAGAATGGAAATAAACTAGCTAGGGCACTGGTAGGTTATCTCTAAGAAGAGACGTGGTGGCTACAGGCCTCTGAACTATGTTACTATGAGGCTCAAGGGCCTTTATTATTGAACAACTAATCAGGTGCTAAAAAATATGCTCAAAAATGAAATTTATTAGAATGGACCAAAACCTATGTGATTATGTAGATCTCGTCATTCTGAATCTGGTGCAACTCATTTCGCAGGAAACTGACACCGTATGCTCTCCGAAACGAGTTTTTTCCATTTTCCCAAGCACGTAAAATTTTGGCAAAAGTTGTGTAGGTTGCCTAGTCCGCAATCCATACAACTAACTGGGCCTTCTGACTGGGCATGGTTGACTGGGCTCGTTGGGCCAATCAAGTTTCACCACTTGGCCGAATTTCATTAGCGCTCTCGTGGGTGAATTTTATTAGTTGGATGGTGGCCAACGACATGCTGCCACGTGGTCCAACTACACGATTCCATAGAGGTCGCTATGTGGTAGCATGGGAGCCAAAAAAAACGTTTTTGAAGTCCGAATGAACCTCCAGCGGAGTCAAACACCATACCTCACAACAAACAACACAACACTCTAATTGGTCGGGCTAATCATTGGGTTGTGTTATCCATACCTCTAAGCTCTATTTAAAATTTGATGCACGAAAGTGATGGGGTAAGGGGCCAGGGCTTAACCCTAGCCCCCCCATATATTATAACATGTGACTATTGGTGGAACAGTGGCATGGAGGCGAAGCTCACCGAAATATTTATTTAAAAAATAAAAATAAACCACTATTTAATATGGTTAAAAAATCGATTTTTAGAAGTTACTAGAAAAATTAATTGTTCCACACATTGTGCCGAAAATTTGCCAAATTGTCGCTCCGTTAGTGCAATTTGGGAAGAATTGCTAGGACAGTGCCTGATTTTGGGGAAATTGTAGAGTGACTAGCAACAAAGCTAGGAAAACTCATAACTTCTTCATTTTTTGACCAATTTGGGAGGAAAAAGAGGCTAGACAGACTTTTTTGATAGCTCTGAAGTTATTGGAGCATGTTTTGAAGCCATTTGAGCATTGTAAATCATTGCAATCACCATTTTTTAGCATAATGATATAGGGCAAAGCCATTGGAATTTGGATCATGAGACGTAGCCCAGGACAGGTGAACTCCTTCATCAATCTCTTGTGGTTATTTTTATGGTGTATTTGTCTGTCTTTTTCTGTTATTTCAGAGTTTAAATTCAAGCTTTATGTGTAATAAAAATTAACATAAAAGCTCACAAAAAATCAATTTTAATACTTGCAATTTATACATCCTCAAGCACATTTACATTAAGATCTCATATAGATCAGCAAAATAGGAAAACCCTAAACAACCAAAACCCTAACCCCAGAAGATGAAACACCAATATTTTGTGGGTCCCATTGGGGTTAGTTGGGCATCTAACTTCCCAGGGTCGTAACTTGGTCATATTATCTTTGTTTGGCACGTACAATATATCATCGGAAATATCTCTCTGATTACTATAGATTTTGCCACAATCCCTTGCCTTTGGCTATGGGACTACAGAAGACCTAAAAAAACATCGTTTAGGGGGTCAAAACTACTCTGGAATTTGAGGAACCGAAAACCTTCTAAAAATGGTAAATTTTCCTATAAAAAAGGGAACTGATGAAACTGACTGGAGGTCTCCATGGAATAGGTGGGTGGGCACTAATATCCACCTAGATCATTCCTCCCCCCTTAGGAAGAAAAATTGTCCATTGTGTGTAGAGCCTCCATGACGTGAGGAAATTTCTATTGAACCTGGTCCCTGGTGAACCACTTGCCCTGGTGAAGGAGTTGGCCTGCCTTGACAACTCGATATAGATGGATCATCTACTGGCGATTGTTCTTGATCTATGTGTCCATGATTCGATTAGTTGTGGGTTGTTCCATGCAGTCTGGGTTTAAATCTATTGGTGTACGTTGTTCTTCCATGTCGGATGTGTCCAGTAGAGGTGGAAATTATGGTCGGAGGCGATCCACATTGAATTTTGGGTGTAGACCAAGGAATGTTGGAATACTAAGCTCGAAGGAATTGTGCCCTATAGCCTTGGTGATGGTGTACGGCCCATATCGGAGTGGGGTCTAGCGAAGTGCTCCTTTTGCAAATGTAGCCACACTTTATCAGCCACCTGGAAGTTGTGTGGCACTGATGCTCATCATGTCACTACCTGTACTTAACATTGGCTATGTCTAATATGTCATGAACCTATTGGCAGATGTGTTGAATTCGCTCAATGAATTTGTTTTCCTTGTCATATTCAGACTGGACATGAGCCGAATCAGCTTGATTAGCGACAAATGGCATGACTATGTCAATGGGACATAGTGGTTAGAATCGCAAGCCCACCTGAAAAGGGTTGTCATTAGTTGAGCTCTGGAGAGCCTGGTTATAGCTGTGTTTTACATAGGGGATGCTATCATCCCATGTGTGTGGATGCTCTGAGTTGTACACGGGTAGAATGTGTATGATCATCCAGTTGATGACCTCTCTCTGACCATCATTTTGTGGATGGAAAGTTGTGGACTTGGTGAGCTTGGTGTCTAGCATCAACTAGAGGTTGGACCAAAATATACTCAGGAACTTTTTCTCTAGATCTAAGATGATAGACTGTGGGATCCCAAAGTGTACCCACAGTCATTCAAAGAAGAGTTTAGCAGTGGCTTCTGTTGTGATATAATTTTTGCAGGCCACCATAATGGCCTCTTCGAGATTCTGTTGATGACCACAAAAACAAAGTCATTGCCATGCTTAGTAGAAGGAAGGACTGGCATGTAATCCATGGAGATGGATTCCCAAGGTCAAATAGGGGTAGGAAGCAACGTATAAAGCCCTTGCTTCATGATGGTCAGTTTGGCAATGGAACGTGCAGTGCAGTATCTGATGTGCTTCCCAACATCCTTTCGAAGGCTCGGCCAATGGAAATACTTTCGCATTACTGTCGCTTTTTTCTCGACCCCGAAATTCCTAGCAAACCGAAAGTAGTGCACTTCCTAAATAATATTGGCACGCTCGCTTGAAGGAACACAAAGGTGTCCTAGGTGACATAACAGTGCATCCTGGAGGTGAAAATATGGATCTTTCTTACCCTCCAAGAGCGTCTTGTATGTGTGATCTAATTCTAGATCGCTTTTTTAGAGAATCGGCCAATGAGAAATATCGTGCCCACAAGAGTTGAGCATGGTGGTTAGTGCCACGATTGGTGGTCGGTTGAGGTAGTTTGTGATGTTATTAGTGTTTCCCTTCTTGTACTTCATGTTTAAATGAAACAATTGTAGATATGTGGACCACTTCTAATGGCGATCGTTCTGCAACTTCCCTTGTGTCTGTATGAACTACAGGGGTTAGTGGTCTATGTGGATGATGGTTTCCTTCCCCAAAATGTAATGCTCCCATTTTCAAAAATCCTACACAATGGAATACATCTCTTTGTCATAACTGGGATACTTCCAAACTGTGTCAGACATTGTCTCACTATGATATGCCATTCGATGCCCATGTTGAGTAAGAACTGCCTCAATAGCATAGTCAGAGGCATCTATCTCAATCTCAATTGGTTTTTGAAAGTATGGTAATGTGAGCATTGGGGCAGATCAGAGGCAATGTTTCAACTCTATGAATGCCTTATGTTGAGATTCAGACCAAAATAATTTTTCTTTTTCTCCTCTCTCGGTGACTTGACTCAAGGGAAAAGTGATATGAGAGGATCCCAACATGAACCTCTGGTAAAAATTGGCAAGAACTAGAAAGCTTTGAAGCTCTATTAGAGTGGTTGGGGCTGAACAATTCTGAATGTCTTATATCTTGGCTGGATCCACATGTACCCTCGGCTTGTCAATAATGTATCCTAGATACTGAACCTGGTTCATGCCAAAAGTGCACTTCTCCAAATTCGCACACAACTTGTGTTGCCACAGTGTTTGGAGGATATGTTAGATGTGGTGGAGGTTCTCTTCCCAATTCTGGCTGAAGATCAACATGTCATCCAAGTACACCACTACAAATGAGTTGGTGAATGGCTGTAAGATGTCGCCATCAACCTCATGAAGGTTGTGGGACCGTTTGTCAACCCGAAAGGCATGACCAGCCATTCAAAAAGGTCCTCCTTGTATTTGAAGGTAGTCTTCGACACATCAGAGGGTTTGATTGGTACCTAGTGATACCCTAACTTAAACTCGATATTGCTGAAATATTTTTCACCCTGAGTTGGTCTAGAAGTTCATCAATCCGTGGGATTGGGTACCTATTCCATACAAAGATCTTGTTCAATGCCCGATAATCAATACAGAGTCTCCAAGTCCCATCCTTCTTCTGTACCAACATGATAAGGATCCCACATAGAGATCGAATCGGCCGGATGTGACCTTTCTACAGCAACTCCTAAACCTGCCTCTTGATTTCATCGTTCTCCATAACAAAGTGTCGATAGATTGGTCCATTGGGAAGCGAAACACCTCGAGTTATATTGATGGAGTGCTTGACCAAATAGTGCAAAGCCACCCCTGCAGGTGAGGTGAAGATGTCCCCGTAATCCTCCATGACCTTATCCATATATTGTTTTCATGAGGGGGATCCCTGTCTCAAGGTTGTGGCCACAGTATTCTTCTTTCCCTCGAGGCGGATCATCAAGAAAACAAATTTCTCGGTTTTGGAAATGAGCTTGTTGCATTGTCTTTTAGTAACCAAAGATATGTCAGTAGGTTGTGCTACCTCTAGTATCATGTACAACTTATTACCCAAAGTAAAAATAACAACGTGAGGCTAGATTCATACATAGCATGTCACTTCCACAAGTATGGTTGGCCTAATAATACATCACAGACATCAAGAGGAGAAATGTCGCATAATACCTCATTCGTGAAGGGCTTGATTCTATAGGGAAGGTGACACTATTGGCTGTTGGGGATATCCCGTACTTGGTGAAGCCACCTGATGGAGTACGGTTGTGGGTGTGTTGTGGTCGGCAAGCCCATCCACTTCATGAACTCTACTGAAATTAGGTTCTTTTGGCTCCCGCTTTCGATAATGAAATGCAGAAGGGAGCGCTTTACCGACATCTAGGAATGGAAGAGGTGCTCCCCCTCCTCTGAATCTTCTGGTTCATCCTTCTATATCTTCATGGTGGCAACGGTGGCACTGGGCTCCGCATCAATAATTGGCTTTCATTTGGCATTCCCATTTTCAGGTTCTGATTCAGAGTCAGACCATGCATCTGATTCAAAAGCCTTCAGCTCAACCACCAATGACTTATTTTCCCAACACTCACTTGTTTTGTGAGTGTAGCTCTTATGTAACTCACACCACTTTCCCATGTACTTCTTTTTCTTCACGATGTTGTTCTTTTCTTGCGGCTTTGGCAGGTTATCTTGGGTCGCCCGCCTTGGAATTGCCCTTTGTTTTGTGGTTTTGGGGCACATTTCCCTTGCTTCTGATTCATAGATCCAAAGCCTCGCTTCTTTTACTTTAATTTATTCTCAATCTTGGCAGCCTATCGGTATGTTGCACCAAGCGAGGATATGTCGAGGAAATACATTTCCTCCTTAATGTATATGTGTAGAAAACTTTGGTACTTCAGCAAAAAAAGTTTCTACGAATATTTGATACCCAACTTCGTGTGTATGGTATGGAATAGATTCATCATCTCATGCACATCTTGATCCATTTGCTATCGTAGCATAGTCCATTATATGTTCTTGTCCTCATAGCTCCCCACGAGATAATATTGTTCCTTGATGGCATCTCGGAAAGACTCCCAAGTGGGTGTAGCTAAGAACAGAGAGGGTTCCCTCTCGTCCTTTTCCTCACAGTAGTTTTCCCACTAGTCCTTGACATGGGGGATGGCTTTGAGGAGTGAAAAAGTAATCTTTTCCCAGTTGGAAAAGTCATGAACCGAGAAATATCCTTCTAATAGATTCAACAATCTATCTACGATGTCCGCATCTATTTGTCCCTCAAATATGGAAATGTCAAAGTTTACTTGTACCTTAAAAGGAGTCGTGCCTCCAGAGTGGCTACTGGATGCAGATGCACCAACATTGGGTAGTCACTGAAGGATCTGGGAAAAGTTATCCATCATCGTGTTCCTTTATTTCTCAAGGGCTTCCTCGAGCAATATTTTTATGAGATCTCCTACTCCCTCATCTTTCTTTTCTTCCCCTGTGGGCGATCGTTAGGGTTTGAGAGGTTGATCTTGCAAAGGTTCAACCATATCGATCCCTAACTCCTTATACTGCAACCTCATTGGAGACATGCAATGAAGGATTGAGAAAGAGAAGATTTCTCTGATGCCACTGATCCAAACTTATGCAGGAACGCAATAAAATACAGAAATACACATAAACATAGAGATGCAGCAAAAATAAAACTTCATTTCTTTAATATCAAATAACTAAAATATGCTTACAGACAGAATGGAAATAAACTGGCTAGGGCGCTAGTACCTTATCTCTGAGAAGATATGTGGAGGCTACAGACTTTTGAACTATGTTACAATGAGGCTCAACGACCTTTTTATTATTGAAAAACATAGGAAAACCCTAAACAACCAAAACCCTAACCCCAAGAGATGAAACACCAAGAATTTGTGTGCCCTGTTAAGGATAGTTGGGCAGCCAACTTCCCAGGGTCATAACTTGGTCATATTATATTCGTTTGGCACGTACGATATATCATCGAAAATATCTCTCTGAGTACTACAGGTTTTGTCACTATCCCTTGCCTTTGGCTTTGGGACTGCAACAAACCTCAAAAAATTTTGTTTAGGGGGTCAAAAATGCCCTGGAAGTTCAGGACTCAAAAAAATGCTAAAAATAGTAAATGCTGCTATAAAAAAGGAAACTGATGAAACTGACTAGAGGTATAAGTGGAATACCTTGGTGGCCACTAATATCCACCTGGATCATAGATTTTGCAAGGGTTTTTTTATAGGATAGGTCTAGTTGTTGTAACTTCGCACACTTCCCTAGAGTTACAAGTATACTACTCGATCACTTGTTCACTCCATATGACACTCAATGCATTTTTTTTAGGAAAGTATTTTGGAACGATCTCAATTTTCTAGGTATAATTTATACGATGACCCCAAATAAGTGCATTGCATTTCAATTGGCATAGAAACCCACATATATATTAAGATATTAGTAGCTTACAATGCTGACACTATAAGACCTCCCATCTTATTTAAAAAACAAGCGTAATTTTGTTTTCTCATTATTCAAATTAAATGCAATACATTGCAAGTCAAGATAAGGTTGAAAAGAAATAGTTATTATTTCATGGTCAAATAATAATTGATCTAGTAATGATGCTAGTAAATACAACCTCAAAACTTGTTGTATTCATGAATGTTCTAAATAGGTCACATTTTTGCAATGGAAATGTCCTACATGTGGAAAAAATAAAATAATGAAATGCAAGTCCTAAAAAAATATCTTGTTGTCTCTTAAGTGCCTATTCAAGGGAAAAATATGCAATATCCATATAACTTAACCTATGAAATAGGAATTAGTTTGCTACTCGCTTCATTGTAGTAGCATCAATTGCATCTATTCTAGCAAACAATTCTACTCTTTGGATTCTGCTAACATAAGTAAGAAAGAACCACCTAGGACTTGTGCCCTCAATATGAAATTGCAAAGAAGATTTCAACTGCACAAAACAGAAGTCCAAACATCACAAAGAGATTAAATTTGATATGAAAAATTATGATGTAAAAATAGCTAAAGTATCCTTAATAGAATTTTGAAGGATGGCAACAACATAACACTAAGGGACTATCTACTATGAGAAAATTTAGCATTGTCATGATATTCTTGATGCAGTTTAGTAGAGAGCATGGTATCCAACATAGTCTATAGGGATTTGTAGAAAATTTTGAAAATTTTGAATTATTAATGTAAGAACAAGTACAAAACCAAAAACTTATATTGTCTTATTGCAAAGGAGTTCACCCATTAACTAGATGGGCATACAGTGTCGATTATTTGGAGAACTTTGCTCCTGTTGCAAAACTTCACTATATATGTGTTGTCCTTTCCATTGCAACCAACAAACATTGATCTCTTCACCAACTTAATGTAAAGAATTCTTTCTGTAATGGAGATATTTAGGAAGAAGTATATATGTTACTGCCACCTGGATTCATACCATAGGGGAAGAAAGGAAATTTGGATGAATAACGATTACTCATTATGCCCGTCATGACGGAAAATTATGGGTACATATATTTCTCAACAAACCTATTACAATGATACTTGTAGAAACACATATGGGTTCCGATAAAGGATCTCCTGATTATTGGGTGTCTGTCATCAGACCAAGTCGAATACTTTATGAAATAGTTGGAGTATCTGAAACCATCACTAGAGAAGCTACTAGAATAGTTGGATATGAAATGCTTATACATACTCAATTTGTTACTACTTAACCCATACAGCATTAAAGACTTATTTCTGGTGGAAGAAGATTCCTAGTTCATAAGAACCCTTCCTTATTTTATGTTATCTGCCGATGTAACAAATATTTTGGAGGAAAACTGATTCAGCCTCAAACCTATTTGAATATAGAGGATAACAATGGAGCACGAAAAATAATGTGTATTCGAGTTCTCCTTCCTCTGTCTGGTGCCTTTCCTGTACCTGGAGATCTCTATAAGTGGACACCTCGACCAATTGGATTTGCAATTGTTGGCTGGCCTATTTATTGCTCTCTGTTGGATGGCCTACTACTCCTAGCCTAATGAGTGGTTGAGTTTCTTAATTCATTCATGTATCAACCAGTCTGGAAATCAGTCATTCTCTTTTAACCTGTTCAATCATTAGTCAATCCCATCATCAATCATTTTGAGGTTCATTTCCATTTCTACAACCTCATATTTTTCTCTAATCAGATAAACATGAGAAATAATGTTTAATTAGTAATTAATCATGAGTTAAAATTGAATTTACTGAATCTGAATCATAGTATGTCAGAAGGGTAACATGATTCCATATCTGTGTAGAGAACAATTACACAACATTTGAAACATAAACGGTTGTTGTTCAAAGTAGAAGGATTACGAATTGCAAGAGCTGACCTTGTCAATTGTTTATTTGGGAAGAGTCATGCCCTAATTTTTGAAGTGAGAAGAGTAACTAATGAAAATATTCAAATTCATTGTTACTACTCATTTTAATTTCTTGAATCAGAATGTGATTTTTTCATTTAATTGTGCCAAACTACACTTGATTTATCAATCAATGGTTAAACTCGCTTAGGTTTGACAGAATCCACAAGTTTGTGCCTCTATCAAAGAAAACTTATTTTGAATTTATTTCCACATTTAATTTTCCATATTATGCTATGAATTTTTTTTGAAGATGCTAGAGAGTTTGCAGGGGTTTTGTTCCTTGGACACTTAAATCTAACTATTTTTGTCTCGTCTCAATATTTGAGAATACTAGGAAGAAACATATATAGTGGGAACTTTGGAACTTGCATATCAATAGGAAATTATTATTTTTAAAGAAGGGCATTTTCAACAACCCATTCAACTTCAAAGATGGAATTTTGAAGCACTTTTATCTATTTTATTTTGGCTATTATACCCAAAACAAAATTTACCATGAAAATATGTAGAAAATAAGACTTCCACTGGTAGGCATCAAAATCCAATTCAGTTATTGCAATAAATATAAGTATTTAATGAATGCTTTGACGTATCACCTCAGTCACTCACCAAGTCACCATGATGTTCTCCGCTCTCAAAAAATATTTATTAATGTTACATGAAGTCAATTGAATCCCAAGTTCATCCCACCTTCAAATGCTAAGAAAAAGAGACCAAGGGTCGATACAAGGAAACATATAGTTTTAATTATTAGTTGAAAATCGCATACCTTCTCACCCCTCTCTGATTCCTTGCTATGATATCAGAAATAGTTCATTACATTCTTTACTCCTTCACCCTACCTATATCTCTCAGCCCAACTTTAATAATAACGAATGGATATATATTGTTCATAAAAGTATTAAGAAAATTACACGTAATTTTTGGTTTTATATAGACTTTACATTTGATTGTTTCTAGATCCCTGTGTAGACAAGCTATGCTTTAAGTTATTGGTATGTTGGATTAAGGCTTATAATCCCTACTTTTGAATCTCTTGCAAGTTAGATCTATGATTCTTCTTTTCAATATGTTCACATAATCAAGGTTATGTATGTTTCATTCTCTGGGGCCATAGTTGATAACACCATTATGCAACAAGGAAAGAAAAAACATACCAATGCTCCTTGTATTTTTGTTCCAAGGGCACAAGACACTATTTTCCTTTGAAATTTTAATGCAACTCAAAGGAAGCGTGTGCACTTATTATGTTATTTATTGGAGTCTATTATTTTGGAGGTGGGTGTGGTGATATTCATACAATTTTTTATCGAAATTATTTAATTGTGTTGTTCCTAGTAGCTTCTCATAAATATTTGTATTATTAACCAAACTTGTACCACACAAAATTGTAAGAGTAAGAATATTTGAACATGAAAATTCATGGAAGTGAAATAAGTTAACTCAACACAATTGAAAAAATAAATGTTGTTCAATACAACATTTGTATTCAAGAAAAGCTCACAAACGAAAGCATAAATATTGAATCCATCCATCCAAATAAGGTATGTACTTTGAGATAATAATGTCTACTTCTAATATATACAATGTATTGTCATTTTTGTAACTACAATATGCTATTTCCCAACTACCTACTATTAACCTTCAAAACTAATTTATTAAATATCATGAATGTAGTACATTTAAATATATTCTTAGCTTACTTTAATTTACTTGAGTCAGCCTATTTTAAAATCTACGCAATGGAATCAAGGATAAGTTTCTAATTAATTTTGCCAATACTTTGTTTTTAATATACTTTGTTAAGCCTTTTGCAGATTTTTTCCCACTTGCATGAGTAAGCCTTCTTGAAGTCTACAAGGCATCGTTTGGGAAGTAATGGAATTATCTTAATTAATTTTTCCAACTATTGATTTGTGTAATTTATTTTTTAGTTAATTTATCTTCCAAAATTTATCCAAATCAGTAATTTACTACTACTCTTCGGAACTCTTCGGATTCCTTGGAAAAAAAAAAAAACTAATGACCGACACTCACTCCAGAATAATTCCATGCACTATTAATAATAAAAAGAATAGATGGTGAGTTCGTATCAAATTATTAATTCAAATTTGATCAAAATATAGAAGATCAAATACATTTAAAAACCACATAATCTGATTCATAATTTCTTTGAACCATGCAAATTTAAATTAGTATCACATAAATGCTTAAGAATGATACGATGGGAAAACTCTAGGGTTTAAAGTTCGATAATAAGTAAATCATATATGAGTTACAAAATTTATCGAGGTTTCATTTACATAGTCTTACTTATGCTCCAAATCTTTTCTATATTTACGCCGCGGACAAAATCATCAAATCTCAAACCATTTAGAATCTGCCCCGATGAAATAGGTACGAACGTAACTGATATGCCAATTCTGCAATTTTCGTAATATTTAATTTAATTGACTTTGGTCATGTTTATCAAACTATTCAAAATATTTTAAACATGACAGTAAAGAAATACATGCACAATAAATAAATCGATATTTAATTTATTATCGAATTACTTCAAATAATATTGATTCACGATTGTTTTCATCATAAAAATAACGAGCATGAACTAGTTTTAATCATGATTATGGTCCTTTGAGTAAGACTTGCTGAAAAATGCAAATCATAGACTCAAATGACAAAGAATGAGAGCAAAAACTGGAGCAGAGATTACCCTTCTCAAGATTCAAAGATAGTTAAATAGATTACATTGTAAACATCAATAATAAATGATTGGAGTAGAACTGAAGTAAAATTGAATTGTCTACAACACCTAGTAGACAATAGAATTAAATGTAATGACACCTAACTAAAAATGAGATTAATATCTCAACATCCCATCCTAATCTCAACTATTACAAGTGGAGGCACTAACAATGCCTAATTTCTCTCTTTGAAATCCAAATACATTATTTCCTAATGGCTTTGTGAAAATATCTGCAAGCTGATCTTTGGAACCACAGAAAGAAAGTGTTATGTCCACATCATTGACAAGTTCACGAATGAAATGAAAACATGTGTCAATATGCTTGCTCTTTTTGTGAAAAACATGATTTTTTGATAAAGAAATTGTTGAACTGTTATCACAGTAAATTGGAGTTGGCTCCTTCTGAATATTTGAAATATCTTTCAATAATCTTCTCAACCATACTCCTTGACAAGTTGTTGTATTTGTTACTACATATTCGGCCTCTGCAGAAGATATTGAAACGACTAACTGTTTCTCAGATGCCCATGAAATCAGATTGGTTCCAAGATGAAAAAGATACCCTGAGGTACTTTTGCGATCATCTAAACTCCCTGCATAATCGCTGTCTGTATAACCTGAAAGTGAAAAATTTTCAGAATGTGTATAAAACAAACGATAGTCTATGGTCCCTGCAATATACCTTAAGATCCTTTTTGCAACCTTCCAATGAGTAATCTTTGGTGACTGCATAAACCTGGAGACAAAACTTGCTGCAAACATAATATCTAGTCTAGTTGCAGTTAGATACAACAAACTACCAACTAGACTTTTATACAATGTGGAATCAACAGATGGTGCTACATCTTCTTTGCTGAGTTTGGTACCTTGAGAAATTGGTGTATCAGCTGATTTGCAATTGGTCATTCTAAACTTTTGAATGATATCAATGGCATATTTTTTTTTACTAACAAAAATTCCATTAGCAAATTGGTGAATTTCAATTCCTAAGAAATATTTCATGACTCCTAGATCTGTCATATCAAACTCTACTTACATTTATGCTTTGAAGTCTTCTAACATCATATTTCCTGTGTAAAGAAGATCATCTATATAAATTCATACAATAAGAATTTTACCTTCATGAGTTTTGGTATACAAAGTGGGTTCATGGCTGCTTCTAGAAAAACCACTTTTGATGAGATAGGTGTCGATGCAACTATACCAAGCTCTTGGAGCTTGTTTCAAACCATAGAAAGCTTTCTTCAATATATATACTTTATGCTCCTGTCCTGGCACTTCAAAACCAGGAGGTTGCTCTACATAAACTTCTTCCTGTAATATACCATTAAGGAAGGCAGATTTTACATCAATCTGATAGACTTTCCATTTGTGTTGAGCTGCTGTGGAAAAAATGGTTCTGATAGTGTCTAACCTTGCTACTATAGCAAATGTTTCACCATAGTCAACACCAAATTTTTGTGAGAATCCTTTGGCAACCAACCTGGCCTTATGTTTCTCAATTTTTTCTTTTTCATTTAGCTTGGTCTTATATACCCATTTTACGCCAATTCTAGTTTTGTCTCTTGGGAGATCAGCTAATTCCCAAGTCTGATTCTTCTCTATGGCAACAATTTCTTGGTTCATTGCATCAACCCAATGATTTTCTTTAACTGCTTCTTCAAAATGAGTCGATTGAGTTGAAAGAAATGCAAACATATTCTATTGGTCAAATTCATGCTCCTGTTCATATATCTCTCTGATACTTCTTGTTTTTTTTCCCTCTTCTAAAGATGTTTGATCACTAGTTGAATCACTGCGTGATAATGTTCCATTTTCAGAATGATTTGGTTGTTCTTGAACCTGCAATCTTGGAGACTATGGTGGATAAAAAGGTTGATTTGAAGTTTCATCTACATGATCAAACCAAGATTTATTTTCGAAAAATTTCACATCTATGCTCAAAATGAAATTTTTGGTAATAGGGTTGTAAAGTCTGTAGGCTTTTGTCTACTCACTGTATCCTACAAATATGCATTTTTCACTCCTATCATCAAGCTTTCTTCTTAGTTTTTCAGGAATATGAGAAAAAACTATTGATCCAAAAATTCTAAAGTGTGATACATTTACCTTGTTTCCATCCCATGCTTCTTGAGGTATTTTATCTTGTAGACTGGATGTTGGTGATCTGTTGAGAACATACACCGTCGTTGACACTGCTTTAGCCCAATAGTTATTTTATAACTTCTTCTCCTGTAGCATGCATCTCGCCATGTTCATGATCGTCTGATTCTTTCTTTCTGCTACTCCATTTTGTTGTGGAGTGTATCTGGTTGTGTACTACATTATGATACCTTGTTGTCGAAATTTTTTTTTGAATTCATTTGAGCTATATTCTCCTCCTCTTTTTGATCTAATTACTTTCAAGAGTTTTCCACTTTGTTTTTCTACTTCTGCCTTGAACTCTAGAAATCTAGAGAAGTTATATGATTTATTTTTTAAAAAGTACACCCATATCTTCCTGCTAAAGTCATCAATAAATGTCAGAAAGTAGAAACTACCACCAATGGACAGTGTCTGCATTGGGCCACATATGTCTGTATGGACAACTGCTAAAGGCTCTTTCACCCTTGAGGATGATGTGGGAAAGCTATCTCTTTTATGCTTGGATAGGACACAAATTTCACAATTACAGACTTTTTCACTGATAGTAGGTAGACCAATGACTATAGAGTTCTTTTGATGCAGAATTAGACTTTTGATTGGGATGTGGCCATACTTAGAATGCCATATATGAGTGTCATCTATTCTTGATATGTTGTGGACTAAATATTGTTTGGTATTTTGGCTTCTAAGAGTCTATGGAAACATCCTACTCTTGGTCTTTTCAACTTTTTCTATCAATCTTTAATGGGGATCTTTGTCATATATATAGTAGGTGTTCTTTTGAAATAATACATCATAGCCATGTTCCATTAGTTTTCCTACACTAATGAGATTATGTTTTAGCTGAGGAACATAATAAACATCAGGGATGCATTTGTTCTAATTCTTCTTAGTAATAATAGCGACAATACCTTCTCCTTCAGCTTTAATACTTGTACGCTCTCCAAGAATTATCTTTGATTTTATGGAAGCATCAAGAGAAGAAATAAGATTCTTGTTGCCTATCATGTGATTGTTGCATCCACTGTCCAGCAACCAAAAGTCTTCATTGTGTTTGTCTTCTAAAAGATGGCATGAAAGAAACATGGTCTCTGAGGATTCTCCTTCATTCTTGGAAAGATTAATAATGCCTCTTTGCTGATATGATTGTTTCTTTCTATAGTCTTGTTCGTAGTGGCCAAACTTCTTACAGTAGTAACATTGGACACTCAATCTGTTCCATGATCTGCCTCTTTGGGTTCGGTTTTGTGGAGGTCTCCATTGCTCTGTTGCATGATGATGATTTGATCTGCCACTGCTTTGGCCTCTGCCTTGCTTGTTGCCACCTCTATATCCTCTGCCTCTGCCTCTGCCAAATGAGAGTTGTGCTTTGAAAGCTTGTTCCGTGAAGTCTTCTGTTAGGTCGAGTCTTGTTTCGTGTGCTAGAAGTGATCCAGTCAACTATTCTATTGAAAAATTTGTAAAGTCTTTGGATTCCAAAATGGCTGTCACAATCATGTCATATTTCTTGGGTAGAATTCGAAGGAATTTTTCAACAATTTTTTGATCTGTAATGGTTTCGCCAATGAGTTTGATCTGATTGACTATTCCCATGAATCTAGTCATGAACTAATCCACATTCTCAGTGAACCATCTTTAGGGTTTTAAACTGAGCTCTCAATGTTTGCAATTTAACCGTCTTCACTATATCATTCCCTTGATACACAGCTTGCAAAATATCCCAACATTCTTTTTCTATTGTCGCACCAGTTATTTTGTCAAAGATAGAATCATCCACTGAGTTTTGTATCTAACATTTGGCTCTGTGCTCCTTCTTTCTGAGTTCAATAGCTGCATTCCTCTGATTATTGGTCATGGCCGCCCATGCTTCTTGGGTCGGCTCTACATAGGCAATCAGAAGTGTATCCCAACAATCTTGAGCTTGTAGAAAAATTTTCATTCTTAAATTCCAAAATTCATAATTTTTGCCAAGCAGATTTGGCATCTGTGGAAAAGAGCTAGAAGAAGCCATTATTTCTTCAAATGCTAATATGCGCCTTTTGTAAATCTCCTTTAAAGACTTAAAAAAATCTCTTAAAAATTGCAGCCCTCTTTTAAATCTCCTTTTCCAAAAAAAACCTTCTTTTAAAAAACTTCACACATGCTCTTTTGAAAAAGCCTTTTATTTTTAAGAAACCTTTGAAAATTATAAGCTTTTTATTTTATAAAAAAAATAATAATAATAAAATACTTTCTTTCTTTATATAAAAGGGCTTCCTCCCTTTTTTAAAATCATGTGAACCTTAAAAAACTTACATGGCCATCATGTAATTCATATGAATCTCATTGACTCTCTTTGTGTGAATGGATTTAACCAAACAAAATTCACCTTAACGCTAGTGATTGAACTTCGATTCCCCGTGTAGCTTAATGCAAATGATTGCACTCTGGCCTCACATTACTTCGAAATCTGTGTAAGTAAATGAAATTAATGCGACTCTTTGCTTTGAATCCTGTGTTAGTAACGTTGAGACTCTTCTAAAACATAGCATTAAAATAGAGTGTTAGTAATAGTGAGACGCTTTTAAAACAGAGCGTTAGTACAACAGTAATTTTTTTTAGAAAAATAATAAACTCTCTTCAATCTGTTTTGTTGTTGCCTCTGCTTGCTTCTTTGCTGACTTCTTCGTCTTTATTTATCTTTTTTTTTTTTTTTTCTGCACCTTCACTTCGCTCACGTGTTCACGTTGTTGCTCGAAATTCTTATACAACGTAGCTTCCATCTCTTTTTCTCTCAAGGAGTCTTACACAGGCTTAGCTCTGATACCATGACAAAGAATGAGAGAAAAAAACTGGAGCAGAGATTGCCCTTCTCAATATTCAAAGATAGTTAAATAAATTACATTGTAAACATCAATAATAAATGATTGGAGTAGAACTGAAGTAAAAATGAACTGTCTACAACACCTAGCAGATAATAGAATTAAATGTAATGACACCTAACTAAAAATGAGATTAATATCTCAACATCAAACTGGTTCCTATTCATCGAGTCCCCCAATAACATGACTCACTTGCCTATCAGTTTCTCCAAGAAGTGTGTTGCATTCAATCTGGAAAATCAATGGGCGGTAGGTTACAAATTTTGGTGTGTGTGCACGATCGAAAATGATAGAATAGGTGTGTGTAGGTTGGTTATGAACTAAGTATAGCATAATTGTCACGAAGTTAGTTGAAACAGTTGTTTGAATAACTAAGTCGATATGAAATGAGGGTTTAAACCCAAAAAATAGTTCAAACAAACACCTTCCTGTTTAACTACCATCAAGGTCCCTACATGTTCCTTGGGGGATATTCCTTCCTTCTCACTGGTTATCCTTTAGAAAAAGAAAGAGGTTCTCTCTGAGCTTTTGTGGGACACTTGACACACTTATCTCCTTGGCCTTGGCCTCGCTAATTACCAAGATCATATGATCTTAGTGGCCTCTGAAAAGCAACATCGAACCCGTCCAGATAGGCCTACAGAGACAAGGGACTTAGAGGATAATATTTTTTCCTGTAACTACTTACAACACTTGTATTTGTGCTAGACACTACTCCGCACTACCATCGTTTCCCCAAATACTATTGTGCTATTAAAAAAAAGGGGGATGCGATAAGAAAAGGGATGGAATGACCTCTGAATTTGAAAGTGCTGGTCACTGGGTCAAGGGACTTAGTGGGGCATAATTTTTCCTCTAACTACTTCCTAAACTTGTATTCTTTCCTACACCCTGTTGTGCACTACCAATGTTTTCCCAAATACTATCCTGCTATAAAAAATAAAAAAAAGGGATGGGATGACCTCTAAATTTGAAATAAGCGCATGGGGTGGTCATCAGGGTGGATTAGATTGAATTTGATCGGGTCGTGTCATGTCTACTGAACGTTTATCCACTAGATAAAACAATAAGAACACATAATCTAGTATGCCATAATCTTGGGGTAATAAGAACACATATTCTATTACGCCATAATCTTGCACCCCCGTGATGTTATCTTCTTTAACAAGAAAATGAGCAAAGAAAACCTTGTAGGAGAATGTTTTTATGAATTCAATCCTGTCACATAATATTTCAATCATCTAACACAAATCAATGGCACAAGATGGAAACGGTGGCATGGGAGTGGAGTTTTTCTTATAGGGAATGCCTTACGGAAAAATTAAATTAATTATAGATTTGAATGGCTTCTTTTAGAAAGATGTGCAATTCTTTCTATACCTATCAAAATTATATTTCAACAATATCCATAAATAAAATATTTCAATATGTTATGTAGCCAAAAATATAAAGTATATGGATAGTAAAGAGAATAAGTATCAATCTACAATAAAGATAAAAAAACTTACTCATGTTGTTAAATTAAAAAAATCATAAAAACCAACTAAATTATAGCTTCATTTTAAATCGTTATATATGTGTGTGTGTGTGTGTGTGTGTGTGTGTGAAAATCTAGAATATTATTCTCAATTATGGAAATTCACTCTCACCTTATTATGGACATTCATAATTAGTAAATAGGGTTTTTTATAATACCATGAGCCAATATTATGGCTTATTAATACCACATGTCCAAAAAAACCACAACTCACTTCATATTAAGTAATTAATTTAATAAAAAAGATTAAAAGAGCATAACTACTTTGGAGATAAATCTCAACCTCTTATTTGTGTATAATATTATGAATATTTTAGAATATTTCATTGAGATTAAAACCTTACTATCCACGTAATAATTATAGATAATTAAATTTAAATTTGAGGATCCTTATCTAAAAATATAGATGTTTTTTAGGGTATTTAAAATATTTCAACATTATATATAACTATATGAACTATTTTTTTATTCTATCAATAAGTGATTTATACATCACAAGATATTTGTGATTCCTCTCATACATAATATTTAAAAAAAATATTTAGTGAAAAAAATTATTTTAATACCAATCATAAATAAAATGTTTCAATATTCATTCTAAGTAAAATATTTCATATCAACTAAATAAATATACATTAAAAAAAAATTTAATTAGATTAAAACTAACATTTTAATGATATATAACTCACTAATAAGAAGATGTGTAATTACTTCCATTATCAATGTGCAACTATAATCTCTATATTAGACTCATTTTTTATTCAAATTCTTCAAAATAACTTCTTAGGAACACATTCTTTAATAAAAATCATTGAAAGGAATTTTATAAGTAGTCATGATGTCGCTTCATACATTTAAATCAGAGTTTATATATAGACTTTTATGTTTTTTATAATTACATTATTTAATTAGTCAGAAAATATACAATTCAAAATTAAAATCAAACTTATAAATATATTTTTTATATTTTTAAATTAATAAAATATTTTAAAATTTTACATGTGTATGTTCATATATATATAATGAGTTTTATGTTTTTTATAATTATATTATTTAATTAATCAGAAAATATACAACTGACTGATTTATTAAAAAAATTATAATTATTGCTATTGATTCCATATTATACGTGTAACATCCACATACCAATATTTTTATCTAATATTCGGATTAGTTTTCATTGATATTAAAGTTCAACCATGTCCTGTATAATATTCTATATGTCACGTCACATGTATAAGTAACATCCAAATATGGTTTGAGATAATTTCCGTGAATGCAAAAGTTCATTTATTTTCATATTAGATTCGAAGGCTACATACTTGCGGTTTATATCTCCTATGATATTAATACCGTGTGAAAGTATGACTGGCTGAGATTTTTTGAATGAATATAAAAGTTCATCTCTTTCTCAATGTCATATTACATTTCATGGCTAAATTGGTTGCGGTTGTGGTTGTGTATGCATGATATCAATACATTTGTTTTAGTTCATATGCTCCTCTCTACGAATTTTGAGTAAATTTTTCTTAGAATTTATAATTGGTGTTCTAAACCACCAATATTTTTTGGTGTGACATTCAACATAAATGGCGTTGATAATGGAAATCAATAAATCATAAGCTATAGAAAATTAAATGTGGTGGTGCAGTATATGCTCATTATTAGATTTAAATGAATTTAAATATAACGGTGGGCATATACTGCCCCACCGCATTTAATTTCCTATAGTTTACAATTTATCAGTTGTTGTTGATAATTCCCCAAGAAACAACAAACAATCATGGGGACATCACCGAGACCAATCTTACCCGAGACATCACTGTGACAGTAGATGGAGATAAGCATTAAATTTAATTAAAGTGTAATTTAAGTTAATTGTTTGATTTTATTTTTTTCTATGAAATTGTAAAATATTGAGGAACTTGTAATTTTCTTCTATTTATTTCACAGAGGAAAAAACACTTTTGTATTGATGATAAAACAAAAATAAATTTACTAAAAACTGTCAAAATCACCACAGGAATCTTCTCATGATCACCACAAAACCAACATGCATAATAGGAGTTTCAGGAGTATTTTCATGCTACCTCAAAGGCTAAATTCGCTAGCCTAGTGGCTGCAAAAGCAAAATATAGGACTGATATACATAAACACCTGCACTCATACGTAGAATTTATCAGCATTTAAGGGATATGGAAATATCTTTCCACAATCAGCTGATGTCCCTCGAAATGTTGCAATGTGATTATGCCAAAAGGCAAGTCCAAACCCATCTTGGAGAGAAAATTAGACATAGCATTGACTTCTTGAAAGATATGTTGCAATAGAGGGTAGTGAAGTCTCGAAAACAAATGTTTAATGCGGCAAATCCACTCCAGTAGTCCAAGCGGATGAAACTAGGTCTTCCCGGATAATCCATCAATGACATATTTGGCATCCCTAAAAATGTGAATAGAGGATAGTTGAAGATTGTAGACCACTCACAGGACACTCCAAAACACAACTTTTATAAACATAATAATAATAATAATAATAAAATGAAACAAAAGGATTCATTTAGATAGTATAAGAAAATAAAAATTTACCACTTAAATTTGATTTGAGTAAATGAATCAAATGAAAAAATACTTATATTAGATTACAATAAATTCAATGAAACCGTTTCAAATATCATGGAAGACATTAACCAATCTCACCACATAGACAAGTCCATCACATGCAATTTCATCTTGATCCTGGCCATGGCCATATCCATTCCTTCCGGGTGGCTTGACAAGCACAACGGGTTACGACTCCAAGAATGATATCCCACAAACCATCCGAACTTGGTTATTGAGTAGAATGACCATTAGCTTTGAAATAATCACCATTCTACAATCTAACTGCAACGAGTAGGCCACATCTATCATTGTGGGCAAATCATCCTTGGCTGAGTAACACTCTGTACTTGTACCTCTACCCCTTCATGCAAACAATCCCTTCTCTTGGACTACAAACAAGAAATCAAAGGCTAACGAGTAGTCAAGAAAATTGAGAGTATTATGGAAGACACTCTATTGAGGACGGGTCCCATATGATTGTTATACACACAATTTTTAGTTATGTCGATTCCTATATGCAAAAAAACCAAGGAACCAAAAAGCCTTAGTGCTATAATGTAAAATGTGTCTCTCTAGGTAAACTAGAATTATAACCTCTTAAACACTAGTGTGAAGATTTTGAGCTCCTCCATTGTTGTGAAGGTGTCGTAGATATTATCAATAACAGTAATGGTGTGAGATATTTTTGAAAATCCAAGTCGGAATGCAGAATGTTTATGATCATTTGTAATCCAAGTTGATAAATTGTAGTATTCAACATGACGATCTGTGGCAACGTAACATTATAGGAAGTCGAGAAGTCAAGAGAGATTCTAGAAACATCATCCCAAAGGTTGGAATGATGACGAACTACGTGTCTTCGTACCCCATCCTTATTAGAAATGGAGGTCGTCGAACTCATGCTAATGGAAGGTGTTATGGTTTTCCCTCCCTCACAAATTATAATATTTGGGATGGGGATTGTTCTATCGATGACATTCAGCTCAAGAGAAAAATAGAACAACATTTTGCATAGACACAATCTAAAATCGAATGGGGAAATAGAAACTAGAGCAATTTATGTTGGCTTATATGTTATGATGCATTTTGACCTATGTAGATAGCTCAAGATAATGAACTATAACTTATGTGGTAGAAACCTACTCCCATTGCCCATATATAGAGCTTCATGTTCCCATAATTCTTCGAGAAAAGAAGCCCTCATAAAATTAGTGCTGAAACAAAACAAAGAAGCCTCCATGGATAGAGAACGACACTGGAACCCTTACAAATCGAAAGTTGTAGAATCATGAATCCCACTCAATGCTCAAATCTCACAAGTGGATTGTTGCATATTGAATTCAAACCACACCTGAAACCCTCTTAACTCTTCAAAATCTTCAAAATCTAAATGAAAATTGTAAGGGCCACTAGCTTATTTAGAGGGCTAGGAAAGGGACGTAATGACCTCTTATAAAAATAAACAAGTTGAATGGTTTCACAAATCAAGATTCAGTTGAGAGTTAAAGGAATGAGATTTAATGGTGGAAAAACTTTCAATTCTCGAACATTGAATTGACGATGCACAAGAGTACACAGTGGCAGCTAGGAGAATTCTTCCAAGAAGGAACGCCAGTACACAATGGCAGCTAGGATAATTCTTCCAAGAAGGAATGCCTTATGATGTAGCTAGTAATTGCACGAGATGTTGCAAAGGAAACGTGGTAATGCAATAACATATAGTGTTAATTAATGCTTCTTTTAGAAGTGTTGAAAGATAGAAAAATATCAACAAAAGGCAAGAACTGTGCTACAATGAAATCTTACTATAATACTTCAATCAGGAGGCCTATATTTAAGTTAAAGACCATGTCTAACAATTCCAACATGAATGGATACATGATTTTCCACCTTTGAAATGGGAGGTCGTTTTGGTACAATTCCTCCATACTTTTTCTTGATGACTTCTTGGTGCTATAGCCAACCTTATTCAGTACAAAGAAACATATAATTTGAGACATGGACTAGAAAGGACTATAAAAATTTTGTAAATAAATTTTGAATTTATATGTGAATTAAGATCTACCCTTGAATCCTCCTGGATGCGGGTGAATGATACAGGCAGGTGGACGACGAGCCCAGCACATGACACTTGGCTTAGCCACATGGTCACACATGGGCTCAAGCCGATGGCATTTATATCCGCCAACTGGTCTCAACACTTTGTCATTAATTTGCCCGAACGTCAATGCGGCTACCAGCTTCTCAAAATTCCTCTACGCTACAGCATTCTGCCATCTCCCTCTAGTAGCATTTTCCCCTCTGTGGTCTTAGAGCTGAGCTCTCGAACGTCCACAGGGAGGTGGTGCAGCCTCTACTGTTGCCTTATGCTAGCCCCTCGTCACCATTTCTCTCATAGCCTCTATTGCAACTTCAATTTTGCCCCTGAGTCTCTGATTCGCCAGCCTTCAGCTCCCTCGACTCAGCCTTCTCCACCCATTTGTATCTCCAATGCCTCCAACAACTCCATTATGCCCAAGCGAAACAAAATGTGTTGTCGCTGAGGCAATGGGCGTGAGCGGGCATCACGTCCTCCTCAGTCCATCCTTTATGAGTCTTCTTCGCTGCCTCACGATGAGTTTTTCACCCACTGTCCTACAACTCGTAGTGGCAGAGGCTATGGTCATGCTTCCCGAATATCTCGCACTATCTCTCCTGATGGAATTTCGGCTCTTCGCCACACCACCAGCCGCCCCTCTCCACCTCTGCCTCATCTGTAGATGCAACCTCCTCCACCTAGGGAGAAATATGCTCAATTCAACTATACCTGTGCTCTGGACCGCGCTCGCCTCACAGCCACCATTACCATCAGCTTTAAGGAGGAAGCCTCCCATCCTGCAAGCCACGGCCCCAGAAAAAAGCTTATAAAATCCACCATTGTCTCGGTGCCTCTTCCACTCTTGCGCAAGTCTGAAGCCCTTCCAGTCAATCAGGGCGCCCCCTCCTCCAGCAGCAAAGGCAGTGGCAGCAGTGGAAGTGGTTGCAGTGGCAGTGATAGCTCATATTGGTCAGGAGAAGAGGGATGCAAGGGCAGTGCACACATTGTTCGCACTGCCATAACTCCAAAACAAATGGCTCAACAAACGAAGCATGCAGACGACTCCTCCGAAGACTACAGGTGCCTCATTGTGGAGGAACCACCACCTTTTCAAAATGACACCTAGCTTGAACACGTTTTTTTATACAGTTCTGTTAATTTTCTGGGTCATTATGTCTCTCTTGAATACTTTCATAATACTCAACTATTTTTTGTATGAAGCTGGTTTCCCCTCTGTGGGCAGCTGGCAGCTGCAGTATGACTGGTTTCCCCATCTGCGGTAGTAACTATTTTGATTTTTTGACATATAATGCCTCTGAAATTGGCTAGTTGAGCGATTCCAGAGGCCAAACTGTCCTTGTACAATATGATACAGTAATAGAATTTAGTCTAACTTAGAAAAAAAAAGATCTACCCTTGAATCAAAATGCACATATCTCCAATCTCGAAATTGAACGCAAGAATAACATGAACTACACATATTCTTGAGAAAAATGTTTGTGTTTCTCTTTTGAATGTTAAATCCTCTTTGTATTATCTTCTTCATGATCCTTATCGAGGGAAGCTCAAATACTGATCACCTTTGCTAACCAACCTGAACATGGATTTCCTTTTGTGAAATAAAAAATACAAAATGTTAGCATTTAAAGAAATTGCTCCAAATAAATATGAACAAAGATAAATTTCTAAATCATGAGAGAATTGACTACCTATTGGTGCCAAGAGATCACTCACTTTTTATGTGCACCCTTGTTTATTGAACTTCTGGCAACAATATCTGAGTCCTTGGTGATATAGAATTGGGTTTCCCATTAGGAGCTACTAAAAGAGAATGTCTCCATATTATAGGAGTTCCATTCTCCTAGAAACATTTCGTCTCGACCTTGTAAAATGATCATGAAGCTTTGTTTTTTTTCCGACTTAGTAGAAATAATGTAACTTGGAATAGATGGACTTCCATGAGAAGCATGTTAGGTATGCTTCAAACGAGGTGTATTTTCTGGGTTATTTCTACTATAATGTTATTTCGCCTATCTTCCTTCCCTAATAGTAATTTAGAACTAATAATCACAACATTGTGAGTTATACCAAATAGAGTATCTAAATTCCCTTAACGTTTAAAAAGCATCCTCAATTCTTGTACCACCCACCTCACCATCCACTGTAGAAATCCTAGGTTATTCTTAATTGATCAAGAGTATATAATTTTTAAGGTGGTGTTCTATGTGCACTAAAATACATGTGAGGTCCAACACTATGTATGGGGGTTCATTGCAGCCTTAGATATATTCTAGATATATTTTGTGAGTTGATGTGATGATTTTCTTGTGGTTACAACTTAGTTTTGGTTGTGACCTAGTTATCATGATTCAAAACTCTCTCATCATCTAAGATCGTTACAACATTGCATATATTCTATGAGCTAAAGTGATGTTTTGTTTTCCATGGTAATTTAAAACTCAGTTATTATATCTTAATATTTACTTTCTCGTTGTATGTTCTATATATGAATCCTTTAAAAAAACCACAAGTACATTTTATTTTACACTGTGATCTCCCCATCATGCGTGGGGGTTTCAAAAATTTGAGAGCAGTGTCTCTAGCCACCATGCAACTAATAGGGTCCATTTCAATTGAGAATGTCAATACATCACTGCGCCAATGAAAAATACCATTTATTTTAACTTGTGACATCCCTATCCCTTTTCTCTTATTGTGGATTAGGTTATAGACTAGAATAGACTCTCTTCATGGGCTCTCTAGTATCTATTGGATGGAGGGAAAAGTTATAATACAATTTGTACAAAAAAACTCCTCAAGGTTGTTTAATAAGTTTTCATTGTATTTGTGAGTGTCTTAAAAAGAACTTGTTTAGATTTCAATAGTTGGCATGAGGTTGGTCACTTTTGTTCTTTGTGCATATAATAATTGAGTGTTGTATGAAGAATCTTGTTTGGGACTTGAGATAGATTCATCCTCAACACAACTACACTAAATATTAATTAAAAAAACTCACTGTACTTTGAATTTCTTAAATAAATATCTTAAACATTATAATAACAAAATTTGTGGAAAAAAAATATCTTAAAAATCAGAATAACAAAATATGTAAAAAAAACTCCTCTAGGTTGTGTACTAAATTTTCATTGTATTTCTAAGTGTCTTAAAAGGAACTGGTTTATATTTCAATAGATCATACGAAGTTGGTCACTTTTATTCTTTGTGCAGATAGTGATAGTAATTGAGAGGTGTATGAAGAATTTTATTTGGGACTTGAGATAGATTCATTCTCACCGTGTATGACAAATCTTTTTTGGAACTTGGGACATATTCATTATCAGCACAACTACAGTGAATATTAATAAAAAAAAAACTCACAGTCTTTTGATTTTTTTAAATAAATATCTTAAGAATATCAATTTAATACATTTTAGTCAATTACAAATTTAACAATAATACTTTATAAAATAAAAAATACAAATTACTATTTTAAATAAAAATAATACAAAGAATCACTTCAGTTACCATGGCCCTAGTTTACCTTCCTATTATTACTTTTTAAATACCTAATATTTGTAATGTATTCTTAATTACATAGTGTCAATTTTGTAAAACTATAATCTATAAGTGTCACTTTATTTTATGTTAATGGGACATGTCTCAAGTAGGTTGAGCATGGAAGGAATTACACACATCCCTCTATATATGTTTGTAATTTATTCTTAATTACATAGTGTCAATTTTGTAAAACTATAATCTATAAGTATCACTTTATTTTAGGTTAATGGGGGATATTTCAACTAGGTTGAGCATGGAAGGAATTACATATATCCCTCATGCTTGACTATATAATATGCTTCTAGTTGCAATTAAAAATATTGATAAACATCTAGGTCAACCCTAAATATATCAAACACCAAAAAGAATCAAATATCTTAAGGAGAAAACCACTTCTAGAGCCTTGAAAAAAGGTTTGTACCTCTTGAGATTTTGTGCCTCTTTACACTTGATAAATCTAATGCTAATATTTCACTCAACATGGATATTGAAATATTTATTTATAACCTACTTTGTGCACATTGAAATACCTTTTTCTTATTATAGAGTAGAAAATATATATATATATATATATATATATATATATATATATATATATATGGGATAGAAACCCATGTTTTTATCATTAATATTTTTTAAAATGCTATATGTTGACTCCATGTTAAACATTGAATGAATTACAAATTTCTTGCCATGCATTCAAATAGAAACACCTATAATTGAAATAAGAAATTTATCTCTATCTCTCTAAATATTTTAATTATAATTCATATAGAAATATTTTATTTATAAACCACTTTGTTTACTGGAATAAAAAACACCTTTTATATATATCTCAAATTTCCATAGTGAAATATTTTATTTTTAACCCAAATTGAAATTTTTTTTATTAACATTTTTAAAATATTTCATATTAAGCAATAATTAAATAACATTTCTTTAATAGAAAGTTACACATTGCTTTAATAGAAAGTGAAAATATAACATCTATTTCTTTAAATTTCAATATTCATATAAAATTATGACATTAAATATAGATATTAAAACATTTTATAAATATAAAAAACATACATGTTAATTAAACATTACACATCCAGTTGAAATGTGATTGTAATTCAGTGAGACTAATATTATTTAATTTTAGATATTATATGTCAACGCTTTATTGATAATATATTGATAGTTACACATATTTTTCATGCTAAAAATTAATATACAATTATAGATTAAATTAACTTAGTTTTATTTAATTTTTTAATTTTTTAATATAATTATATGATTTTATTATTTTTAAATATAATATTATGAGTGTAAAACCTCATTTCACCACAAAATTAAATTAAACTAAAACAAGAAAAGTAATTAAAAAAATAATTGTTATTTTTTTTTTTTTTGTATTGTTCAACATAAACATGTATAATTATTTTTTTAACTATCATGACATTGATACTTGGTGTAATTGTATATATCTAACATAAATCTAAGTTAACCTTTAATATATCAAATAAGAAAAGATGAAAATTTTTAAAATGGAAACTTTTCTTTAAATTTTATATTCTAAAAAAAATTATATACCAAAAAAAATAATCCTATAAATATTTATAGATCCAAAATTATATTTAATATATAATAATATTTTTTTAATACAAAATAAATGTTAATGCAAATCATCATACTTACATACTCAAACCAATTATAATAATAATAATAATTATTATTATTATTATTATTATAAACACCATTCAGAAAAATTTCTAATTCTTGTTCAATTGAATTTCCGTGTAAAATGATACCTTAAATTCATGGGTATTTGACTCTCAAAGGCTCTTTCTAATTCTTGTTCAATTGAATTTCCATGTAAAATGATACATTAAATTCATGGGTATTCGACTCTCAAAGGCTCTTTTTAATATTGTTATTGCATTTGATCGAAAATTTCTAATGAGTCCATGAAGTCAGATAGTGTTCTCTCCACTGATCTAAATATATACAAATTTTGGTAAAGTGTTGTCAATGAATCAAATGACTTACTGTAAGGCCTTAGCATCAATACAACCAACACCCATTAAAAAGGCCTCAGATAATGGTCTCTCCACTGATCTAAATATATACGAATTTTGGTAGAGTTTTGTTAATGAATCAACTGATTTACTGTAAGTCCTTAGTATCAATACAACCAACACCCATTAAAAATAATTTATTGCTAATTCATTAACACATTTTTATTATTATTTAGAACATTGAAATTCACATCTTAATTTTGTTTTGTTTTCTAGATATGTGCATGTTCATCAAACAACATAGGCACTTTGGAAGAGTTAGAATTGATTTCCAAGTTCCATGCTATTTTATAACTCCAACATCCTAAGTAGATTCTCATGATATGGATCAATATTACATATGACTACCACATAAGTATAACACTGCATATATGTTATTTTTTAATTAACCATCGAAAGAAAATAACTTCAGCATGCCACTTATACTAAGAGGTATTTTACTTCGTATAGAAAAAACCAAAATTGTCTACAATGCTGAGTGTAATGCATATTTTGTAGCTAATAGGTTCACTGGTTGACCACTGAACGATAATGATGCTTTATAAAAGGTATATTGCTAGCTATTAATAAGAGAGTGTAATGACATAATTAGTATTTTTGTTATTTAGTATAATTTTTTAATTTTGAAACGTACTAAATAGCTTTCATTCATATATCAATAAGGGTTACGTTAGTTAGTTTAAATATAGTTAAAAACATTTATTTAATAAAAATAATGCTTTTTTGAATTGAAGTTTACATGATTCATAGTAATTTGATAGAGTTCTGAAGATAAATCATACTGGTTGGTTCTAAACGCGTCCACAATGTTATATCTCATGCGATTCTTACCCAAAAATTTCTATCAAACAAAATAATACATTTTTTTTTGGCCCACTAGGGTAGCTCAATTGGTGATTACCTTGTTATGAAGTACTATGTAAACAATGAGATTCAAAGCCCTGTGGGCCAAACCAACAAAGAAAATAAATACTCTTAATTCTTAAAATTTATATATGACATTACTTAGACACATCAATTAAGCAAACAAATTTTTGATTCCTTATATTGAAAATTTATTCTTACTTTCTATGTGTGTGAATTAATAATACATAGTATAATTGTTATAATATTATTATGTATCACTGAATGGGTTGAATCATTAGAAAATATTTTTTTACTTGTGTTTATTGTATATTTCGGGATTATTTTGGTGTTTAACCCCTCCTTCGACTTTATATTTCAAAATATTCTAAAAATCTACATTCTCACATAAAAATGCTAAAAATAAAAATAAAAATACTTAACATTATACACCATAAATTGCTAAAAAGGAGTGTCATGAGAACATGATAAAGAATTATTAAACTACTCAATCACCTAGATATCTTAAGGAACAAAACTTGGAATAAGTGAGATCCACTAGTTAAACTCACTATTACACTCCTAGTATCCAACAATTTCTCTTTGTGACAAAAATATTTAATCTATAAATAGAGTATAGAGCCCTTTTATACTTGTATTGGATGGACTATCATTGAACAAGTAACTAGGAACATGAGAATAATTTGATTGTAAATAATTGAATTTATGCTTCTGTGATACATATCATGAAAAACAAGAAAATTTTCAGTAAAAATAGTATTATTAGACTTTTTTCGAAAGGTTTCTTGTTTTCTTGATTGTAAATTTTGGAATATTTTAGAAATTTAGTAGAAAATTCCAAGTCAAATAATTGATTAAGGAATTAAATAGTTTATTTTTATCATAAATCAAGTGGAAACAAAACAATTAGCTTTATTAATTTCTAAAATATTCCAAAATTTACATTGCAAATAAGGAGAAATGAAGAAATTCAAAATTTTGATAAGTTACAAAATTTAAAACTATCAATATTGAAATTTCTATGGTCTCCTCTCATTATTTTGTAAATCTGAAAGTTACCAAGTTTAGTGAGAGATATTTTTTAATTAATAAAAACATAAATTTTGCTATAATTAAATTATGTTAAAAAATTGTCTAGATAAAAATTGCTGCTGAGTAGGGTGACTTACATGAGAAAGTGTTGAGAGATTTTTTTACAATTTGATAATGCAACGTCATTAAATTAATTAAAAATTTTACAAATTTCATAGGAGCTAAAGCATTTAAAAGCATATAAGTTTTTACTTTTTGGAAAATCCTTCACTTTTGTTAATTATTTTTTAGTGATAGTGTGAGAGTATCTATGTTTATTATATTTGTATTGTCTACATTGTTTAAGTATGGGGATGATTAATAACATGTATTTAAATTATTATGTGTTCACTGTAGGGGAGAAGTGGGTCATTGTTATTTACGTACTCACATGACATGACATGGCACATTATTTATTAGGATGCAGGCTTCTTGATGTGCAAAGTCATGATTTTAGAATAAGAATATAATAAAATAAACCAATCAAATATTGAATAAATAAAATTAATATATTTAAAAAAACAAATAATTTTTATTTTAGAATCTAAACATTATATATTGTAATTCAATCTTTTTAACAAGATAACTTAATAAATAGTCAATGTTATCAATTACATAATACATGTCAGTTGCAGATTAATAAGATCGACCTAGTAAATAGGGAGAGTGAATAATATAATTGAAGTTTTTAAAACCAAATAACGACTTTGAAGGGTGAGAGGGGGACTTTTGTATATGTATCAGTTTGGCTTTTGTGTATGGCTTCTAGTAAGCACTAAACACTTGTTAGTCTCGACTGCAGGCACGATTGGGACTATTGTAATCGATAAGGCGAAGTTAGTATTAGTCTCGACTCTTTTGTTAGTCAAATTTGATCACATATAACCAAATTTTTTTAAATATATGTTGATTTTTGATCATCTATAACTAAACTTTTTAAACTGACACTGATTTACCATCTTATTGGCCTCTTCCCGAGGCGGGGAGGCAGAAACATAGATTAAAATTATGAGTTTGTTTCATATTTTCGAACACTTAAATGATAGCTGAGCTAATGCTATCATTAGTCGATGAAATTAAATTCTTATACATGCGAGTGCTTAATACATGAGAGTGTTATATATGCGAGTGCCATCAAAGTTTGACAGTGCTATACATGCGAGTTCCATTAAAGTTTCTATCAAATTGCCACATACACCACCATGAACATGTTGGTGTCACCTACACTGCCTTGCAAAAAACTTGTAAAAACACACCCCTGCGAGGCATTAGTAGTAGGGGCAACTTACCAAAGCCCAGGGTTGAATGTAGAAATGCTCAAAGGGTTTCTTGAAATGAAATTGGGCGTCCCTAGTTTCAAACCCTTGCCCTGGAGCTTCACGGGAGCCTGGCCTTCAGTATACTGTATGTTACTGTAAACATATAGGAGTTGTTCAAATAGAGGAAGAAACCTTGCCCTTGATCAGGAAATAGCATGCATTGTGTAGAGGCACCGAAGAACTGAATCATAGAGTCTCATGATGGTCTTAATCTTAAAAAGAGTCTTAGAACTGCCAATATCTCGCAGGTTTTGAAATACTTCGGTACCATACGCCTCCAACAGGTGCTAATGGAACAAACAATTATTATTTTTAGGTGTTGGTGAGGTAAATCCCCTCTGCGGACAAAGGCGATCCCACTAGCCCTAGAGTGGGTCTAGCCACAAATGAGACAAGATATAATATTGATTCCTAGTTAACGAATGGACGGATTTTCAATAGATGACTTACCAGAGGTCCTATGCTATTTTTGTCATCGGAAAGATTGGCTACCTCTTGCTCCTGGTTTGATAGATCACGATTCGCTCACTTTCATGCCCAGATACCTGCACACACACAAGAAACAACAACGATATCCAACATACTATTTCACATTCGTAACTATCAGTCAGTCGAAGAAGACTAAATCAATTGCATCAATAATCAACATAATACAATGATGGAACCAACACCATAGTTGAGTATATTAATGAAAGAAAGGAAGATTACAACCAAGCTTCAACGTTGCGGTCTCCTTCAACATGGTTCCAGCGGAGCGCATCTCACAGAGGCTCGTCGGGAATTCATACGGCGCTCTCTCTACGGAATTATCCTTGGTTCTTCTTTCTCAATAGAAATTACTCAGCTATAGTATCTCTTCTCCAAGTTCAGCTTCTTAGCTATATGTTCATCTAGCTTTCATAAAAGGAGAAGGCTTGTTTATATAGAGGGAGAGGGAGAGGTTAGGATCCCTATAATCATGGAAGGGAGACCTATCTTCAAGGAGTGTTCCATGGGAGGAGGAAACCACTACCTAAAGAGGGAGATCCGTAGCTCATCAACTTAACCACTTCCTGTGACTCATCCCTGAGGTAGTTAAAAGGAAACTTCCACCTCTATATGTTACAAAACATTGCTAAAACGACTGGCATGGGCACAACACAAAGACAAAGCAGCAGGTGGCGCGAGCTCTAGTGTACATCCTCCACATTGGCATGAGGGATGAACTGGCTACCCATGCCAAGGCCAAAACATAGGCTTTTATGGGCTTTTTGAGGAAATGTTCAACAGGAGAAATAATATCCTTTTGCAGAAAGATGCAAAGAAGGTGTTTGCAGAGTATGACACTACTCATAGGTCATGGGAAAGACCCTCCAATATGCGGGGCGAGGGATTACAGGGATGGTGACAAAATGTTGTGTAACATATGCCCCCTAAAGCATGATGTCCAAGAGAGAGGGAGGGGTGAAATGCTTTATGAGAACACGTTCCACCCAAACACTACTGTTAGAAAAACCTACAAGTACGAAGACAACTGATACGTCTTATACATGACATGTGGCATGGGCGTAACCATCCATAATAGAGTACATAAACAGTGAGATCCGAGGTATGGACACAACCATCCAGCAGTAGGGATCAACAAACAGACTCAGGTATGGTCATAGCCATTCAATAAAAAATTCATATAATAAGTCATAGTAATCCACAAATAATCCATAGCCTAGATTTCATCAAACAAAACCCAGGGTCTTGTGCTCCATCTCAACTCAAACAAAGTACAAATTCGAGCATGCGAATATGTGAGTTGAAGTCAAACATGCAATAAAATCGTCTGATTACCAGCCAATAATGAAATTTGTTAACAGACGTGAGAGAAACCACCAATAATGATAATGGCTCTCAAGGTATGAAAGGTACAATCCACAGAATGTGAACAATGATCTGATTTCAAACACCCGTAGAGTCAGTCGATCAAAGGCCAATGATGTGGACCTTGCGTCGAATGTGAAGAACCTTCCATTGAGGCATGCAGGCTCCAAGGTACCTGAAGGGAGTCTCTAGATCGGCTTCCTGGATTAATAAGCTAGAGTTGACAGGAAGTGACCCGATCAAAGGTGGGCCATAATGTTTCCCACATCATCGACACGAGATAGAGGAATATGATGTTCTTGAATCAAGACCAACAGAGAATCATAGGAAGGTTGAAAACTTCAGAGGAAAAATTCTCTTGAACATATCGGTGCCACGACACTAGATTTGGCAGTATTTGACATCAAGGGATCTGAGGTCATGGCGACGTGGCAAGGAGCAAATAAGTGGTCAAGAGATATTACCCAAACCCATGGAGGCAAAAAAATGATGGAGTGAGATGTCCCCAACCTGACATGAATGCAAACAAGTGCCATGTTTAAGAGCGACATACTGCCAACACGACTATAATCTGGTTCCATTTTCCCCCACCATTTCTAGCAAGTACCCCAATTATTTTTGAAAAACAAGCTTGAAGGGGATAGCATATTCTTGCAATGTAAGTTTTTTCTTCAGAAAAATCCGACCTAGTACATTTTACAAGCCCTAGGAAAGAGGAACTCGAGTAACTTCATGACGACGAAGTCCAATGTCATCAGTTTTAACGAGTCTTACAAAGGGAGAACTCGACATCTTTTCATGTTTAGAGAGTTTGAAAAGAAAGCAGAAAAGAAAACTCCAGTAGTCCCTTTTCGTAGGTAGTCTCACAAATTCGAAAAGGTAGAAAACTGTGTCTGAGAGAACCTCTTAGTCGCAATAGGCTAAGGTATTCCTTTTTCGTAAATAATCTATCCCAGCCTGAAAAAGGGGTAAAGTATATTGGGTAGATATTGTTTTGCAGCCAATTTAACAAGTTCAAAATGACAAGCGACTTGGCAATATTTTCAGTTTTAGAGAGTCAGAAAAGAGCTGAAAGGTGACTCCAGTAGTGATTTTTTTGTGTTTTTACCAAGTTTGAAAAAGTATAAAATACAACTTGTTTCTTCATCACAACCATGTGAAAACCTGTCACTGCACAAAAAGACGTGTGTAAAACGTATTCCTCGAAAATAATATGATAATAATCGACAAATATGTTTTAAAACCTAATTTAAGATTTTGAAAAGTTATAAAATGCCATAAGTGGTAAAAATTATTTACTTTTCACTTTTACCTCTTTTCAGAGCAACAGTGACCCATTTTCCTTGCGATATTGTGGCGACGATTGCGAACTATCCAGTGAACCAATCTTGATTCCGTCAGTTTCAGGTAAGAGCCGACATCATTTTCCATCTTTTGAGCTAAATTTATTTACCTTTAATTGTTATTTTGAATCCTTTAGGAGAGGATTTGTCAAAACTAGGGCATCACGGTTAGCGCAGGTTTCGGGCACAGACCTGCGCCAATCGACCCTGTTTTACACAGGGGTCGCACCCAGTGGCGCGACTGTTAGCAAAACAGTCATGCCAACCGCGCAACCCAAAATCTGCCTAAATTTAAAGAAAATGCAACCATTTACTTGCAAATTCAGATGCATAAGGAGACTTACAATGCTCATATGAACAATGTGTGTAGGTACCAAGTAGAAAATATGGTAATTGAGTGGAAAGAGAGAGAACAAAGTGAGGAGGATGAACTAGCCATGGAGAATGAACAATGCATGAATGCCCTCAAAAACTGTGGGCTCAAGAAATTCTTCCTGACACCATGCCTCCAGGCTTAGCCCGAATTGCTTCAATATTTGATAAGCATTTGGGATGAGGATCAAGAAAATTTTGTTCTTTAGGATCAGGAGCTTGAACTTGAAGTCTTTGATGTGTATTTTATCACTGGATTTTTGCGTAGGGGTGCACTCCCTATCTTGATCGCTACCCATCCTTCCGGGGAAAAAGTGGCAATGGTAATTTACAAGGTGTGCCGAGGGGCACGAAAAGGAGCAGAGAGTGGCAAAGTTGACATCCAAACCGTCCCTGATCTGGCACTAAAAGTAGTGATGCACACTATCATGCGGGCTATAGGATCGCAAGCACCGCATGAGGCCACAAAGACACAACTATTTCTTGCCTCAAAGTGCATGAACCCGAATCTCTTCAACTGGGCCGAGGCTGTTACTATCAACATCAAACGACAACTCACTAAGTGCAAGAAGACCAAACTAAAGCATTTTGGGTATGGATCGATTCTGGTATCGTTCTTCTTGGAACGACTACCCATATTCCAGCGTTAGGAGGTTATTGTCCCAATGCCACCACCTAGAGAGCCACGGATGGCCTGGTGGGCTATACTGATGCCTAGAGTAGGGGGTGGCCAACAGATGTCCTAGAGGCTAGAGTCTTTTTATTGGCTCCATCGACAACTGATTTTCGTGGAGGATTGGCCCTACACTGGCACAGATTTCACCAGTGATCTAGACCTCCTACTCTCGGAGGGAGAGGATTGGGACGAAGAGCTAGGTGAGACTCATTTTTTATTTTCATGAGTTTTATGATTTTTTGGGATATATGCATGTTCTGACAGTTACTCTTATATGTATGAAAATGTGGGCCTAGAGCGACCTGCAGTTATGTCGCTGATATCGAGGCGAAATCCTCGTGATTTCGATCCTCATGGTGAGGGCAGTGACGGGGAGATATTAGAAAACCTGGAGGCGATCACTCGTGGGATTCCAGACTATGCTCATTTTGATGATGTTCCTCGAGCCTATTAGAGGCACATTGTAGGGGTGCCGAGTTGTATCCACCGCTTGTTGAGGTAGTTGGTATGGGCGGTGACGTGCTATCATGAGCACCATGCCAATTAGGCACTTAGGATTTTATTTCTGCACATTTTTTAGAGACATGTTGTCTCGCAATGTAACTGAAACAGACATATATTTTTTGGGTTTTTATGATCCACACATTGCAAACAATCGATATATATATATATATATATATATATATATATATATATATATATAGACACACGAATCTATTTTCCACATGGGTCTATTTACATATGATGATGTTTTATAAATTGCGCAAATGTCTATCTAGCACCATGTTAGCTATTGCATCAGTTAATGTGTTCATTCATCTTGGTATATGTTGATATGTGATGAAATCAAAATGTCTTCCAAGTAAACGAATACACAAATACAATCTCAAAATGCATGGGTTTCGAACCGAATAATGATCGTTAAGTTGAAGAACAATAAGTTGTGAATCCAAATTCACAAGCAATGTGTGTATGCCGAGGTTAACTGCCTCAGTTAATAGTTCCAAAACAACACTATATTTAGCGACATTGCTTGTAGTTGGTCTTAGAAAAATACCTTGTAGGTTAATCAACTCACCAACAAGATCATAAATTACCCAGGCTGTCGAAGACAAGTTCCTGGTACTGCGATAAGCACCATCCACGAAACCGACATAAGGGGAAATAAACATCTCCATAAAAAACAAGACCCAATAAGTAGAAAAAATCTTAAAAAGCACATCTCACCAAAGCATGCACAAAAATGAAAAAATCACCTATGTACACATATCATGCATGAATGACTCAAGCATAATACTTTTTGAGGTACAACCCATTTCTGGGCTGTGCTAAGGGATAACCTTCATAATCAATAAGATCATAAGCCCCATTCTGTAACACACATTTAACAATGTAGGGCCCATGCCACATGGGTTGGAATTTACCTGCCCCTAGTCTGTCATGAGCTTGGTCGTACAGGAGAACGAGATCTCCTTCGATAAAAGAATGAGGGGAAACTGTTTGGTCAAAATGAGCTTTGACTCACTTCTTCTGTGATTTGATGACCAAGGCAGCTAAGCGATGAGTTTCATCCAATCTCTCTAAGTAGAGGAAACGCTCTTCTTCAGGTCCAGTATTAGGAAGTAATTCCACAGCTAGTTTGAGTGAAGGGATTTCACATTCAATCAAAAGAGTGGATTCCAAAACGTATACCAATTGAAACGGGGTGAATCTGGTTGCACTCTTAATCGACGTTCAGTAAGCCCAAAGAGCTGAAAACAACATGAGATGCTAATTTTATTTATGGATCCCAATTGTTCCTTGAAGCATTGTAACAAGGACTTTGTTTACAACTTCAAATTGGCCATTAGCTTGAGGGTAATAAGGCATTGAGCTGTCGTGATGCAGACCCAACTTAGATGTCAGCTCTGCCATCATATAGTCCTGAAAATGAGAACCATGATCGGTAAATATGGCTTGAGGGACACCAAACCGAGTAATAACATGATTAAATATGAATTGCATCGCTGTCTTACTGTCTACAGCCAGTGTAGGCATTGCTTTAGCCCATTTTGTAAAATAATCAACAACGACGATAATATAGGCATGCCCCCTGACCGAACGAGGGTTACACGTCATAAAATCGATGTCCCATTTGGAAAAAGGACCAATGGTAATGACAGGGTGTAAAGAAACAGGTGGTGCACACATCTTGTGTTGATATATCTGGCACACATGACATTTGCGTACTGTGACAATGCAGTCTTTGAAAATGGATTGCTAGAAATAGCCAGCACGAAGGATCTTCTATGCGGTGGTATAACTAGACATGTGACCACCACAAGTGCCACTGTGGCAGTCATTTAAAACCTTCTCAGCTTCCCCAAGGGTCAGAAATCGGCGGAGTACAGAATCGACTCCAACACGATAGAGGGTATCTCTGACAATACAATAAGGTTGTGACTGATGTCGAATGCGGCGTCGGGCATATTTTGTTAACTCATACCGAAAAGTAGAAGTTTTGAGATACACGATGATATCACCGTACCACGGATCGAGGGTGCTAATCAAGAAAATATTTTCGTCCGAAATATGATCCTCAGAATGAGTAGCAGAGTTGGCGGGGAGAGAATAAATCAAATCAACGAAAACGAGTGATTTCTTTGATTTGGAGGTAGTAAACACCAAATCAAACTCTTGGAGGATAATGATCCACTTCGAGTATTCACCTCCTAGCAACTGCCGAGACATAATATAGGTCATGGGGTTACAATTAGAAACCACGGTCATCGTGCGTAAAAGGATATAATGATGAAAACGTTGGACATCCTGGACCGCAGCCAACGCTAAATTCTCAACATGTGCGTAATGCGTTTCAGGGTCAAGAAGGTTCTAAGACAAGTAGTAAATGACATGTTCATTACCGTCATCATCATCCTCAACCAAAACCATGGCAATCGTATTGAAGGCGGCAACTAGGTAGAGGGTGAAATCACGATGGTAATTCGGAGGATGTAATAGAGGAGCGTTGACAAGCAACGTCTTAAGCGTATCAAAAGATTGCTGAGAAATCTCATCCCAACAGAAAGGGACGTCCTGCTTTAAAAGTCGTGTGAATTCTTTGGCTACTTTGGCGTAGTTCGAGATAAAACGACGTAAGAAATTTGCTTTCCCTTGGAGACTCTGGAGCTAGTGTAACGAGGATGGAGAGGGGAGATTAACAATAGCCTCAACCTTAATCCGGTCAAGGTGAATTCCATCTTTAGATACGATAAACCCTAAAATTATACTGGAATCGACGCAGAAGACGCATTTATGCAAATTGAGCCGAATGTTGTAGCATCTACAATGAAGAAAGATCTGGCGGAGATGGTCCAGGTGGTCTTTTCGTGCAGCTGAATGAGCCGGAAGGTCATCCAGGTATTGTTGAACAATATGATGAATATCTTAAAAGGCATAAGACATCACGTGCTGGAACGTATCCCCATCGTTCTTCAAGCCGAAAGGGAGTTTCTTTTACGTGAACGTTCCCCAAGGACAGATGAAAGCAGTCTTCTGTTGATCAGAAGGGAGAATGTTGATCTAGTTATAGCCAGAAAAACCATCCATAAGGGAAAAAAAATCACTCCCCGCATAATCATAAATGATCTGATCGATGAAAGGGGTGAGATAGTTATCATTTGAACAAGCCTGATTGATATTGCGATAATCAACACAGACACGAATTTCTCCCTGCTTCTTATCCATAGGAACAATGTTAGAAACCCATTATGTCAGGGGAATCAGATAAATGAAACCCGCTTTGAGAACTTTTTCAACTTCAGCTTTGATGGCAGCGGCTTTCCTAAGATGCACTGGATGAAGACGTTGGCGAACAGGCTTCGCACCTGGGTAGGTGGGAATCTCATGCACCACAATACTGGGGTCAATTCCAAGCATCTCTTCGTAAGACTAGGCAAAAACATCACAGAATTCATGAAAGAGGCTAGTATACACTTGGACTTCCTTGGAAGAACAAGTGACTCCCACATGGATGTTCTCGACAATTCCCAGGTTCACGAAAATGTCGATAGGCATTTTTTGAGTAATGATACGCAAGTTACCTTCAGCTAAGACTTCGTGAGTCAAGATAGGCATTTGAAGTGGCAAAGAAGGAACTTGAGAAGCAAAATGCTCAAGACAGTTAGACATTGCCCCGAGGCCAGGCATAAATGAGGAACGATGATGCCCATCGCTCCATGGTGGGTCTTCAAGAGACATGGTTTCCATTATAGCCTTGTTAGATGGAAACAGTTCTTTCAAAGGATTAGGAAAATCCGCATTGCCGAGCCAGGGGAATTGAGAATAAACATCAAGAGACATGCTCAAAGGAGCACCTTCAGAAGGGGGAGAATCAGATGCAGCTGTAAGCTCACAATAATTGATTTCAATTGGACTAAGCGGCATCGAATCCCTAAATGAATCGACCTATTTAGGTAAAGGGACGATCCATGGGTCATCTGACTGAGATACCATATTAACTTGAATGGTATTTGGTGGCGGAAGGGGAAAGATACCCATCAGAGTGGGATCTTTGAAAAGACTTAGCCCTACACCGTCAGGGGGAGAAGGAATCTGATCTACGTATGGCACGTTATTCTTAGAAGATGAGGTAAATAATGACAATTGATTGATATTAATGATTTTTCCCTTGTGTGGAAACTTTAGAAGTCGAAAGAGTGTGGACGGAACGCACAACATAACATGAGTCCAACTGCGACCGAGTAGAAGATTGTAATTGAGTTTAGCATAAATGACTTCTACTTCAACGTTGACTTTCTTTCCTTGCAACATAATTATCAAGCTAGCGAGAACACCCAAGGGTTTCGATTCCCTTCCATCAAATGCCTCAAGGGAATTAGGTGAGGAAGTCAGGGTTGGAGAGCCAATAGCCTTCCAGCAAGAAAATTACATGACACAGGTAGATGCACCTTCGTCCACAATGACTCTATGAATGTTGACACTGTTAATGCCAACTTGTATGACAAGCGCAATCTGGTGCAGAAGTCGGGGGATGAAACTCTCTAAGTCGAAAGAGAGAAGGCTAGAATCAGCAGGATCAATCCCACCGATCACAGATAATAACGCTTTCCGTTGAGATGGACAACTCTAAAGCACTTCTAACTCGGACATAGTGGAAGGCGCTTGTGCTAAGTCCTCAACAATATTGTAATGCTAAGCAGCACAGGCGTTAGGATTATAAGAATATTTCTGGAGAACACCTTTATAAGGTGGCCATACAATGGGTTCAGCACTGGGCCTTTCGATCTCTAGAGGACCAAAGGCAGGTGGGGGAGGAGGACCATCAGCGACCTCTTTCCCAGCTGCCTGGCGTGATCCAGCATAATCTTTCGACTAGGTAGCAATGGAAATGGGTGCAGAACCGTTCATCATGAACACTTAAGAGCCAGACGATGCAGATGGCGAAGGTTGATCGACCATCTGGGTTTGCTGAGATGGGAAAGGTTCTTTAAGGACTACCAGAATTCCCTTAGCGCCTTTGAGCAATTGACTAACTTCGACTCGTGTAGGACAATCCTTAGTGCAGTGCTCCTCATCACAAATCAGACGGGGATACTTCGACTTTCGCTGTGAACCATCATCAACATGAGGTTTAGATGATTCCAGTTTTGGGGCATAAGATTTGGCCTTGCCTTTTCCCTTCTTTCTCCCCTTGGAATTTTTGTCTGCAGGATTAGCCTAAACGACATTGACCTTCGAGGTTTTACCAGAATTCGAGGTAGGCTGAGGAGCGGAACCATTGGAAGAATTTTATTTCTACTTCCCATTGGAGGATTTACGTGAAGTCTGAGACATAGAACCAATAACATCGTCGACTGATGGGGTCGTCGGCGCTTTAGAGATCCCGGGTCATGGAGCCTCAGTCAAGATGTCATACAATATGCCTGATTGAGAGTACACTAAATCAAGGTACTGGGTAGGAGCGATGGCTTGTTCCTCGGTTACACATGCCCCCATGGCAATGTATTTCGCAATCTGATTGAAAAAATAGGTAGTGAGCCAATGAGTGAGAAGATGATCAGGAATTTTGAACTTGATCAGGCGACGACGCCGTCTCCATTCATGAATGTGGTCCGAGATATGGGTAGCTTGGTCCTATTTCAAGGATGTTAGGAGATGCGTCCCAACTTCATAACGAACCGGCAACTGGAAATGAGTAAGAAACGCCATAGTGAGAGTGTTGAAATATTCAAACATACCATGAGCCAGTTCGATATACCACTTAACAACATCTTCGGTGAGAGTGAGCTGAAAAAGACGGAATCGAACAGAGTCATCCACCCAAGAATTGGAAGAACACCATAAATGGTATGTCATGACGTGTGCTTGGAGGTCTTCTCCAGATTTTCCCTCAAACGCGGGACAATCACCAGGAACCTTTGTTGGAACTGGAGGCTAATATGGATTATGAAGGATGGGATCATTTGTCAATTTGGACACATCTGGTAACTCCAATGTGGCAAGAAAAGGTAATTGAGGGTTAAAAGGCATAGCAGGTCCTCAATAAGGACCTGTACCCATACTCCACCCTGGTTGAGTATATCTCTGCCCCCATTGGTTCTGTCCCAGAGTATTCAGACCATAATGGGTATAAGCCGGATAAATCGATTGATTTGGCAGCTAAGGACCAGGATACGGGGGTTGAAAACCAGGATAATAATTCTGAGTATACAAGGGTCCTGATTGAGAAGCATAAGGATTTTGCTGCAGAGTATAATTATAGCCTGGCGGTTGAGGGTAGTAAGTATGACCTTGAGGCGCATTGTATACCGGTCGATATTGACCTTAAGGGCCACTAGGTTGCCCCTGTGGAGCAGGTTGGCCTGATGGCTACGGTGGGCCAGGTTGTGCCTGATAACCAGGTTGACCTGGAGCAGGACCATAAGATGGTCCTGGCTGTGCAACATTTGGACCAATCGAAATATATGGCTGTTGTGGTTGCACCAAAGGTTGAGATGGATGGATCTGCCCCCCAGGACCGTATGAAGGTCTGAGTTGAGAAACCGATTGCTTAGCAGGTCCTTGAGGTTGCCATGTTTGGATCAGAGACTGAGCTTGTAAAGGTTGACCTTGAGGATTGTAAGTTTGCCCTTGCGGGCCATAAAATAATCCCTGCTGGACCACAGGTTGTCCCTGTAAGGGTTGCCCTTGTGGGTCGTATGCATACCCTTGTTGTACCGAAGGTCATCCCTGAAAGGGTTGTACTTATGGTTCATAAGCATACCCTTGTTGAACGAAAGGTTGTGACCCCTGAAAGGGTTGTCCTTGTTGGTTAGAAGGTTGTACAGGCAAGGTAGGTCTAAAACCAGAAAGGAACTGATAAGCCTCAGGAGTAGGCAAATAGATGGGGTTGTCGTGCTCATCATATTGAAATGGAAGTGAATAAATCAGGGTACCATCCACGCCATAATGAGAAAAATAAGACCGATAAGGATCTTGAGGGGATTGATAAGTCTGGGATCTCTGCTACTGAACAACCAGCCGATACTCCTCAAAAGAAAGGCCATCAGGGATCACCATGGCAATCGAAGTCTCTACCGAAGTTGAAAATCCTGACGATTGAGTGGTGACAATCAGTGTTGATGTAGCCATGCAGACAGTAGGCCTAGTGGGGACAGATGTAACAAAAGGCATCGACGAGACAAGTGTAGTCGGAGACATCCCTAATGAAAGGATAACCGGCCCCCTTGACAGATTTGATGTTTCCATGGAGGCAATACTGGCTATAATCTGACCCAAAGACCTATATCCGACTGCAAGAGAAACTGATGGTGAATATTGAGCAGGCTCTTGATGGATGTCTTCTAAGAAAAGTTGGTATTCTTCATCAGAAACTAGAATACCCTCGCTGCCATTAGGACCAGAGGAATCCATGTCTGAATCCACCGTGAGATCTTGTGAAAGAATATGGGGGCTAGGAGGTATGATAGCAGCCAAAAATGGCGATCCCTATGTAAGAGGGGGAAAATCTTCAACGACCCCAAACCCAAACCAAGCATTCGAAAGAGGCCAATGGAACTCAACCGGTTCTCCAAAGGGGTACTCTAACGGGATGATAGGCTGCTGAAGCCTGGTAGACCTAGAGGTTTGTGAATTTTTAGATGAATCGTCCAAGAAAGGACTATGAGTAGACGAAACTGATGGTTTCGCCACTATGACTGTAGCACACCAGAAAAGGGAAAAAGATCGAAAAAGAAGACTCTTGGGTCAAAACCAAGGCAAACAAAGACAGGCCAAGTAATCAAACTTTAATGGGCGTGTAATCGTAGGTAGTTTATTTTACCACATTGAAACCAAAAATTTGTTGTTTCATGTTTTAAGAGTCAAGAAACAATAAAATATGACTCTGGTCTCTTTCGGTTTTAAGCGAGCGCGAAAGGACAAGTGCTCGATGATCTTTTCAAATTTATGTAGTTAGTAAAGATCGAAAGTGACTTCTCAGGTAGTCTAGGTAAAAGGGTGTACTAGGTTCCCGTGAACTACCATATACACCTTGGTAATAAAATGAAAGAAGAATAGACCAAGGACTTGACGTACGTGTAGGTAGTCTCCCCAAATGCTGTGTTCAATGTATCACGGTTACAAGGCGGCAAACTCGGCTTCCTACGGATAAAAGGATTGCAACCTAGAGGGGTCTCCCTTTATATACTCAATGGTATGGGGAGTGCAAGTCCGTACTAGCGCTGTCTGAAGCCAGATGGCGAGCGACAGCTGCTAGGTTTAAAGACACTGAAACACGTCTCTAACTTGGATCACTAAATGTTTCATTAAGTTTCAATGTTGCCTTAGGTTAATTGAGTGAATTTTAAGTTGATCTTGTATTTATGTTTCAATTCCAATGTCCTACCAAATGTTGGACCTCACAAATCCCTAAATGCAAGCTACATGCCATAACATACCATTTCGTTCAATGAAAATCTATCTACGAGAAAGTTTAGGAGTTTTCAAGTGAAAACAAATAATGAGAACAAACAGAAGCATCCACTACAGAATCTGATGCAAGCTAATGAAAATGAGAAATATTTCCTGGAATGCCCAATGCTAGTTATGCAAAAGATTTTCCAATTCCACAATGCAAACAAGAATGCAAGCACAATTTTTTTTTTTCAATGTAACAAAGAAAACAGTGCACTAAATGACATGAAAAACAAACCTTCACACTAGTTCGAGAATGTCAATGCGAGAGTCGAAGCGAAACAATTTCAATCAACCCAAAATCAAACAAAACAAAAACTCAAGCCAATGTTGCAATCTCTCAAACCGAAGAAAGATGTCAAAACAGACCCATACAAGTAGTGTAATCTATGCTTGGAGTGACAAGAAGCACAAATTAATGGAAGAGACAAGACTCATTTCACCAAATGCAATCACTGAAACGAATCAAGGGAGTCGAATGCAATCAAGAAAATAACGAAGGTGACCGCGAAACAAAATACCCAAACTCCTACAGGAGGCTCAGCATACCAAAGCACTAGAAAACCCTAAGGCTATGATGCTAACAAGAAATGGACAAAAAACTGAAGGAATGAGGCTATTCACAGTCATAAACAATCCCAAGGCACTCAAAACATTCCAAAAAATAACCCAGAAGCACAAGAACTGACCAAAAAAATCTAAAACAAGGAAAACCCTAATACCTACAGGAAATGGCACAACTGTTTGGCTGTAATCAGCGCCAAACAGGGGATGGCGTGGGTGCTAAACTAGAAACTAATGCTAGTGGGCACGACAGTCAGACCGGAAAACACGCCAATCAAACCAACCCTGGTAAAAGGAAAATTTTGGAAAACAGAGGTCAGATCTGATCGTCTAGGGCTAAAGAATGGTCTTAGACTCAGCAAAAATAATTAGAAAAAGCAAGCTAAGCAAGAAAATACCAAGAAGAAGACCTAATGGATGAAAGAAAAACTTGCACTGATCCCCAGAGGAGTCACTAATTTGTTGGTGAGGTAAATCCCCTCTACGGACAGAGGCAATCCCACTAGCCCTAGAGTGGGTCTAGCCATAAACGAGATAAGCTATAATATTGATTCCTAGTTAACGAATGGACGGAGATTCGATAGATGACTTACTGAAGGTCCTATGTTGTTGTTGTCATCGGAAAGAGTGGATGCCTCTTGCTCTTGGTTTGACAGATCACGATCCACTCACTTTCACGCTCGGATACCTGCACACACACAAGAAACAATGACGATATCCAACATACTATTTCACATTCGTAAATATCAGTCAATCGAAGAAGAATAAATCAATTGCATCAATAATCAGCATAATACAATGATGGAACCAACACAATAGTCAAGTATATTAATGAAAGAAAGGAAGAGTACAACCAAGCTTTGACGTTGCGGTCACCTCCAATAGGGTTCCAGTGGAGTGCATCTCACAGAGGCTCGTCGAGAATTTGGACGGGGCTCTCTCTACGGAATTCTCCTTGGTTCTACCTTCTTAGTAGAAATTACTCAACTATAGTATCTCTTCTCCAAGTTCAACTTCTTGGCTATATGTTCAGCTAGCTTTAATAAAGGGAGAAGGCCTATTTATATAGAGGGAGAGGGAGAGGTTAGGATCCCTATAATCATGGAAGGGAGACCTATCTTCAAGGAGTGTTCCATGGGAGGAGGAAACCACTACCTAAAGAGGGGGATCCGTGTCTCATCAACTTAACCACTTCCTGTGACTCATCCCTGAGGTGGTTAAAAGGAAACTTCTGCCTCTATTTGTTACAAAACATTCCTAAAATTGTTGGCGCAGGCACAACACATAGACAGAGTGCCAGGTGGCGCGGGCTCTAGTGTACATCCCCCACATTGGCGCGAGGGATGCATTGGATACCCGCACCAAGGCAAAAACATAGGTTTTTATGGGCTTTTTGAGGAAATGTTCAACAGGAGAAATAATATCCTTATGCAGAAGGATGCAAAGAAGGTGTCTGCAGAGTATGACACTGCTCACAAGTCACGGGAAATACCCTCCAATATGCGGGGCAAGGGATTGCAGGGATGGTGAAAAAATGTTGTGTAACATTAGGGCAGAACACCCAAATATTTATCTAGGTAGGTTACCTCATAGAATCCCAATCCCATCCAGCCAACAAGCAAGACAACAAGCGCCTTCAGTTCAACGAGGAAGCTCCTTCCCAAGCAAGCCCTCCCTATCTAAATAAATCCTTCTGTATTTTAGATGGTTTGGCCTCTTTCTGTATTTTAGATTCTTTGGCCTTCCATTAGGGTTGATCGCTTTACCCATTAAGGAGGTAGTAGCCATATCTCTTAGATATACGCTACCCACCCATAGTAGCGCTTGCATCACTTTGAAAGAAAATAAGGATGTGACATTGCCCTTGGCTATAGGACAAAAAACCTATTTACTGTGACAAGTCTTAGATCCAAAACAGGGCTGATGTTGCTTTCCACAGGATCTCATTTGAAGGCAACCGCAAAAGATGAAAGAAACAATGAAACTTTGAGCCATTAGGAGGACCTGGCGGAAAGAAAGAGCATGCAATCTATATAATAAGGTGCAGCAATAGTTACTAAGATAGTTCCAAAGTAAGATAGGCGGGCATAATGAAAAGGGAGCTCACTATTACCGCAGTTGAATTCCCATCAAATTTGAGCAAATCCTTGGCCATGTCTATGACGTTCAGAGTTGCACTGTAGCCCATCCCTCCGAGGTTGTAGACCCTGACATTCTACTGCATCTTGTAATGATTTATGATGTTTCCTGCAAGCGATACACACCACATTGATGAGCTTGAACAATGCTATCTCTTTATTGTTATGAGAAGGATCATCTCGTAAAACTGCACGTCGCTTCATTAAAGCCAACACTGTTGTTTATTGCAATTCACCTTTCATTAAAGCCAGTAGAAGCGATTGAACAGCTGCTATTCGGCCAGTTACTGACAGGGTAATAGCCAACCCCTCGCTACCGATACTGCAATTTCACCCTGCCAAAATATGGAGACAAATATGCTTAGAGATGAGGGAAAAATGTCTGGAGAATCAGGAACTAGTTCACAGAATGTGTGAGTGTCAACACAAATTGGCAACTGCGACAAGTGAAGTTCGTTATCCAAGAGAGCTCACCGACCTTGCATTGAAACGAAACAGGGTAGCACCTTGGGGGAAATGAGACAAGTCACGTTCATAAATGAAATGTGTAAGTCCATGCAGGATCGTCTTTACATATCTGACTACGTATATCACTATCAATTACTTTTTATTAGAATATTATTGATCCATTTATAATTTAGGAAGTTATTATTATCATTAAAAATATTTTCTACACACCTGAACCAAATTATCATGGAAGGTGGGAAGGTTTCAATCTAACACGGCCTTGCTTCCAGTCCAGTTATCCACTGCCATGTTATAGCCTTCAAAATATTTCATGCTCATTTTTTGGATATCTGCAGGAGCATGTTTGCCATAATACACAAGCAAGGCTGGCTAGAAATTCCCCTAATCATAGACAACACACCTTTCTAAGCCATGTAATGCAAACTGCAAAGAAGGGAAACACAAATTCTGTGCTGAAAACCATTGTCAATTTCAATAGCCATACTTGGCGCCCAATTCTAGGGGAGGAGAAGGGTTCTATTCTGGATGTTGCAATGAAACAATGAAATCCCAAAGTGGCCTTAGAGCTCGTAACTTATTGTGAGTATTCTGCCTTTATAATTTATTCAAAGATGGGAAAGTGAGGTAGCAAACTAGTTTCAATATAAATGAACTCATATAACTCTGCAATTGATCTATAGAGCACACAAGTGAAATTTTCTGAAATTATAATATGACCCAATTATTTTTTTATCTCAGTGTCTTAAAACATAATATTAGATTAAAGGAATGCTACAAGAAATAAAGAGAGTGACTTCAAAGGACTGAGAAGCCATGCATATCTTCTGTAAGCTATTTGGGAAACGACAACAGCTCTGAAATACCGCTTGGGTAGAGAAAGGAACTTGAGTGTGGCAATTCGAATTTTCCTTGGTGACATATTGGATGTTCTGCATCAAGCCAAAGGCTGTGATGTCTTAGAATTGCATCATTAGTAAGTACAAATCTTAATGGTACCAACACTAAAAATCATGGGAAATTGACAAAGTTATTCTCTGGCCAGTGATTAGCATGAATTTTGTAGATAATTTTTCGAAGTCCTTTTTGTGAATCCATTAGTACTCTGCTTGTTGTATTGGTGACCTAAACCTTTTTCCCTTCGAACAGATGTACTAACAATGAACATGGAAATGTGTGGTTTGCGGCATGGTTAGAAGGTGTGGACAAATAATTTATAGCTTAGTTTTTTATTTGGAAAATCTGGCATACTAAAGCATATCGATTGTCAAAACATTTGACTTCAGTTAAGAACTTTTACTGTGATTTATGAAAAACAAAAAAGGTTATACTTACTTTATATGCACAAATATTTGACCAACGAATGGAATCTCAAATTCTATACTAAATTCTGAATCTCATGCATTCAACCCACAATTCATGTTTCATGTATTGTCTATACTTTTTAAAGCATGTGTTGGCATAAGTTTCCATACATATTAAATTTTTGGGTTTTATTTTATCATATTTTCAGATTCCCTGTACATCTACTACCTCTCATATCTTATAAGTTGTAACTATAGTTTGGAACCCCTGCAGTTGGTGGAGTAAGGTTGGTGGCTACAGTTTTCAAGACCGTTACAATTTTACCTTGCATGGTTATCTAGCAGGCCTTCTATCTCTGCAATATTTCTTTAAAATTCTTTAGTCACACTGCTAAAAGAAGATTATTTGGTCTATCATGGTTTCAGTTATAGACAAGCATGCCCCTTCTTTTTCTGAGAATAGTGCGTAGTAGATTCAAGCCCATAAAAATTGGAGAAATTTGGCATGCTTAAACTACCTCAAAAAGTGGTACAATCTTGAAATGAGGATGTTATGATTTGTGTGCCTACCAATATTCATTAATCCATATATCAAACATACTCATATTTGAGCTCATGATATATTTAGACTTGTGAGGAGCTTCAATGGGAACAGGCATCCCCCATCGCTACATATTTTCTCTAATTTATTTGAAGTATTTTAGGTTTAATGATCACATAATAAGTTTTTCCAAACAAAAAAAATAAGCCACAAGAAGAATTCACTACCTCTATAGACAATGGAAAAGCCATAAATTGGATGTGAAGTTCACAGTTGAACTAAAGGTGGTGAAACAACACACAATCTTGAGCAACAGAGAAAGAAGTTGTAGAAAATTCAAACAACCGTCTTGTAAGGAAGCTACAAATAATAGAACACACCTTCTCTGGCATTGAACTCTTCATCACTGTCTGAGCTATTCTCACTCTGGTATCCATACTCTGAAACAATAGCAATGAAACATCTCAATTAGGGCATATTATTTATTTTGAGAAAGGATGTATATATCACTTCATAGAACAAATAAATAGTAAATTAGTAATCCATCATCGAAAGAAGATAAATACACCACATGAACAGGGATACCAGGAAATACCACCCTAGAAAGGCCGACAAAGCAAGAGATCCTACACACGTTTTTATTACATATTGTATTTATTACTTTAAATCACAAATAATATGTGCAATGAATCTTCAAATTCATAGCTCCCTATCTTCAGGTATTTTATTCCACGGCTTATCAGTGCACTAAATAATCCACTTTAACTATGTAGTTAGTATGAATTGGCTTCTTAAAATATAGTTCACATATATATAATTTTTTATTTTGTTTTGATTTGGATTTCTAAGATAAAATAAAAACATATTGTCTCGCCTTTACAGTCCTTTTTGCATAAGCTGAGGCTAACTTGATATTATTTTTTTAATAAAAGTCTTTTCCAAAAGTCAGAGATAAACATTGTTTCCATTCCTTCATTTTCCCATAAATACAATGTTATTCTCTACGATGTGGAAGAGAATCCAATACTCTACATATGGACAGATACATTACGCTATATTTCCTCCAACCCCAATAGGAGGCATCCTACATGTTATTAGTTCATATATTTTTAATGATAAGAGCTATGTTTCTACCACACAGAACAAATTGTTGAATACTTATTTTTCATTAAAAATTTCTTTATTGCAACTAGATTGAATCATTGCTTGGAAGAATTACAACTAGATTGAAGCACTGCTTGGAATAATGTTTATTATGAAATTGATTTCAAGTGTGTTTAGAATGAAGCTCTGGTATGTGTTTTTTTTCATGAAATTTAAGTCACTGCTAAATGTCAATACACCATATCAAATAATTCTTATATATTTTATGAGAATGAATCACACCTAAACACTATTTTCATTCCTTTATTGTCCATAAACATAGAGGTATTCCCTATGATGTCGAAGAAAATCCTATTACAACACAAATCAAAATGTTGAATACTTAGTTATTCAATGAAAATCCTTTACTGCAACAAGATTGAAGTCTTGAACCACTGCTAGGAGGAATCTTTAGTATCAAATTTATTTTAAAAATGTTCAGAGTGAAGCTATTGTAGATGTTTTTTATTATTATTAAAGTTCATTTAGTATCTAGAGTCTTTGCTAAATTCCATTACACCATATCTACATTTATTTCTTATATTTTCATGAGAATGAAAGTAAACACAAAATTATGGTGCTGTGTTATTGTGGGATTTGTTAAAAAACTGGGATTGTAGGGACAGTCCAAAGTATTTGACCCTATACCTGGTAAGATTCTGCTTAATTACCCATTCCCCATCCAATTTAAAGGGGAAAAAAAAAAACCAATCTTTATATATGTAATTACGCCACCCTGCCTAAGTTCCCGGGTAAGTAAGGACAAGGATATTCACCCAATGGTCATGCATTGTTGCATCCATTGTTGATTTGATCCGTGGCCCCCGTGGTCATCAGGAATCAGACTTATATGTTGAAAATGTCAGACTTATCCAGTACTTTACTATTCCTATTCTTCATTCTCCTATTTATTCTTCATTTTTCTTTTATTCAGTAGCCCTGATTATAGCAATATTCTTCTATTATTCAGTAGCCCTGATTCTAGCAATATTGGAAAATACCTCAACAAATATGGCAGTTCAAGTCAATACCTCAAACCACTACCAATAGTAGTTCATGAAGCATACCAGACTACCAATAGCAGTTCATGAGGCAGTTAATGAGAATGAGAAGGAATGAGGGCTAACCTCTTCAGGCTAGCCAAGGCATCAACTTTGTATGCTGTGGTATCCCTTTTGGAAGTGATATCCTTTTTTCTCAATTCATTACTACAGGGTCTCGGCCTATAAAGTGCATACAAATCTAAAGCCCATATATCTATACCTGGATTTCTATCAATCCATTGCACTCTATTGATGAAAACGTTTCTTTATTTTCCACCTTGACTGGCGATCCATAACATTTCTCTATTTTATAAATCTATGTCACAATTACAATATCAAATGGCCTTTGTTTAACACCTTTGGAATTTAATTACTTAATACCCTTAATAATCTAATATAATGAAAGCCTTCACAATGCCATAAATTGCTGATAATTGAATGAAATGAAAAGAAGAATTGTAAGGGAAACTCAAAATGATATGTTGAGAAACAAAATCTATCACTTTTAAGTTTCAGAGGAAATTCATGGAGAGAGAGGAAACTTGAAATAATATGTTGTAAACACAGAATCTATTGCTTTATTGTTTCATCAGGAGTTTGTGAAGAGAGAAGAGATGAAGTGAAGGAGAAAAAATTAAGGTTATTTAACTCTTACTCACAGATGTAATTAAGAGACCGGTTGCTACATTACTTCAATTCATTCAAAGTGGAATAAACACAGAGTGAAACTAGAAAGAAATATCAACATCAACAGGTGTAGAAAACTTGATCTTCTTTCATTAATTTCTCAGAAAATTTCAGTACTAAACTATTAGTCCTCCATAGGTCCAAAACTCGGAACCTCTTTTCTTTATTTCTATATACTTAAATACATCAAAGTAGTTCGTAACTATTGAAGTTCTTGAAACTACTCAACTACCTAAACTGTTAAGATTACTTATGCAATCATACCGAGAAAACAAATCAAAATTGGAAATATTGTATGTTTTGCTGAATCTGATTTTGCTGATGCATCCTTCCAATGCATTGAGGTGTCCCTTCTGGTTATGATGCAGCAACTACACAGTTCTGTAACGATGCCTCAGTGCGAGACTTCACCCAACTGTCGTGCTTCCAATAGTGCCACTATACTTTCTTTTCCTTGACTCTTCTTATGCCTCTGTGCTTCAAACAATGTTATCCTGTCCCTTCTGTTCATGCCTGCAGAGTTCTGCCTTCTCTCGCATTTTTGTGTTTCACCAACTTTACATTATAATCCTCTTTTCTTCCTTTGATGTAGTTTAACACAAGAAATTCCTTACCTCCAGATTTTCAAACCTTTGGAGTTCACTTTTGAAACCACATCGCATCCGCCCGCACATCGCACTTCGCATTTTGTTGTTTTAAACTTGTATTTAGCACTTATCTTCTAAGACTTGCGATGTGCATTATGCGATCGGGTCCCACCTATCATCTCACATCGCACTTCGGTGATTTCAACATGAACCCTTTCCACCATATTTTAAAACTTGCGATTTGCGAATGCAATCGGGTCCCACTGCCATCGCATATTGCACTTTGGAAAATTTAATGTTTACCTCCGCACTTATTCTTTAAAACACGCGATTTGCGATTTGCGATTTAATCTCCGTCGTCTATCTCTCCGCTTCATTTTTGCGCTTTTATCCCAACCGTCTATTTTTCCCTTTGCGTCTCCTCCAAAAATCTTAAGTGTCTAAGGGAAATACGCCATTTCTCTGCCTTCTATGAGAATCAGGAACCAGTTCATAGATTGTGCGTGTGTGAACAGAAACTGGCAACTGTGACAAGTGAAGTTGGTTATGCAAGAGAGATCATCGACCTTGCATTGAAATGAAATGGGGTAGCACCTTGGGGGAAATGAGACAAGTCGCATTCATAAATGAAATGTGTAAGTACATGTAGGTTTGTATTTACATCTGTGACTACGTATATTACTTTCAATTACTTTCTATTAGAACATTATTTAACCATTTATGATTTAGGAAATTATTAATTATCATAAAACTATTTTATGGACACCTGAACCAAATGATCCTGGAAGGTGGGAAGGTTTCAATCTATCACAACCTTGCTTCCAGTTTAGTTATCCACTGCCATGTTTTAGCCTTCAAAATATTTCACGCTCATTTTTTGGATATTTGCAGGACCATGTTTCCCATAATACACAAGCAAGGCTAACTAGAAATTCCCTTGATCACAGAGAGCACGCCCTGCTAAGCCATGTCTTGCAAACTGTAGATTAGGGAAATGCAATCTCTGTGCTGAAAGCCATTGTCAATTTCAATAGCCATACCTGGCGCCCAATTTTAGGGGAGGAGAAGGGTTCTATTCTGGATGTTGCAGTGAAACAATTCAATCCCAAAGTGGCCTTAGAGCTCGGAACTTATTGTGAGTATTTTGCCTTTAGAATTGCTTCAAAGATGGGAAAGCAAACCAACAAACTAGTTTAAATAGAAATGAATTTAGATAACTGTGAAATTGCTCTATAGAGCACATAGGTGAAATTTTTTGCAGTTATAATATAACCAAATTATTTTTTTATCTCAGTGTCTTAAAACATAATATTAGATTAGAGGAATGTCGCAAGAAAGAAAGAGAGTGACTTCAAAGGATTGAGAAGCCATGCATCTCTTCTGTAAGCTATTTGGGAAAGGACAACAGCTCTGAAATATCACTTGGGTAGAGAAAGACACTCGAGTGTGGTAATTCGAATTTTCCTTGGTGACATATTGGATGTTTTGCATCAGGCCAAAGGCTGTGATGTCTTAGAACTGCATCAATAGTAAGTATAGCTCTTAATGGTACCAACACTAAAAATCATGGGAAATTGATAAAGTTATTCTTTGGAGAGTGATCAGCATGAGTTTTGCAAATAATTTTGTAATATCCCCTTTCTTGATCCCGTCAAAGTGGATAGAATTGACCCATGGTATTAACCCATGGTATTGACTCATGGCATTTCTTGATGGTATTTTCCCATGGTATTGACCCATGGTATTTCTTGTTGGTATTGACCCATCAAGCCTATAAAAGGGGAGAGAAGCTAGGCATTGAGGGCATTCTGGATTATCTATTTTATTATGTTTGGGTTGAGAACCTGGCCTGTCCAGTTCTATTATTGATCCCAAGACGAAAACCCCGCGGTAATATTTATGTGGTGAATCCATTCAGGATTCACAATTGAGCTTCAATTTCTTATGTTTGTGGTATTGTGTGATGTGTTGTTTTATTTAAAATTTTGATCCTTGGGATATTACAGTGGTATGAGAGCTGTGCATCCAGCCAGCCTGAACGTTTTATGCAAGGAACTTTGGTGAAATTTATTTTTTACCCTAGCTAGCATTTCTCACTTCGATGATATTTATCACCCTAGTTGGAATTTTATTTTTTAGTAAATTATTGGGAGACATAAGTGAATGGAAAATCATTTATAAATCTGTGGGTTAAATTTGTGAAAATATTTGAAGGCATGATTGACAAAATCATTTATAGCTTGTATATGGCCTCTTATGAATAAATGTACCCATGATATTTATTCATTTGTATGGAATATTATAAATGTACCCATGATATTTATTCATGTGTATGGAAGATTCATATCTTTCTTGAAAATATGGTCATTGTTGAAAGGTTGGAAAATTATTGCTAGACAAGGATCATTCCCAGGTTTCTCATTAGCTAAGTATTGAGATCCATTGATGCCAATGTCGTCATTTTATTTTTGGAAATGCCACAAGAATCAACATAATGATATATCAGTCGATTCTCTGAGCTACAATACTTCTGTGGATCAAAGATGGCAACAACATACAAATCAAAAGCAAGAGCACAACAACATGCCTTTCTCTCGAAAGGTCCATGTTATCCTTCAGCAGTCAAAAGATATCCAGAAGGAATATGTAACAAGCAAGTATCTCTTCGAATTTGGATCCAAATTGCAGGGTACAAAGTCAAAAGATGTTCTCCTACAGCTAGACACATTATATGTAGCTTTTAATTTGATAGATAAATCAAAATGGGAAGGGTCAAGTTGGGCCTTGAAGCCATCCATGCTTGCTTTGATACAACCTAGGTTCTTGGAGCATTCTTGTGAAAAGGTTAGACTCATGGTCACCTCTTGTATCAGTAAAATCATAGCCTTAACAACACTGCTTTTTCCCTACAATGATGACATCATGAGGAAGACTTTTCAGGTAATGGTAGAACCAATCCAAGGGTTGGACACCACCACCATTCTTACTTTTTACCGGAAGCGGAAAATTTTGGAACGCATGGAGAAATTCAGATTTGGTATGCTTATGCTAGATCTAGAGTGTGATGATTTAATCCTTTAGATGCTCCAATACTTCTGCAATGGAATTACAACGTCTCATCCAAACTACATCAAAACATACATGCAAAATATCATGTCTCCTATCTTAGGAGAAGAGAGGGCCATCTGCGAACAATTGAGATCCAAATTGTTGGCCATTTGGAGGAAGGAGCTAATTGCATCACCTGCTGCTTATGAACTAGTTGAGGGGTTGATCAAACATAGCATCAAACTACTTAGAAAGAAGTTAACCAGGGAGGAACTAACAAATATTTGTGGAGACAGCAAGAATGAACTAAGGAGTAAAGGCTTATGCTTTGTATGCAAGGGAGTTTGGGCACTTGACCATTCATGTCCAGACAATAAGGAGGCAACAAGGATAGCAAAATTAGAGACTTCTTCAGATCATGGCGATTCATCCATTGATGGGTTCACTGGTTTTCAGGAGAGGACCTATGAAGGATCTGAGCAGTCAAATACAAATGGTGAACAACAACACCATGCTCTTCAGAGAAACTTGCAGGACAAGCTGATCAGTCAACTTGAAAAAGTACATGACGAAAGGAAGGATGCAATTCCTCCTGATGATGTGGTAGTTGAATCTATAAATACAATGGAGGACATCCATAAAGAGTATGGGCAATCAGGTATAGACAACAGTCCACCAGTACATCCATGTTTGACAACCAGAGAGGATGGACAACTGATCCTCACATGTGAAGAGGTCCAGGATGAATACACCCAAGGAGAATCAAATGAGGAGCCAATATTAATGAACCGATATGATGAGCATGATCATGCAGGCCAGCAAGACAAAGATAGTATGCAAGATGATTCATTTCTAAAGGGCCAATCAAATATTCAAGTTGAAGCAGTGGTCGTGGGGCATCCAGTGCAATCAGATACAGAGACAGTCAGCATGGCACTAGAATTTCCTGTAGAAGACTTTCAAGAAAGGATCAAGCATTTCAAGACAGATCTTATGTTGTTGAAGCAGAAAGTCTGGACAGTCCGAGATATTGCCTTACAGGAGAACAGAAAAATTGAGGAACTCATAGGGGTATGTGCCGAATCAAAGACCAAGTTGTCTAGTGTTGAAGAACGACTCAAATCCCTCATAAGGCAACAAGAGGAGTACGATTGGGAGTTCCAGAGCAGCCCTCTACAAGAGTACATAGATAAGTCTTGCAACACTACCAACAACCCACCTTTATACATTGGGAAGAGAAGGGAAGGGTTCTCCAACTGCATCAGGTTGGGTAACCAAGTAGAGAAGCATGAATTGAGCATCGAACAACATCAACATAGTAGATTTGAAAATATTCATCCCTCCCCAAGTCTGGATTGGCGAGAGATTATGAGTTGGTATTCTATCGATAGGTTGATTCTTTGGAGGATACCCATAGCCGAGGGCATATTGCAGCTTGGGCCCTTTGGTGTAGACAAGGATGGAGGGTTGAAATGGTACCATAACCCACAGGTCCCAGGATTTAGGTGGCATTGGGATCCAGGAGAATCCACTGGGGAAATGATTGGCCAAAGGATTGTTTGGGATCTAGGTAAATCTATTCCGGGAAGGATTGGTCAAAGGATTGTTTGGGATCCAGGTATTGAAGGATCCATTCAAGACCATTCAAAATGGAGGGCACGTCAGATTGTATGGGATCCTGGTATCCATGTACAAATGCTTCTGTTATGGATAGAAGTGGATCGCCTGAGGACAAGCAATCTTTGGGCGGGAGGATTTGTAATATCCCCTTTCTTGATCCCGTCAAAGTGGATAGAAATGACCCATGGTATTAACCCATGGTATTGACTCATGGCATTTCTTGATGGTATTTTCCCATGGTATTGACCCATGGTATTTCTTGTTGGTATTGACCCATCAAGCCTATAAAAGGGGAGAGAAGCTAGGCATTGAGGGCATTCTAGATTATCTATTGTATTGTGTTTGGGTTGAGAACCTGGCCTGGCCAATTATTTTATTGATCCCGGGACAAAAACCCCGCCGTAATTTTTATTTGGTGGATCCATTCAGGATTCACAATTGGGCTTCAATTTCTTATATGTGTTGTGTTCTATGTTTTTATATGAAATACCTAGATGTGTTGTTTTATTTAAAATTTTGATCCTTGGGATATTACAAATTTTTTGAAGTCCTTTTTGTGAAGCCATTAGTACTCTACTCGTTGAATTGGTGACCTAAACCTTTTCCCTTCAAACATATGTAATAACAATGAACATGGAAATGTGTGGTTTGCAGCATGGTTAGAAGGTGTGGAGAAATAATTTATAGCTTAGTTATTTACTTGGAAAATTTGAGATAATAAAGCATATCGACTATAAAAAAATATGACTTCAGTTAAAAACATCGATTGTGGTTTTTGAAAAACCAAAAAGGTTATACTTACTTTCTATGCACAAATTTTTGACCAATGAATGGAATCTCAAATTCTGTACTAAATTCTGAATCTCATGCATTCAACCCACAATTCATGTTTTATGTATTGTATATACTTTTTAAAGAATGTATTGGCATAAGTTTCCATACATATTAAAATTGTGGGTTTTATTTTATCATACATTCAGAGTCCCTGTACATCTACTACCTCTCAAATCTTATAAGTTGTAACTATAGTCTGGAATCCCTGCAGTTGGTGGAGTAAGGTTGGTGGCTATAGTTGTCAAGACCGTTACCATTTTACCTTGCATGGTTATCTAGTAGGCCTTCTATCTCTGTAAGGTTTCTTTAAAATTATTCAGTCAAACTAATGAAAGAAGATCATTTGGTCTATCATGGTTTCAGCTATAGCCAAGAATGCCCCTACTTTGTCTAAAAATAGTGCGTAGTAGATCCAAGGCCATAAAATGTGGAGAAATTTGGCATGCTTAAACTACCTCAAATAGTGGTACAGTCTTGAAATGAGGATGTTATGCTTTGTGTGCCTACCAATATTCATCAATCCATATTAGAAGCTTGAGAAGCCTCTCGCTAGAAATGTATCGAGTCAATAAGTCTACGTCAGAGTTCCGTTCAAGATCTTGCGTAACATCCAAAGTCTTTTCTTACTCTCTTTATTCTTATACAATGGATTCCTCATGTCGTGTAACCGATTCTCCATAGAGCTCAAGAACAAGAATATAGCCATTTGCATCCCCGTAGATTTGTTTGGCGCTTCAGTAGAGTAGTCGCGGTGATCATAATCCTGATCACTCAGATGAAGAGGCTTTCCAACTTCTCAAGCTAGAGGGTACTCCCTAATATCAAACCCTCTCAAGTCTATAATATTTAGAAATATGGCATCAAAAGCTTCTAATAACAATAAAAGAACCTGTCTAGTATAAAGAAAAGGAGGAGAATCTGGGCCATCTCTCATCCCTAACCCTAAAAAGTTCGTCAAGCTAAGAAGTTGGGAACACAATTTTTGCATTTGGGCTGTCTAAGAGTTGGCATTAATGCTTTGGTACATCCAGGAGTCGAAGCTTATGCATTGGTCACCATTCGTGACTTAACGCATAATAAGTACACTGATTCATTAATAGGCGGGATAGTAGCTCCACTATCCAATGGGCCAGTCTGGTTTGACTGTTACCCAAATTTCTCAGTGTCTGTTTTTGATGAAACATTGGCCGATATTCTTCAGCTGCAAATCCAAACAATGGGATTTGATATGAGAAGAAAAAGAAGAAATATCGCTATCCAGTTCCGTGGTTGTTTTCGCCACACATCCACAATGTTTCCTGCAGTACTCCATGCACCCAGCAGTGAGTCAAAAACCAGTGTCGTTGTCATAACAGATCCCAAAAATCAAAAGATAGAACACCAAGCTATCAAGTGGGAGGATCTGCAATTTCCCCTACACTGGACTATTCCTAATCCAAAACCACTGTCTGTCCAGAAAATCACCAATGCCAACATCACCGAAGATCATTCTTCTGCTACTCTGTCTTTTCCCAGAAGATCCACAATTGATCGCAGAAGACTTGAAGCCGAATGTAAAAAGTCCTCTCGTTTTGTTTCACCCGATTGTACAGATACGGGTTGTAGTTCTCTTGTCTCAAATTGTAGTCATGTTTCTCTTTTTGAGTTTGCACAGCTAGTTAATTTCAATCCAGTCAATGTTGAGTGTCCACAATGTAAACAAACTGTAAATCTGCAAAGCTTAGCCTATGCTGTTCTACATAGTAACCATAACCCTCGGACAGGACAAGCTCCTCCCAGTACTTCTGTCAGTCCTTGTCCCAATCCTAAGTGTTCTGATATACCTTTCCCACATGAGGATGATAAACCCCATGTCATGATGATGCACTTAGTCCCTGCCATGGGAGAAGAAGATCCAAGACTTGTAGAGCTTCTGTTGAGTCAAAGACCTCCTGGTACCCCAAGGTATGGTTTGGGTTATTTAGAACAGGTCAATAAGCTTATTCCAGAATGCAGATTTAAAGATCTGCCCCCAGGAGTAAAAAAGCCATCTGTTCCGGAAATCCATAAGTTTCTTACTTTGATGGATGGTTGTTCCAGAACTTTAATCCCATATTCATGGATGAAGAATATGATAAATTGGGATTTATTCACACATCCTGATGCTGAAAAGTTTGCAAAGACTTTTCCAAAAGAAGAAAAGATGAAGATGTCTGCTGAATGGAAAAGTTACATGGAAGAGAATAATGTGTGGATTTCTTTTTATTCTTGGAAGAGGCAAATGGAGAATGATGTTGTACTAATGGCTGATACTATAACATCTACTTCTCATGCTTGGACTGCACTTGATGGCAGTAAAATTGAGACCTCCACTACCTACCCTCCTTTTAGAAGCATTGTGATCGGAGAAGGATCAAACTCTGCACATGCTATTCCTTTGGTACAGCATGATAATTCCTTGGTAGGAAGTGATGAAAGAATTCAGAAAGTGAGTGAGCAAATAAACTGGACTAATACTGCACTCATAGGTCTAGAGAAAAATGTTGCCAAAACTGCTCTGGTCAAAGACCAGATTGATTCCGTCCAAGTTTCTGTAAATGATGTTCATAGAGTTTTAAATTCTGTACAGTGTGATTTGCAAGTAGTTAGAGGTATCACAGAACATTCTTCTGTTAGATTTCAAGAAGTTGAAGAATGTGTCATAGACCAATCTATGGCAACACGGCAGTCTGTATATAAATTGTCTGAGAAGTTTGAAAGTCTGAATGTCAAAAAGCCCAGCAAACCAATTCCAATGTCATTCATTGCTGGCAAAGCAAATGGTGTTGTGCCACATGAGATTCCCAGACTAGAGTCAAGTCCTCCTGTCTCTAGATTCCCTCATCTCATGCCTAGAGAAGTTCCACAGTTGCCTGTGTCAGAATCTAAACCTGAGTCAGTTGAAGAAAGATCTGAAAAGATCACTATTGCTGAAGTCATCAAAGATTCAGAGTC